>VZRE01001990.1:60124-337129 GCA_013396775.1 Cephalopterus ornatus
CGCCGGCGGCCCCGGCCGCGGCTAAGGCCACGACCGCGACCGAGCTGCTGCGAAGCCCCCGACCGCGGCGCTTCCAGCGCCGCTTCCAGCCGGCAGCTCCCCAAGGAGCGACACCCGCCCGCAAGGGGCGGGGCGAGATCAGCGTTGGTGATAGGCGGAGACCTGAGATTGACATAGCCGCTGTCCAATAAAAGCAGAAAACGACACCGGGGGGGGTGGAGCGTTGCCAAGTTCGTTCCGTGCGGGCGGTTGCGTTGTGGAGCTTGCGCAGGGTCCTAGTGCCGCCGCTGCCGCCACGCGTATGGGCTGTGGGCGGAGTTCGCGCCCTGCGTGGCGGCCGCGGGGCTCGGGAGCGCGGGGCTCCTGCGGTGTGCAGGAGTGTCCTCCTTCCCGTCTGCGAGCGTGCAGGGGTAAAACGAAGTGACTCCACAGTGCCGACGTACGGGTGTAGCGAGCTGCCTCTAGATACAGCTGCAAAATCAGAGCAGAACTTCTGTTTTGGGTTGTGTTGGTGCTGAGAAGTTGGGACGGTGCTCAGCTCATTCTATTTTTTTTTTTTTCCTTAGTTTCTTTTTCGTCCCAAAGCCGTTCCTCCCAAAGTTCAGGCTTAATAATTATACTAGCCGCCCGAAATGTTTTGAAATGAGTTAAAGTCAAGAGGGACTCGAATGACATTTTAAGTTTATTATAAATCCATATAGTTGTAACATAAAGTCAGTGTTTTCAAGGAAGCCAGATAACGCTGTAAATAGTTTTAATTCCACCGGCTGAGGGAACTACAGGAGCAAACGGCACCAAAGCAACCAAGGCATTAGTAGGTTTCTGTAGCAGTGCTTTATTCAGTCTCACTGAGCTGCACCTGCAGAAGATGCCCGTGTAAAACCGTCCAGAACGGCTCTGCACGGTCGGACACCTTGTGGCTGCGGACGAAAAACCAAGGGCAGATATTTCAGTGAATATTACCACACTTTCCCTCATTTCTATGTCCGTAAGACGCTCTCAGCAGCTACATGCACACAGGCTGGGAAGTCGCACGGGTAAGCTGCCCTCCGTAGACTCGGGGCGTTTAAAAGCAGCGCCACGTTTTGCTGTGCGGAACGTGGGGCTCGAGGCTGAGCTCTGTCATCTTTCTTCCTTGCGATGTGAGTTGCTGTCACCAGGTGTTGTTAGACTGTGTTTGCAGGCATTCCAGGAAGCGCCGCATCCTTCAGCCTCGTTTGGAGGTGCAGTGCCAGCTGCTAGTAGCCAACTCCTGAATTAAACCACCCAGAGCATCCTGGATATACCTCCATGCTCTGAAGGTCAATATTCAATTAATGATTAAAATGAAATAAGCACATATGGAAGTCAGAGTTTAATTCTCTGGAACTTCTCCACTCAAAGCTAAGTAATGTTTCATCTTCCAGGGTTTTCCAGCACTGAATCAGGAGTGGTTTGGGTACTTGATTTTAATTTTTTTTTTTTTTCAAACAGAATAGGGGAAATGCCATTAAGTAGGTGGGCTAAATGAAAGAGAATAGAAAAGCATTCTGGTGAGTGACTGATAACAGGCAAGGCAGATGCTTAATTTGATAGTAACTAAAACAATAATGTTCAAGAGCATAAAGTATGAGGTATAAGAAGTAGGAAAGAGAAGTAAAAATTTACCTAAAGGAAGAAAACCTGCTGCTAAAAGTAAAGAAAGCAAAATATTTTTTTCTTACTCCAGTGTGGGAGTGAGTAAGCTCTTCCAGAGTCTGTTGACAAATGTTTGGAGTGTTGTGACATGAAACAATAAACATATGCTTACATGGAGTAATTTTACCATTTGCTTCATTAGTTTACATTAATCATAAACCCAGAAATATTAATTAGAATTAGTAATAAACCCAGGTTCCTGCCAACATCTTTTTCTTGCCTCAAGAAAGATTTAATATTAGAAGATGTATAGTACTGATTTTGTTGTTCTGTTATGTAAAGTAGGGATCTCTTACAGTTACTGAGTTGTGTATAGTTTCAATTTCTATTTAAAATAGATTTGCAGTCTTCAGAGTTTGTCGTCTTAATTAATAATCTTCTGCATCACCAGCACAAATAGCAAGTAAAGCACTCTCATAATGCCCTGACGCAAAATGCTGCAAGAAAAAAAAATCAACATTTCAGTGACTATACATTTTCTGAATTTTTCTTCTCTTGGTGTGTGACAAGGACTAGACTGCTGTAAGGTTTTATAAGATACTACACTGTTTTCATAAGGATTACAGGCTGAGATTTTAATTTCACGTACCTTGGCCTTTGGTTGCTCAGACACCTAGAAACAATGCTGGATCAAATCTATTTATTACTTCTCAAGTTCAATACCAAAAAATCATGAGCAGTTTCTTAAAGTTGCTTTGCATCTTGCAGTCGGATTATAGTGGTATGAAAAAAGTAAAGTGTCTTAGCAAGAGTAATCTTTTTGGTACAATCAAACAGTCTCAAAGTTTTGTTTTAATATACAGAGCAAACATACAAGAGGAATAGTTTTTGTGAAAGTGCTATCTAAGCATAAGGATAAACCCAGATATTTATTTCAGTTTTGCACAAAAGTGTTATCAGCCTAACCTTGCAGAACAGCATGAAGTAAGATGTTATCAATTAGTGTAGAAACCATTCATGCAAACTGCTCCTCAGCACACACTGTCCTGCCCTGTTTATATACTCCTCTTGCATTGGGGAGGGACAAAATCACAGAGAGGGAGTGAGTTGAGAATTCACTGCTCGCTTACTAAAGTCAAACTGAGGTACTGAAAATTCCCTGTTGTTTTTATACATTGGGGGTTTTTTTGTTTGTGCTTGTTTGTTTGTTTGTTTTTTAAACCAAGTGGTTAAATGGACATTTTTCTGGTAGGGCTTTGCACAGTCTGTGATGCTAGTGCTGAATATATGCAAATGTTTGCAGAAACTTACTTTAATGTCATGGAAGAGTGATTTCCCATATCTTTCTTTGTATCGCTGCCGTATATTTATCAAATCAATCTCACTCCTGGCGATGAGAATCCTAATAACTGTTTTATTGTGAAACCCAAAGTCCTAAAATGAAAAGAGAAGATAAGAGGAAACTTGACAGGTGGACAATATGTGTTTGCCTGTCTGTATGTGCTAATATTAATGTTTAATAGATCAAATAAGGTATATCCATATAGTATGTGTAGGTATATAGGGTATAAAAGATGTACCTGTAAAGGTATCCTAGACTTTAAAGGAGTCCAAGCATTCAAGGGTTTTATCTTATAGAGTTTTCATATGCTCAAATGATAGAATTTATCTTACTGAATAAGAAGGGGTCCCCACATGCCAGTGTTTCATCCATGCACCGAAACTTTTAACAAGGAAAATCTGATGAACTTTTATCAGTAGTCTCAGGAATTCAGTTTGTGTGTAGCAGTTTTGACTGTCACTGTTGAGTCAATTCAAATTATACTGAAGCCAATAATGTATTTCACAAGAACTCCTGTCACATGTGAATTCAGTGAGACTTTTAACCATTGGTTTAGAAGTTATATAATGTGTGTTCAGACGTGTTTATTTTAACTGTTTCTAAATAAATTTTCGTATTGTAATTGTGTGGAGAATGGGGACATCTAGTGGCAACAAAAAGTAGTCAAAACAGGTTTAAGGCTGGGACAACTGATGACCAATTTAGATTCTTTAATGCTAAATTTTAGTTTTATCAACTAATCATTGATACCGAAATCTTGTTCTCCAAAAAACAAGTGATGAACTGTGTTAAAAAGCTGCATGTAGAAAATCTGATACATGTTTGATGACTAGATTAAAATCTTTGTTATAAACCATTAAACTATTATGGACTATGATTTCAAGCATTCGAATCCTGGGTGGGTTTTATTATATTGCAATATAAATTGATGTATAAAAAGCTTTTGGCCTAATTTGGATATAGCTTGGCTGCAAAACCAGACACTATTTTAAATTCTTGCATTATTTTTGAGAATTTTATGTGTTCTGTAAAACACCAAGAAAATATAGTAAAATATTAATTAAAACAAAATGTAGGTATTTATTCTTAACAATTAAAAACTGCTTCCTGCATCACATACCTTGTCTGAATATAATATAGGAGAAAACTATCTATGTGATATTTCTTAAAATTAAAAAGGAGGTTTTAACTTGAAAAGCAGTCTTGATAAAGAATGCTGAGAAATATCACTTTTCCTGATAGTTGATATTTCTTGGTAGTTTTGGCAAACCTTTTTAATATTATGTACCAGAATCCACTTTTGACCACTCAGACAAAATATTGCCTCTTTCTTTCAGTCCCTGGAATTTTTCTTGGTTTTTTGATGCCACCCTTGTTGTTTCAGCTGAAACATTGGACAGCAGTAGCGGCAGCATCTGGCAGAGGATACTGGGCACTTTTGGGAGTGTTGGTCAAAAGTTTTGTTCGATGGTTCTGAATCGGAATTCCTATCTTTGCCATTTCTGCTCTAAGGTGATCCTTACTCATGGCTAACTCTTATGACAATCTTCTAAAGATTACACTTAAAAGATTAGTCTTAAAAGATTATACTTTTGTTTTTATAAAACATAATGGATCATTTTTTTCATTAATGAATGAAAAACAAAAGAAAATGTCTCCAGTGACATTCCTCCCTCGTAAGAGGAATTTGTAAGTGTTTCTTTGCATTTACCCACATTTCTCCTTGGCACTCATTTATTTTAGTATATTAGCATTTATTCAAAAATAAAAGAACCTGCATGGAGCCCGATAAGAAAATATGACCATTTGTCTTTATGTAACACTAATTTATTATTTAATATCTTTAAAAATTTAATAAATTCATAAATACTTATTAAATCTCCAGAGATAAAAAATTGTGTCATAGGAAAAGTGCACGTTGAGTTCTGCGCAGCAGGGGGAGATACTATCCGTAGAAAAGAAATGTTTTGAATTAAAAAAAAAATTGATGAAGTTACCAGACAGATATTGTTTTAAGGTATCTAAATATTTAATCTTTTACTGCTAAATGCTAACTGTAGCTTAGGCACTACTATTTTGAAATTTATGTAGGTATCAACAGTTTAAAAACATTCAAAGATTGAACAGACTGATTTGTAGGTACTTGTTTAAGAATGATCAAACAAACAAGCAAAAAAGGGAATCTGCTTTTTATGACATGTGAAGAATGACTACTTACATGAATTGCGTTATAAAGCCTGTAAGCGAAGTAGGAAGGCTTGTCACGAATGCAGAGAACTAGGAGAGAAGAGTTGCAAGAGGTAAACAGGAAATTATTATGAAATAATTTCTTTTGGCTTTGGGCTCCTTGAAATATAAAGCTGGCTGTTCATGACTCAGCTTAAAATTAAGCTATCAATATTCACCTACATAACTATATTTGTAATTTTGAAAGTATAGTACTTATTTTGGGTGGGTCTACGTTGCTATTGCATCGCAGAGGTTGTTAAATATCAGTGAATACACTCAAATAACTTTTGTGTTGAAATATCATTATCCTTATTCTATAAATGAAGAACAAAGGCACATCAAAGCTTGAAACTTCTTTACATACCACCAAAGTCCTCAAAACGTTGCCAATTACTTAATATTTGTAAAATCAGTTGGAAATGCAGTTATCATTGATCACACGAAATTTGTTACAAAATAAAGAACAAATACTAGGTCTGGTCAGTCAGGAGCTCGTGCTGCATGGATACGTTTTCGGATTTACACAGACATGGGAAAGTAGTTAAAATATTCTTCTGTAAATATGTCTGAAAATTTAATTGCACAATGTAGGAGATTGAAGTGAATAAAAATATCAGAAAATAATATTCTTGATGCACAAGAGATAACATACTAGATATTTACTAAGAGATTACTGCTAGTAAAAACCAATATCTTTACATTACCTATTGCAACCAGTAATTCTTGAAAGTATCCATCGTAACATTCATTAATGGCATCTACTATGTCTTGCCCAGAGATATTTTGGAACTCCTGGAAAACTTGGAGAGTGAAAAAAAAACAACCTTGTTTTATTCTAGTTCATTAATAATGATCAATTTGTCTTTTTTTTAGTTTGTTACTTCCCCCTGGTACTATAACTGTTGAGTTCATTTTTTTGCCTTATTATTCTCAGTGTTTCATTATGTTTATATTCCCCAGGTAAGGCAATCTAAATGAATAGCCTGAAACCTGGCTTCTAGGAGATTCTCTTCCTGGGTTCTTCAGTCTACAGTATGAAATGAATGCGTGCCACAGCCTCTGTTTCACTGTAAGCTTTAATAAATTCTCCATCTAGCAACATCTGTTTATGAAACGTAAGAATGTCAGGTCATTAAGGCAAGTTCCTTGCTCTGCTTGGCTAAAACTGGCCAGAGATTCACGGGTTGTGATAAGAAGCCCTGGCTTACATGACATGTGTAACACGTCAGCATCCAGCTATGGACACTGCACAATGCGTGTATCCAGACATACAAATATACAGGGCATGATTTCTCCTTTAGGGAAGGAGGAAAATTTTCGGCTCACTGCTTACTACAAAACTTGTGGAGGACTACAGTACAGGCAGAGCCCTCAAATCTCAGAAAGAGAGCAGAACATAAGCAGGTGTGTTATTTTAATCCTATCAACACTAGTTGAATGAATTTGTTGATCTATGATAGCAAAGTGATTCTAAGCTATTGTTAGCAATTGACATAAGAAATACAGCTGGCTGCACAGTGATCAACTTGTCACCAGACGCTTTTTCCACTGCAGAGCAAAAACTCAGACTTGTCACCAAACAGATACTATAGGTTTCATTTCTACAGCGGAAGATCTGGATGAGCTCAAATGAATTTCTTGCAATTTGCAATTATGTTTGATTTTCTGTTTTGAATAAAAGTGGCCCTTGTGTTTCTGTGTGTATTTTCATTATGGGAGAGTGGATGTGCACACTGAAGTGCTCCCATCAAAAACTTCTTTGAAACTTCCAGGGATAAGCTTCCACACAGCAATGTGTTTTCGCTTACAAACATTTGTTGAAAATACTCCATCCGCCTCTACTGAGGCGTTTCCCCTCATAAAAGTTACTTAGGGAAAATGAAGAAAATCATTAAGAAAAATCACCTCATCCTGTTGTGTCGTGTGTAAACTCTGTGCAGCCATAGCATTTGCCTTTTTTTAGTCATGCATTTTTCCCTCTGTTATTAGGCATCCTGGTGCCTGTCTGTTCTGTCTACAGCTGTCAGGAGTCATCAGGCAAAGTTCAGTTTTGCATTACTTCCAAAATCCCATTAACATCAGTGGGAGTCTGAGCTCCAACAGTTCTCACTTAGGTTTCAGGCTAATACCCTGCTGCACGCTGAGTGTTTTGGTATGCAAAGCATGGCTTTATTAGCAAGTCAGATTTTTCCTTTCCACTCTGTTTAAACAGCTGAACTGCTGGCTTACCCATCCACAACTGCTGGTGGCTTCTGTTGCAGAGAATCATTTGCAGCATGTTTTTGTGTTCGCCTGTTTTCTGCTGACATGCTTCCCATAGAATCTAGTATACCAGAAAAAGGAAAAAAACATGCAAAATATTTTAAGTCAGTTCTAAATCACTTTTCAACATTTCTATTTTTTTTCTTTAATGTTTGAGAAGTTCACATTTGAGCATATTTACCATTGCATCCTGAGCAGCTGTAGAAGGGTCTGCATATCCTTCCATCCTTGTTCCCTAGGAAAAAAAACAAACACACACATTTTCTTCAAAAGTTAAATCCTAAACCACTGTAGGAATATAAAGTTATTTCTATATGAAGCTATCTTGCATTTCTTGAGATAACATATATGGGCTTTTAGATTGGATAAGTATATTCCATGGTTGAATTTGCAAATGTAGAAAATATCCTCAAGTTGTCATGTTATGTCTTCATTTTCTTTAATAAGAGGAACTCTGGAATGACAGTCTTCTGAGAGTGAAAAATGGGGGAAGTGGATAAACCCATCCCATTCTTAGTCCCATTTTAAATAAGCTTTTAACTGACCACCACCATCCCACCACCATTTTCAGAAGTATGGATATTAAATTGCTTACTATAATACGTTACTCTGAGGGGAAAACAAAGAATTTGCCATTCACTGATTAGTTCTTATCAATACACATAATACCAGAAGAATCTTTTCTCAATTTTTTTTTCTCCCTGTGCAAATCATACGAGCAAGCTCATCAAATAATGGAAACTTTGCTTGCTCATAATCAAAATTAAGAACCAAGCCTAAGAAATTGACAACTTCTATACACAAAACACTGAAGAATACTTCTCCTTTTCCCATACATTCAATAGCTTTTCGGTTACACAAGCTAAATTCTTTAGTAAACACACTATGAACTGAATTATGTAGCTGTTAGAAAAAGAGAAGAGCACGCAACTAATGGAATTGCTTTTCTAACCATAGCTATCTTGTAAGGATACAAATCAACCTTGGTTGCAGAACTTTTAACAATCTCAAGCTCATGTAATCACTGCCTTAGTATGTGTTTGAAACAATTTAGTTTAAAATTTACAGTATTTTATATGTGAAAGGGAGAATTAAAATTATGTATTAGCTGTCAGCTTGTAGAATTTCTGGCTCTTTCTTGTTAAAAATGTTAATTTATATTTTAATTAAATGGTAAAAATTTCACACAGTGAAATTCCTAGCAATAAAATAAATTACTTGAAGTGCTTTATGATGGAATGACGGCATAAAGTTACATACACAAGAAAACACAGGAAACAAAGACAGACAAGTGAACAATAAAATAACTTAAATAATACCCTATATGAGTCAAATGCCCACTTTCCCCAGTAACATTTGTGTATGTTTTAAGTTGTAGAAAATTATCATATTTTGTTCATCTCAGACTAGAATATTAGTCAGCCTGAATTTGTAATTCTGTTAATTTCTTTAAGAAGGACTATAAACTATGACTTCTAACCTGCCTCAGGCTGGACTTGAAAACTGTAAATACAACACAATAGTAATTGAATAGTTTGCTCTCCATATGTGGAGCACATTTACTTCCATCCGTAGTCAGATATGTGTGTCATCAGTCCCAAGATTTAATAGAAATTGAAGCGAAGGGCTTCTGAAAAAAAGCATTAAAGGATGCATCGGAATGTTTCTATAGAATAATCTTCTGTGAGTTGCATGGTAAAGGAACTAGAAAGGACATATTTTAATAAAATATCACTGAGTTTAAATATAAGATCATATCCAGACGTGGGTGATTTAACTAACAATCTTCAAAAGTAGACAGTATAACTGAGTAAAGTTGAAGTTTCCTGCAGCTTTTCATTGAGAAAAATAGCAGATCTTGTTAGCTAAGAAGTTGGTGATTCTAAAATCACCAACATCTTTATCAATGGCTGGGGTTTAAGAAAATAAGGACTAATAATGTATAATCTCAGATTATTTTAAATTTGGTTTGTTTGATGGGTAAAATGTGGTTTTAATAAAGATGAGAAGTGAGGTTGCTTAACCTCTAGCTTTTAATTTTTAATCAAGGAAGAATTTTCATTATTAGGGGAAAAAAATGAGGGTAAAAATATGTTTATAGCTTCTACTTTTGACACATCTGCTTTTTGTACCTCATTGAAGCCCGCTGCTATTTCATATCTCAGTGGGAACTTTTCCCCCAGACATACTTATATAGAAATACAGATATACCTTATGTATCCTGTTATTTCCTTGTGGTGCCTTTGTCATTATTTGTTATTCTGGTTTACAAAATGCTGTGATTTAGTATATGCAGTAGCACAAAGAACATCATATTTAAAGCAGAGATCTCTTTAATACTTTATTTCTTAGTCAAATGTCAATATATCTCCATTTTCACATAATGTTTCAACTGGATTATATATTCTAATAATGGAGAAAAGAGAGCTTTAAAAATTACAGTCTCATTTGTACATGCAAGTAGACTCCTTTTGAGATGAGACAGATGGAGCAGAGAATCAGCAGTTGAATAATCGGGACTTTATAAAATAACCTGTTAACCTTTGCCTCCAATAGCCAGTCTGAGAAGATTACTGTCTCCCTCATTTTGATTTCCCCTCTCTCTTGTTTGAAAGTGTAGCCCTATTGAACTAGCTTTAACCACAGTCACCTTAAAATTTAAGACTTCTCAAATAGTATCAAAAGTCATTATGAATTTTTTAGAAATGTGAATCTTACTACTTGTTTTTACAGTACCTGAGCAAGATTCATGAGCGTATCTCTGAAGTGCCCCGAAGTCTCAGAATCGATATCTTGTTGAAGATCAGTATTATATTCTAGGTTAAACCAAAAACATAGAATCTAAATCACAAATGCACATGCTCTGCATAGTACAAATGAAGATTATCAAACAAAGGATAAATAAATAGGATTCAAATACTTGTCCATTCTCTGTGGTGTTTATTCCACTGTAATCTGGGCAGGTTCTCCATGGACCTGGCCATGGGGCTGGCACTTTGCCTGGCCCTGCTGGGGGCCCTCAGCCACTGTCCCCACTGGCCTGTCCACCCACCCACATTGCTTCAGCCTTTGGTAGATAGTCGGGGGGGAGATGGGGAAGGGAACTAGTCAGTATTGGGGAGTCATTTTTGTAGTTCTGTTCCTTCGAGTGTGCTGATACTTCCAGAGCACACATGGTACAAGTGCTACAGTGCACTTGTTAGAAATCATTACGCGTTAGGTAGGCTTCTTTCATCTGGAAGATCTCCATGTTTGATCTTGAGGCTAATATGTCAATTAGGCATTTTTCTTCTGTGTCTACTCCCTGTGTGGAAAGAAGTAAATATGAAAGGATGTTGTGTAGTAGAAACCACAGTTTTTAGATGAAAGCAATGCTGCGCTTATCAGAAGTAACAAAAGAATAGCAGTTTCTGCTGGAGCAGTGCAGAGTGCATTTTAATAGTAAAACCCTGTATTTCAGGTATATTTCTACTTAATCTGAATTTCAGCATGTATGTTAGCAAGTGAGGAATGAAGCAAGACTAGTGTTGACAGAAACATAATGGGAATAATTTTAGAGCTTTAGTAAGAATTTAGGATTTGCTGAAAGAAATCAGATGCAAAGATTGAGCATACGTCCCCAGCAAGTGTTCAGGCAACTGGAAGTAGACATGAGCACAGCTATTATGTTTATCTTTTATCGTGTCCTTCTTTCCTTCTTTCTTTCTTTTTCTCTTTTTTTTTTTTTTTAAATTTATTTTGGAATGCTACCGTCTGTAAATGTCTACCATAGATCTTGTTATGTAAGGAAAGCATCATGGCCATGTATTCAGTGCTGCAAATCACTGTATTTTCATGCAGGATTTGAATTAATTTTATAAACTTGAGTTGATGTAAGATGCAGTGCATTTGCTGCTTATGATATGCACATACATAATGTTGGTGAGTATTCTGCATTTGGGATAATGGGAAAACATGACATTGAGCCTGAACCTGTAGATACACATGGCCTGGTTTTTTTACTTTCAACATATAAATCCAGATCGGGATAGAGTACTGTAAGAAAGTTCAACTTCGAGACACATTTAGAAAAAAGTAAAGTTTGGCAATCTTGTCAATAATGTTAATAAAAAGCATGATTCTGTTGTTACCGAAGAGATTTCACAATTCTTTTAATGCCAACTGTAATAAAAACATATCAGTGCCTCTAAAAGGTGCATTTATTTAAGTGTCTGAAGAAGTGTTAATATTTTCTTTTTTTGAGGGGAATCTCAAAATTGTCAAGATAGGTCATCTTGCTCTAAGTCATATAATCTCTGTCTTATTTGTGTCAGTGGACAGTAGCAAATATTCATGGAAAAAAAAAAAACAACAACAGTGTTGAACTCTGATATACCTTCCTATCTTTCAGGAATGGACAATTCAAGAATTTCCTGAGAAGGATTATTATTTTCAATAGCCAACAGTGAACTTGTTTTCAAAGAGATTGTTGAAGTTCTTTAGGAACTGATTTGTGCTTTTGGCCTTCACAATGCCCTGTGGGAATGAATTTCACCTTTTTTACACGATATGTGAAAAAATATTTTTATTTGTTTTAAAGCTTCAGTTGCGTAAGGAGCACAGTCTCAGATCCTGGGAAGAAAAAAGAGAATTTTCTTCAAAATGGGCAATCAGTTCAGTTTGAGTGGAGTGATCATTGCTTTGTCACAGGGTAATTTGTAAATGTTTATGCAAAGACATGTTCTGCTAAAGAAGTATTGGTCTTTCAGAGGTGGAGTCTTAGTGTATGGAACTGGGTGTGCAAATAAATTTGATTTGTAACATACATAATGACTTGCAGGAACATGGCCTTACATTTCGCTGTATAAGTATTTCTTAATTTCCTGAGTTTACTGTGGGTGTTAAAAGGGTTATGTTTGTTACATTACAAGGATATTACTTCTGCTGATTTTAGCATACCAATGAATAAACTTCATATAGCACTGTATTTCTGATGACCTAGTATACTATGTGATAGCATACTACTCCAGTGTACTAACTTCCACCAGTTTATCAACCAATTAAATGTCAAAAAGAACAATTTAACATATGTTCAGTACTCTAATTAGTGACTACAACTCTAAGCAATTCTGAATTTGACAACTACCTTCAAGGCATGCCAGAGCTCATGGGCATCGTAGGAGGCAGGTGGATACATCAAGCCAACCATAACTTCTTTGAAGTGATGAGAGAGATTCTCTTTTAGGTCTGTTATCAGATCCTTGAAAAGAAAAAGAAAATGCATAGACAGGATTATTTCAATAGTTGCACTTGATTAAGGCAGATTAAAAAATTATTGGTGGTTTTCTCCATAAATGAATAAAGATGGACTTTCAAAGATGAATTCTGACTACGATTAAGAAAAAAATGTTCTTTTAAATAGTACCTGCTTGTTGTACTAGTACGAGTAAGATAAGAACAGATGCATAAGCCAGTAGGCCACAATGGTTTGTTGGTTTTTGGTTCACTAGAATACAGAAGAAAATGCAGAGGTCTAAGTGCAACTACTACTTAAAATAGTACTGAATATAGTAGAACTGAATATCATAGCAGAGCATCTTCAGCTTTCCTTGGCATATTCCCTGTGCAAATCTGTGGGCTGGAAGCACCTCTGGGAATTGAATCACATAGAATTCGGGTGATTTCTTGTGCTTTTTTTCAGTGTTACTCACCATGTGAATAATTTAAAAAATCATCTGTATTTCTCCTAGTACATAAAGATACCTGGTTTGGGTTGCTGGAACGTTATGTGCTTTTGAATATTTTATATTCAAACTAAATTCACTACTTTTGACAGATGTTGGATTAATAATAAGGAATCTCCCTCTTCCCCCTTATGTGTCTCAGTTCTTGCTTGCCAGGTAGCTCAGTAATGGATCAATTTCCTTCTCACTCTCCCTATTAGCATTCTTCAAAACACTACAAATGCCTAAAGCTTGTTAGTTTACTATTGGGGTTTCTCTTAAAGGATACTTGCGCACTCTTTTTTTTTTTTTTAATATTTTGTGTGCAGCACTAGACAGCTGTCAGGTATGTTCGGATCTAAGTCTGAATTGAAATGGTTCCCGTGATATAAACTATTATGTTTTCAGAGCTGCACATTTTTCAGGCCTGTACTTTGTTTTTGATACATTTATGAATATAATTAAATTAATAGCTAGAGTAGCAATGAAAGAGGACAAATACACATTAAAAATTAAATTTATGCTGAAGAAACACACGCGGTATTCAGTGAATGCACATTAGGTGCATTTGACAACCCCTAAATCACACCTGGAGTAGAAATTAATTCATTAAGATATTTCACTTCTGACAACATGCCTGTGGGAAAATGGATTAATAATACAAATGGATGCTATTTAAAAATTACTCCTGCAATCAGAACTAAGGGAAGTGAAGTATTAAAAAAATAAGAAAAGAGAACTCTAAGTTGTCATTATTTTACTTTCCTAATCATCTTAGCTGTACAAAATCCTTGAAGGCTAATTGTAAGAAGGAATCTTAAAGCTTCCCTGTATGTCTGAATCATGCCAGTTCAGGTCTTTCTTTCCTTTTCTGATATTTCTCTCCTTCTGAGATGTCTAATGAATGGACATAGTGGCTACCATATTGAGCAGACTGAAGTGAAATTAAGAGGGAAGAGGACTGGACCAACAGTTTTACCTTAAAATGAACTGAGAAGGCTAAAACTGCTGTTGCCTCACTATGCGTCTTCTGTGCCCTGCAGTGTTTACCTCTCATAGGGATTTATTTACTTGTTTTTATTTTTGATTTGAAAAGAAAAACCAACTAGATTCAGTGGTGAGCAAGGCAATAATTGTTCTCTCTGAATATGAAATATGGTAAATCATAACTCCATTCCTGAAGGACATTTGCCAGTTCTTTATTGCAATATCATGCATTATCTCTAGGTCGTTTTCATATATCAGAGGGCAGAAATTAAAGATATAAACATGATATGGAGCTTTTAAATGTTTTCCTTTGTTAAAATGATATGTCCAGTTGAAACACGCTGGAGAAAAGGTCAAAACAAGCCAGCCAACTGCTATGGATGGAGTAGAGAAGGACACTGTCAAGTGATGAAGGAGATAAATGAACACTTGGAAAGAATGGGCTTGGGTTCTTTACTGTCACAGGCACCTTTGAGTAGCTTGACATGCTTTAGTTTTCTACAAGTAAAATTAAAACTCTGTGAGGAATATTACATGGATAAACACTGAACTTGTGTGGATTGCAGGTGTAATGGTAAACTAATAAATACTTCGTAGTAGAAAACCAGTTTTAATCATTTAGGTGCACTAATTTCAATCACTGTCACAGTCTTTGGAAAGTGGGTAGCAGTGATTCAATTACTGTTCTTTATGGTCTATTTAAAACATACTCATCCATTCAAGGCTACATCTAAAATATCTCAAATATTGTGTGTTTGATTTTTTCTAACAATCCAATAAAGTCATTGATCTCCTAGACATGAGTAACAACACGAAATCAGCCCACTACACTGATTAAATCCAGCTCTTTATTTCCTAATTCTTGGAGAGTAAGTGGGTGTTTCAGCATATTTAGGGATCAGTGGTTTTGAGGTTGTTATACAGTTGGCACAAAGGTTGTCTCTGGAAAACTTGTCGGCTAACTAAAGAAAAAAATACACTGTTCTACTGTTTAACAAACTGGTGGTGTAACAGTGCCTCATCATATGGAGTTTTTGAATGAACCATTTCTAGTTAACTCTAATTAAGGCTGATGGCTGTGTGGTAGCATCTGTGCAAGCTCATTGTTCTCATTCACACTGATTGATTCAATGGCAAGCAGACACTGACCTTCAAGGAATTTTCTAGTGAGCTGTTAGTTTTACAGGCTTCAGGAAAAGAAGAAAACTGGATTTTGTTGTGTTTGCCTGGCTTCTCTTAGGGGAAGAGCATGTCTAGTCAATTTAATCCAATGATATCTATTTTCATACAGCACTTTTCATCAGTACATTTCACATGAATTTTGCAAAAGGTGTTGATATTTTTTTTTGCCTTTAGCTGGTGTAACTAAGGAACATATAGGCTTTGCAACTTTCCTGAAGTTATTTGGTTATCAATAGTAGATCTGGAAATAGAATGAGGATATCTATTATATCTATTTCTGTATATGTTTAAGAATTCATATAACAAAAATTACATTGTTCTATACAGTAAATAAAATATATATTTGAATATAATATAATAAAATATATTTGAAAAAAAGGCTAACTTTTTATGTCTTAAAATCTTTTAAACACCTTTCAAAGATTCATTAAGCAGCTGAGTACTGTGCTTAGTGTATGGATGGAATTACATGAAGTGAGGCCTGAGAATGTCAGTGCTTGAGATGAGAACATTAATCAGTATGTGAGTAAGATAAAAAAGCCTGTAACTGTTGGTATGGTGTTTTTCTTTGGTTACAATACTATTTTATTATCATGTCCCTTTCTAACTTTGTGTGGCGGACATGCTTCTACTGCGCTGTAAATGTCAGTCTGATACTGTCAGAGGTACCAATAGTCAACAAGCAAAGTTGTGTGCCAACCTGTCGGTGCCAGCCAGCTGTCTGACAGGCTTTTGGTTCCAGTGACTGACCTGAGAGAAGAGCTGACCAGCTGCACTGGAGGCAGGAGAGAAAGAAGTAAATGAAAGCACAAAGTGGTTGTGTCATACCCTGCCATACATGTCCCTGTATGCCTCGGCAATCATAAGCCGCTGGGAGTTGCAACGCTGAGTTAGGATATCAATCAACACATCTTTTTCACAACCTGTGAAGGAAACATGACACAGACTCTAAATTAACAATGTGTTGTTATTTACTTACATTTGTGATTGTTCGTGTTTTATTCAAGAAGATTATACTAGTTTCTCAAAAAAATAGGTCAACAGACTGCTATTTACCCAGCATCAGTTATATTTACCCTGCTTATGTATCTTGCACTTGCTGGTATAATACCATAAAAAGGTGAAGTAGTCTGTTATTACCGGATGCATCATCATCTCTCTCAAGCTCAATGGATTCGAAAGCATCCATAAAACAGATAGAGGCTTTCATTTATTCAGAACTAGGCACAGTAGCAGGATTTGTGGCTAAGCCTTGAAAGTCATACTGATATGCCCTGTTGATATTGATAAAATAGTCATTTCAGGATTAGGGATCTCTTTTATGGGAATGACGAATTGTGGTTAGATCATTCATTGAAAAAGTCAGCTATATTTTCAGAGGAACTGTATAAAATAAGTTATGTATTTTACCCCATTTCCAAAGATATTTTATTGAAGGCTACCTGTGATTGTTTGCTTGATGGTTAGAGCATACTCCTAAACTTCTATAATGAAGTAATATTTATTGCTTGTAAAAAAGAAGATGACTAGTGTATTTGGAAAATTATTTTAGAATTTTAAAACTTTTTCCATCCCAAAGGTTGACTTTTGGTAATTTCAGATGGCTGAGCATTTTAGTGACATTCCAGCATAAATGCATCCCCAAGTGTAAATCAGTTAATTGACTCTATGATGATTAGATGAATTAGTCTGGGAAGCCTGGGGTTCAGCTAGCATCTGAATGGAGTAGTGTAATGTCTCAAGTTTCTAGCAGTCACTGTTATAGGGGCATATATACATATGTTACAGACATTCTGTACTTACTGCACCTTTGTAAGGCAGATATTGTCATATAATCTATAACTGTCAGGTTCCATGCTGACACAATTGCAACTGGACATTGAATACTTTTTTTTTTTTAAAGTTGGTAGAGGAACTGTTGTGTGTTTGCTCTTTACACAGCAGGTTTAGTTCTCTTTCTGCTGGATCATCTAGCCACAATTACACCTGGTTTTTAGCAAGACTCAGATTTAACATAGGGCTGATTCATTTCCATCAAACTCACAAAACAAAAGTATTACTGAAACTGTGTATAAGGATTTATTTTTACTTTTCAGAAAATAATTATCACCAGGAGTCTGTATGGCTTACATAGTCTCTAAAGTAAAAAGTAAGAAGGATCCAGATCCCAGAAATATTTAGAAATATAAATAACTCTCTTCATTTCTGTAATCCCACTCAATGGGACAACATATATGACTGAACCTCCTCATAAGAATGAATGTCGTGTGCAAGATTCAGGGTCAGGGTGTCAGTGCCTGTAAAGGATATGGTGACTTTAACTCCTCTGAAGCTGAACTGTTTATTTTGCCAATTGTTCTTGAAATTAGAACTTTGTTCCATGTACTCTGATAGGTAGATTAAAAGTTAGGTTAATGTGCTTGTATTTACAGTATTAAATAAAAAATATAATCTCTGCATTTTCATGTTAGCAACACTGCATTAAAAGTACTGTTTAAAGTTTAGTAAAATGTTTGAAACTTTTCATCCGTAGCCAACTTAGTCAATAAAGATACTTCAGATCCCTTGATCATTAATGCTCATTGTGATTCATTTGACATTAAGTCCGAGTCCTCACATTTGCATTAAAGAAACTGAAAACAGAATGCAAGATTTGATGCTGTACAACCTTGTGAAAAGCCCAAGGTGTATGAAAGTTCTGGTACAGAAAACAATTTTTATGTGTGGAAAATATTTCAGATAGTAAAAAAATAGATCAATATTCTGACTCTCAGCAATAACAACAATGTTCTACAGGAGAACAAAAATCTGAAAAGACAAAAATGCTTTGGTGAACAAAAGTTTTTTGTACATATATTGAAAGCAAAAATTGCTCCTGAGTCAAAGACAGTAAATTCTTTAACTTTCTACTCCACTTATTTTTATTTCTTGATGACTGATTAAGAGTTAGCAGACCTTGGCAGCAGTTAATTGCTGAAGTTTCAACTAAAACCCTTTCATTTCTCAGCCTTCACTGTAGTGACATAACACAAATTCTGTTTTCTTTTTCTTGTTTTCTCAAGGAAAAGCTCATTACTCTAAGTATTGGTGTAGACTTTAGATTAATCTTGATCACCTCTTAGTTCCTGTAAATGGAAATATGTGATTTATTTGGACATCATCAGTGTGTCTTATTATGATTCCTTGAAGAATCCGCAGATAAGTAGTAACAATTTTGTTTAATGTGTTTTTATTTTGTCTCATGCTTGTTGTTTTATGAGAACTTTCTGGAAAAAAAGAGAATAGATAAAAATACTCACTAATTCCTTGTAGGGCTCCTCCTAGCAACTGGGCATCCATAATAGGGTTAAAATTTGGAGCGGGAAAAATCGTTCCTTGTGTCTGCTGAAGGAGAAAGCAGACTTTAATTGAGGTGTTTAACATTTATAGCATTGCATATATAAGTCTTTTGAAAACTAACAGTCATAACTTTAAATTATCTTTGCCTCATGAGGGTAACTAATTGTCTGTGGCTGACTGAGGAAAAGAGTGCATGGTCAGAAATTTTAAGCTCTGAGTGCCTCAAGATTTGAACCAAACTTGCAAATTTTTTTTTAGCTGTTAATGAATAGCTATAGCTGGACAAGCTATGATTAAGCAATTGCACTGTGAATCTTGCATACCTGGCTAATCTTTTGTTTTAAGGAAAAACAACTGAGAAGAACTCAGAAGAACTGAGAAGCAACTGAGCAGTAACTGGAGGACAGGTAATTCCTTTGGGGGAGTTCGCGACCACCAACTCTTTGACCACCTACTCAAAACGGATCCCAAACTCAAATGTAGGTAAGAACTGCAAATAAAGACAAAATTATGATTCAGAAGTAACAGGAATCATTTCGTAAGTTGAGAAGACCAGAGACGTTTTTGGATCACTTAACATTACTAATATTAGAACTTTATCCACATCTCATGGACAGCATTACTGGAGTTCTTTTTATTGATTTCAGGAAGCTTTTGGGTCATGCCCTTAATAAGTAGAACTATTTTACATCTTGCTGAGAAAAGTAAGGAGAGCTTGTTAATGGACAGCAGGGGCTCTCCAAGATGGTCAAAAGGATGGAGCACTTGCTCTGTGAAGAGAAGCTGAGGGAATCTGACTTAGCCTGGAGGAGAGTCAGCTTTGGAGGGAACCAACAACTGCTCTGTAGTGTCTATGGGAAGACCATCAAGAACATAGAGCCCTTTGCCTTACTGAGGTGCATGAAGAATGAAAGGCAACAGTCATAAACCAAAGAATGTTCTGGCTGGATATGAAGAAGACATTTTTTACTGTGAGGATAACCAAGCAGTAGAAGAAGTTGCCTGAAGAGGTTGTGGAGCCTCTGTCCTGAGAGGTTATAGAAACTGAATTGGGCAAATATCTAATCTACTCAGTCCGAATTTAGTGTGACCCCTGTTTTGACAAGCAGCCTGGGCTAGATGACCTAACAACCCTCTTTCAATCTAATAATTCTATAATTTTTTCAAAGCAAAAAATTAACAGGAATTTCTCCAATAACATTTTTAAAGTAAGTATACATTATCAAACACCCATTTGTCTCAGTGATAAGGGATTGAGTGATAAAGGTAGTTGCATTATTCTCTGTGTGTCAGTTCTGTAGGGTGTATACTAATTCCAGACATACATTTTGAAGAATTCTAAACTTTATTCCAGGATCAGGCACAAAACCTGAAATTTATGTTGGCAAAATTTATAACTGGTGATCACTGTTGTGCAGTGTACATATTGTGATTATTTGGGTTCTCATGCTGGAAAGAATTGTCAGTATAAAACCACTATGAACTTCATGTGCAATTTATTTATACATTTTCATTTCCCCAAAATGGAAATTAGCAAAGGTATAATGAGCAAGGAGCCTAAGAGAGTTGACTATTGGTTGACTATTAGTTGACAGACTCTGATACTTGCACAGAAAATAAAGTTGTTGTTTATGGATATTTAAATGTTTAAATAATTATGTTATTTACATGTAGATGGGGCAGTTAGAGACATGGTTTAGTGGTGGACTTGGCACTGTTATGTTAATGGTTGGAGTCGATGATCTTGGAGGTCTTTTCCAACCTAAATGATTCTATGATATTAGGTGAGCCTAACTATAATGTCTGTATGGAAGCTACAGCAAGCCAGTTTATCTTTGCCAGTCATAAATCAATCACAATAAAAATATTCCTTGCGTAAAGGAGTTTTATTTATAATAATCTAGGACAGATCCCATAGCAAAAAAGGTGTTCACTATTTAATCAGTATCTGAATGTATCTACACCTTTCCAAAGGGTATTGGCATACAGTCATACTGCAGAGTTGAACTTCTAAGCATCTGGAAGAAGATCAGAGTCAGCGCAGACAGCTCATTCATAGTAATTCATAAAAAAAGGAGGGAAGGGGGATATCTAAATATTGCCTTAAGGAAATATGGATCTAAAAAAGCATAAGAAGCAAAGAAGAAATATGGTCTAGGTCCTCAATTGGTGTAAACATACAGAACTTGGTCAAAGTCAGTAGTTTTTTTTGAGACAAGATGATGGTTAAACAAATTGTCTTGTAACTCCTCTCTTACTCAGATACCCTTCAAATATCCTCATTACTGACATGCTACATGTTCCCACTATCTTCATGAATTTTTTGTGGTTACAAATTCACTGTAAACTTCAAAGTTACTGGTAAGAAGCAAATGGATGGACAAATACACACAAATACAGGCAGATTTTCTGAAGAAACCACGGGGTGATGTCTGGTATAGTCATTGAAAGGATGTGAGGGATTGCACATTTTAAAGGACTTTTAATTCTGGTATCTGGATTCCGGCATCCCTCATGACACACACACCATTTTGGTGGAGCATCCATTGAGAGCACAGTATTCAGCATGGCAGGGCTTTCTGCACTGGAAAGAGAGCACTTTCAAAGGGCATCTGAAGAAAATTATTTCTGAGGGCAATTTGGCCTTTTTATGGGTTAGTTTAGACAAAATGATGTATGTGAGCATGGAGAAATGATTTTCATACTGGCTTTCTCCTGCAGCATCCTAATGAAGAGGATATCTATTGTTTAGAAGGAAGAATAACAATATTTTGCTTTTTTCTCACAGTGTCCAAGCACCCAAAGGTAAGGCAAACAAATCTCCATAGGTGATTCAGTTATTTCTGACTTTAAGGATTTTAATCCTCTTTCTGATGTCTTCCTCATCTACTCATCTACAAAAACACAGATCTGTTTCCACAGAGGCGGCCCAGGTGAGCACTTTCTACTTATCTCTCTGTTTGCATGTGTTCATATAACTCGCCTGTAAGGAACTGATTCCACAAGCAACTGTGCAGACAGAATGCAGACAGATTTGTGTGGTGTTGGAAGAATGAATCAAAACAACAAAATAAATTGGAAAGAGACTGAAAAATTTATAAGGATTCTAAAAAATGATACTTGCAATTTACCTTCCTTCCATGCAAGAGCAAGGAAGTTACAGCTTTTCCTGACCAAAGCCATAAGCATTCAACAAAAGTATCAGTAAAAGCTGAGGCTGCTTTTATCAAATTATGTTGTGTAAAGTTCAGGCAATTCAGTCTTGTGATGGAAAAAGCAATCTGAAGTATGAACAACCTTCTAATAATATTTGTTCAGTAAGTCATTCTGCTGATAACAAACAATCAAAGTCAGACTCCTTATTCTGAATGTTTCCCATAGGGAATGTCTACTAAAATAAAATGCTTGCTTTATTACATAGCTACATGCTATGAGCCAACTACACTTTGGAAAAGATATCCTTTGTGTGCAACTTTATTAAATAAAAATTTCATGAGTATTTTGCTTTGCTTTGTGTTTATTAGATGTCTTACATTTAATCTGAAAAATAAATGTTGCAGTAGTGGAAGGGATACTTCTAAACGTAGAAAATTCTTTCTCCAAAGCCTCCCATCTCCCCATGAACGTGTATTTCAGAGAGGTCACAGATTTCATCTTGTCTAATGTCTTGTAGTTTTACCTGTGGTACTGTGGGGAGCCATTTTCTCTATGTAATCTCTGATAATGATGATGCCCTGCATTGCTGAATCGGGCAAGACTGCTGCTGTTAACAGTTTGTACATCTCATTCTTGATCTTGGGGGACTCCATCCTATCCAGTTATGCATAGATAAAATATGTAATTATTAGCATGGGTAGCATAAAATATAACAGAGGTCATCTTAAAGAACCAAGTATATTTTGAAAGTAGTGCTTCCAATTCTTTTTTCATGTTTCTTATGCTTCTGAATTAATGGTATATCAATGTTTTGGGATTCCTTAAAAATATTTTTAAGTCTAAAGTGTGCTTTTAAGACTTCTTTTCAATTTAAAGTTGTGTTTCAGAAGAGTAGACAAGAAATAAATGTGACAGCCTCACTGCTCAGTCCTGTGTAAGCCTTATTTTCTTGTTTGAGATTTGCTAGAGTGATTTTTCTGCTATTTGGTTGCTGAGTCTCTTCTGAGAAAACTGCCAGTGCTCCAAGACTGACTTTATCTTGAAGAACCAGCAGGCACCCAGAGGGGAATGTTTACATGGGCTCTGCATTACATATCCCCATTCTGTCTGGGTGCCTCAACAGGGTAATCTCCAGTGGTTAGGATCCAGTAATCTAGTTCATAAAATAACCCTAATTTCTCTCCCTTTCTATTCCACAACACATGGAAATGGGAATAAAGAATAAAAATTTACTCAACCTGCGAATCCATCAGAGAAAGCCTGTAATCAGATTTTCCTGCCTTTCCTGAGACCGATACACACCCCATTGTCTACAGTTGCTTCTCTGCTTTCTTACTTCTGTGATTATGGAAAAACCAAAGGGCATATAGGTGTGCCTTTCTGTGTTTAGAAGAAGAGGGAATAAAGAGATGATATTAACATTGTCTATTTTGGAGTGTTTTGGTGCAATTCAGAGGATCAGAATTAGGAACTTACCTGTCCCCTCTGCTCAAGTAGTCCTAAACGCTTACAACAAATGAAGCCTACATAGCTGTTGTAAACATCTGCCACAGTTAAGAATTACATCTAATCTATTAGAATTTCTTGATAATACTATCAAAATATTGCATTATTATTACAAATATCATAATTGCCAATTGTAATGACTTAAAAGCAAAACTTCTGTAAGTTATTTTATAATGTACTACTGTTAACATCAGACAACATACTACATGCAAATGCAGTGTCAATTTTAATACAATTGGTCTCAATAAATCAGTAGGAGAAAAGAAACTGAATTTCTTGACATCTCCAGCAGAAACTAATCTACTACCTTTGTCAGGTAGATTTAGTATTGCTGTCTTCATTTAATTATTAGGAATACATTACAGAATCACTGTAATTTAAAGAGAAAAAAAAAGAAACAAAGAATAAAATCCCTTTTAAGTTCTTAGCTGGTCTAGTAAAGATGCAAGATCCCAAATTACAGAGAACCAAACACATTAGTAATCCCCATTCAATAACTATTACTTTAGAAAAGCAAATATATGCAGTATCATTTTATCAGAAGAAATACTTTACTGACAGGATTGGAGTAATTAGTCAATTATACTTTCAATTAAGTAAGGAAAAAATGTTTCTCCTTTAGAAAATTTTATATTGATTTGTAAGTTTGTTGGGAATGTACATGCAAAAAGCATTTGAGAGCAATGAATAATTATTCTTATTAATAATAATTAAAAGAAAGTCCTTAGTGAACATAATTATCAGTATGCCAGGTACAGAGAGCAATTTCATATATTGTTGTCATGAAATAATAACTCTAGTAGCTTCCAGAATGGAGATTTAAAATTGCACTATGAACTTTTCTTAAATAGTGCTAATGAAACCATTTAATATATTGCTACAATTTTTGATGGGGAACAATAACTAATATATGTGTTATGGCCCTTGTAGAGGTAGCATTTCTTTGCTTTAAAATATTTTTCACATTGTGAGCAAAACCAGATGTTTATAAATGTTAAATCTATTCAGTTACTTTATGTAGTTACAGATAGTCTTGTGAAATTACAAACCCCTCAAAATAGTACCAGGAATAGGTATCTTCTGAGAAATTCACATATTTATTTTTAATACAATTAGGTGATAGTATGTGATTTAGTTTCTTGTGTAGTAGCTAATTGCAAGCATAGAAAACCCACAAACAGAGCCTCACAAGGAGGCTCGAATTGTTTTTTCTTGAAAGGTCTAAAATTCTGAGACCAGAACTGATAATTCTTTATATTTTAATCTTCATTTCAGACACTTGATATATACTGTAACACCAGGATTAGACCCAAATCACAAATAAATTAACTTCACTCGAGATTAATTTCTACCAAGGATCCCAGCATACGTGATGAGAACTGAAGACGAATGAAAAGTTTTGAAAGATTTCAGAGAACAGATCATTCTACTCACATAAGCTCCACAATACATTTTGATTCGAGTCTTCAGGTTCTGTTGAGATGAAAATATTGGCTCTCCCAGACTAAAAGTAATACTTCAGTAAACTAATGTTATAGTTAAGTCTTATTCTGTTTTGGAGATTTGAGAGAAACCATCCAATCAAAGTGATATCAAGTACATAAGGCTCCAAAGTAATAATGAAGCAGAACACCTGTGGGTACTGTATGTCCTTGGGTTTTATAGATTCACTGTATACTTAGTCATTAATCATGTATTGAATAAGTGTGATTATAATGTAAGTAAACAGAGTCATTAGCACGACACCCTCTGTTCTACTGTGTTGATTTTAAGAATCAGAATTCAGCTAGTCACAGAGTGAAACACTCACCTACAGAAAGTGCTTGTGTTAATGATTTACTTTTCAGATTGGGTCTGGTCTAGTTCCTTTTTCTCCTTGTGCTGAAATTGCTGAGCTCATCGCTTGTTCCAAGCACTCGTTGTAGCTGGCATGCATAGGAGCATAACTTATGTTACCCAGAGTAATCAGGTAGGCCTCAGTAGAACTGTGCAGATGAAGGGCTTTTCAAGCAAGTTACAATTCACAAAATCCTGTGAAGAGCTCATAAAAAATCCTGTAAAATTGCTGTATTTGAGGACTTATACAGGATCTGAACTGACAGCAAACTCATATTTTTCGTATGTAATAACATGTATTTTTCTGCTTATAATAACTATTATTGTAATAAACTATTGATAAAATACTAGGTTTTCTCACATACACACACACACTGGAATATAAAATAGAGGAATATAAAAATAGGAGTGCAAATCAGTCTGTATATCCTCTAGTACAACTTGAAGGGAAGGCATAAGCTACCATTATCCTGACTCGGTAACAGCTTAGAGAGGTAATGTTTTTCCAATACTTTGACAGTAGTAGTAGCAGCAAATATGAATTAAATGACTCCAAATTTTCTTGGTTTTCTTAATGTATCCATGACAGGCTTTGTAGCACTTACTAAAACTTCATTTTTTTTCCTTACAATTTAGGAAGGCTTTGGAAAGAATAAAAAAAAAATACTTTGTAGCTTTAAAATTGTAGCAGCTCTTCTAATCATGTAAAGCTATCTATTGGTTTGCTTGAACTCAGCAGTATTGATCTGAGTATAAGCTTTTGCATGTCAGCCTGTGTTATATGTAAAGTATACATGTGCATCTTTAGTTGGAAGAGTTTCACAAAGAAACATACACCTTTGAAACATGGACTTCACAGTGACACATCTTTACGTTCTCTTTTTTTATTAGGGCTGTAGTAGGTATTCTATTTTATTGTTATTGTACCAAGTACTTATTTTAATATCTATATCTCAAGTCCTCTTTGAGGATGGGTGGGGAATATAATCCCACTGTACAGCTAAGTAAAATGATCTGTAAAGAATTTGGTCTGACTGGTTAGAGAATGGCACATGTGAGGTGGAGAAGGTGGTACTTAGAGTAGGATCCAGTCTCTTGACAATACATATTTTAAAGCGGTGATAAGAATATGAAAATATTTTAAGCCTCTTTTTTACAGACTCTAATTATGCATGGGGTTTTTTTCTGTGATTAAAATGTAATACAGTTAATCTTCAGCACGACAGAAAATGGATTAAGTTTACAGGATTACATTAATGTTTTGTTCTGCTCATGTCAAAATCTTCAGTGGTCAGGAACCATAGGATGTAAATAAATAGTGAAAATTTGTTGTTCTGTAAAATACTAATACCTGGCACATTATGTGAGGAGAGCACTTAACTGATTACTGAAGTAGATTCTGTTTAGTGAAACTTTCTGAGAAAAGCTGTGAGAGTCTAGAGAAAAAATGGGAGAGAAAGGTTTCGACCTCCTTTTCCCTGTGAATGTCCTTTGGCTGTCCTTTCCTGCCATCTCCCCTCCAAGGCAAGAGGCAGGGCTCACCAACAAGGAAATGAATAACATATTTGTCCAGGTAATGCTCAGCAAAATGGATCCAGTGTTTGTGTACGAGAGTGAACATGTCGAACCTCACCTTCACATTTTCTTCAGGACTCAGTAGGTCGGAGGTGTGAGTCATTTCTAAGGGAGTTGCTTATCCTGTATTTTGGGGGAAAACCAAAGAAGCTGTGTTGCCGGGGTTTTTGGCAATATCACTTTTGAAGAAAAAAAAAAAGACTACTTGGAGATAATGCAGAAGAGAGCAGCAATAATTACGTATGCAGAAAGATAGGAAACACATGGTTTGTTTAAACTAAAGAACAGGGAAGGAGCCTTAACAATTCAAGAAAAGATGTTACAAGGGAAAGGGAAAAAATAATTTGTCTTCCTGTTCAAAGTGAACTGGACAGATTAAATTTTTTTTCTGCTTCACCTCTATTTAATCTTTGCAATTCTCACACAGTTATCGGGTGAGATTTTCATTACTCTGTTACTGGGCATTTAATTACTAGTCTGGGCACCTGGTTGCTTTCCTTCTTTTTTCTTGTTAAAAAGTTTATTGTTTCTATTCTTTCTTAATTTTCTTGTCTCTCACTTTGTTACCTATCTTTTTTTGGACAATCTTCATTCTTTTCTGTTGAAGCAAGGAGGGGCCAGTTCCTCTTCTTCAGGTTCTCACAAACAATGGAATTTCTCACCTGTGCTAAAGGTTCTTTCTCAAACTTCCCCTGTCCTGCTCATTGATGTGCTTAGGCTTAGAAATTGCAACTGATCATTTCCATGTTATTCTATTGGAAACCTTGAGTAAAAATAATGAAACATACTTAATTTTTATTAGAGATCCATCTTTATATAATTAAAATTAGAACTATAAATTATTAAGTATTAAATAATTCTATTTCTTTTCCCTGAAAATTACCTTCTAGTATATTGGTTACACATAAATTAAAAACAAAATTCACAGTACTGGTATAATAATTTTTAGGTATTGCTCTGGAGTCTTATCAGATAATTGAAATGTTTGTCCAATATTACTGCAGTGGCAAGCGATAATGTGTTAAAAGCATGGGACTTGGTGCTCTGTGCTTCTGAATGTGCAGTTTATGTGGTGGAAGGAAAATCTGAATATAACCGGGACTGGTGGAATTTCTAGCTCTCACCAGAGTACAGAATGCATGAGCACACTACAGAGGTCAAGAAAAAGGGGTGAAAAGGTGATCTCTAGCCCTAGTGTAATAATTACAACCTTGGGCATTTGAAAAATGTGGCAATGGGAATTTCATTGACTGTAGGAACTTGTGTAGAATGTGTATGGAGCATGTGTAAAATATTACTCACCATGATTAAGTGAAGTATTTGGTAGCAAATACCTTAAGACAATGAATCACTGTAGGACTGTGACTCAAATCCCAAGCCTGTATTTATATCACAAAAGGAACTTGGGTACTTATCTACCTGCCAATTCCCCTTAATGTTGCCAGGGCCAAATTCTGCCCTCTTTCTGAGAAGAGCTCTAAGCACGGTGAAATGTACTTGGGAGGCAATTCCAAATACTGTGGAGCTGCTAATCTGTGCCTTGGAAGGGCAACTGCCAGCTCCCATTTGGGATGTAGCCATTGAAGGCTACCAGAAGGCTGACCACATGAAGTGATGTAGGCTATTAAAGAAGAGAAGAGAGTTTGAACAAGACAGTGGGTAATGAAAGGTAGTACTGGGCACAGCTTTCTAGAAACAGCAGAAACACTGTTACTTAGTGAGTCAAATTCTGGTGTCACGATTGTGTCAATATAATTTAGAATTGCAGTTTCTGGTGGATCATCAGTGGAAGAAACTGAAAAAAATCTTGGGCCTACAGAGCAATTCTCAGTCCTGAGTATCACTGGGACTGGGGAACTATGCTAAGCTTGCACTGATGTTTTTGGCTTTCTGGAATTGCTCTAGCTCAGAGTTCTAGGCTGTAAAGTACTCTGAAGTTTCACTGAAGTAGTTGTTGCTTAGGAGTCTTCTTTGGCAGCAGCTAACACAGTGATTTTCAAAATATTTGCATCCTGACCACCCAAAACTAAACACCAACACATTTGTGGCAAAGCTGTAATTCTCCAAATTACCAACTTTGCCACTATCAGAGGTGCCTTCATTTCTAAGTATCAGTAAACAGATTAATGAAAACTAGAGAAGGGGCAGTATACCTTTCTTTAATTTTTCAAAGTGTTTGCTGTTTCCCATAAAAAATTGCAGGCTTTTTCCACAATACAAAGCATCAGGCCCCACAGCAAACATTTTGTGACCTCCTTCCGTGAGGTGGCTGCGAGCCTCCTGAGGTGGAGAGTAGAGCCAACAGCATCACCCTGAACATTCATGGTCTTGGTGCCCCAAAGAGAGATGCTGAAAGCAGAGGTCCAGTGGATCTTCTCTTTTCCTCTTTTCTTCTTCCCAACCTGCCATGGCAATACAGAGGTAAAGCCATCAAGCATGTTCAAGTCTTCTCTGAATCTCAGGTGGTGTGCTACAGGGAAGATTTATTTGGAAGGAGTTAGGGATTGCACCAACACCTTCATAGGCAGTATTTATTCTCTGGACCAGGTGTCCTCTCAAGTATCCTTGGTCATCCTAGTTCCCTGATTATCCATACTGGGTGGGTACCCATGTAAACTAGATATCTGGGTTGAAGGAGCAAAACATACTGGATTTTGGTTCTCTTCTGAAGCTCAGGTGAGACAAGGATGCTTGCCTCTACTGAGGAGACTTTGAGAGGTGCCAATGTCACATGGGCTTAGCAGGCTGAAGGGGTAACCGGGTAGCTAAACCTTTTTGTAGGTTGGGGCTCTGAAGTTTA
The DNA here is from genome assembly GCA_013396775.1 of Cephalopterus ornatus. Taxonomy (NCBI): domain Eukaryota; kingdom Metazoa; phylum Chordata; class Aves; order Passeriformes; family Cotingidae; genus Cephalopterus; species Cephalopterus ornatus. The sequence goes on from VZRE01001990.1 coordinate 89,658, forward strand.
GTCAGTGATTTACAAGCTAGACTTCAGAAAGTGCAAGGTATTTTATTTTAATGTGACATTTTCATCTACAAAAGACCTTACGTGGTATTATAGGACTAGTCATGCAAGGCTGAGAAGGGAAAGGAACTGAAGGAAAGTTAAAGAACTGGAAAGAGTCTAGATTTTTATGACCTTTAAACCTAGAGAAGATCTAGGTGACTTCTCTTGGGACAAGCATATTTCATCTAAAAAAACCCAAAAACCAAAACAGTTATATGCAAAATAATTTGGTTCTATGAAGAGCAGTTAAAGAGTTTTTGAGTGCACCAAAAGGATTGGCAGGTTCTGGCAGTCTGTGTGCAGTAGATTGCAGTTCTAGTGGATCAGTTTCCCCTTTAGCTCCACTGCCTCACAAAACCTTATCCCATTTTACCCCTCAAATGTTTTCTTTATTTCTAGTCCTCTTAAATGTGCAAGCTACATTTAAACTGCTCTTAAGGTAAGGGAGGTTGAACGTGAATGTATACAGCTGTCACTACATTTGCAATTTTAGAGTGTTGTCTGGACAGAGGTTTGTTTTTAATGGGATGGCTATAGAAATCTCTTTTATAATTTTTAATCTTAAACTATAGACTCTTCCTGCCACTGTAATTGCATTCATTTACAGTCTTTTATGGTTCTTTCATGTTTAACCTATTTAGGTTATGTTTAAGACTGTGGCAGATATGTGCCTAGATTTCCTAGGGTTCTGATCACTTTTTTTGGGGAACTGCTTGGAGCATGCCCTTCTCAACAAAAGGTCTTCATCTGTTTCTGTAGAAGAATATATTTGGTTTATGTATTATTTAGAGATATTGCTTAGATATGATTTCTTAATGTCATGTTGTGTTCTCCTCTAAAGTTATTCTTGTTTTATGGTACAATGCTAGTGTTTGTGGGTTACTTGTGTGTTTTAAGGGTGTGAAAACTGTTCCTTCAAATTGGTATTTAGGAATGGAAGCAGTTGATGTGAATGCATTTTGGGGAAGATTTCTCACTCTTTGGACCTCACTTCCTGAATTTTATATTCCTGTATACTTGCAATTTTAACACCTATGGTAATGAAGGACTCAAGATTTACATTCTCAAAGCTTGGTAGCTACATGAAAGATAACTGTATGCTTCCAGCCAAGAAAAACTTTTCCTTAAAAACTTATTATTAGTATTTCAGCAGAACTTCTGACATCTTTGGAATGGTTGTATTTGAGTCACCATGGGTGCTATTTTTTTTTTTTTTTAAGTTTCATACTGCAAGGAAAATCACATTATTTCAAAATATTTGTCTCTAACTACCATGGAAGGAATTTTTCACTGTAATAAAGCTTCCCAATTATTTGCCTAAAAAAAGAAAAAAGGAGTCAGCCAAGCTTAATTAATAGTGTCAGCATACAACTTCAATGGCAATGTGTAAGTTCCAGTAGGATGAGAATCTGACCTTGGTATTGTCTTCCTACAGACATTTCACTTTCTCACTGTACTCTTCTAGGAAGCACATTGTCTATACCAAACAGGTAAAATACATATTTTTGAGTCTTTTTTATTACCATGGCAACTGGTAATTGGTATTAAGAATTATTTCCCTTATAAACTGATTTTTATGCTGTTCAGGGAAGATGTTTTGTTTATAGAAGTTAGTTTTAAATGATTAGTCATGGATAGCATGGTGAGCCATGCAATACAGATGGAGGGAAATGCCATTGTAATTGTTTTTATGACTTGAAATGAAATACATATTTATCAAACAAGTGCACAGCACTTAAATTGCCTCAAAGGTTGAATATACAATAAAAACCATTCTGCTTTGTCTAATTTATTATTCCTTTATTTGGAAGTTGCCCTTTTTTTTTGTGCTTGATAGTTTATGTCTAATCCTGTTTCCCTTGTTTACCTGTCAACTGTTGTATTTCCCAAGATTACAGTAAAACTGAGCAGAAGATTAATTAGTGAAAGAATAGACATTCAAATGAGCAAATTAAAGGCAACAACCTTTCCACAACCAGTTATTTACAGCTTGTATCTCACTCTTAGCTATATTCTGCATATTTTAGCACTGCTTAGTAAATTATACTGAATTTTGGCCAAGTTCTTATCAGCTTCAGGCGTCATTGAATATGAAGCTTAAAGGATCATTTGCTTAAGTAAAAACTGTGATTAACTTCATAATTCCCTATTCCTATCAATGTCTCATTTCACAGAAGCGTTTACTAATTGTTCATGTCTGTAGCACCTTAAACTCAATGATTATGTTCCTCATTTATTTATTGCATGCTGTCCACAGAAAAACAGGATTATTTTCTTATTTCCCAAATGAAGGAAATAGTGGTTAAGTCATTTGTGTAATATTACCTAGGAAGCTGGTAGCAGGTGTCAAGGCTTTCAGACCTTTAAGTAAAACCTCTCTCCTATGATTAGCACAGATTCCCATTTCCTTTTACAGGAAGACTGTCAGAAATGCTGTTCTAGTGAAAACAGTCTCATATGGTGATGACAGAAGCACATCCCATTAAGGCTATTTCAGGGGCATGAGACTAATGATAAAGCAAAAATATCACATAGTCTAGTTGGTGTAAACTCCAGTAGCTTTGATTTGGCTCTGAGTGGGAGGGCTATAAACTTAGGCTCAGCTCAGTACCAACAGCTCTGTAGTGCTCCTGGGACATGCGGATGTACACACCCACTTTAGCTATGTGCTGCGTTTGTGTCTCAGATTGAGACAATCTGGAGGGGCAGAGACCTCAGTTAGAAGTCTCCTCCCTTGGATTCAATATCCCTGGCTTCTCCAATACAGAGGGAGAGACCAAATACATCCAGATGTAAATGAAAAGATAACTTTACCAAGAAGAAATGCTAATAACAATAATGATAAAACTAGGTTAAACTACCCGATGAGGACAGACTTCCCAAGCCCTGCCCACCAAACCAAATTGAAATGGTGGCTGGCCTCCCCAACCTGCAAAAACACATGCTGTCACAGGACAGAGACAAGGTGACTGCCCTTCCACATGGTTCACCTCCCCCATGCCCAGAAAACCTGGCAGGAGTGGCTGAAGACTCAGTGCTGTTAGGAAACAGCAAATAGCTGGGATTCAATACCAGCAGGCCCTTGCCTGGTGCTGGAATGAGGCTGTGGTGCTGGTACAGGCAGTCAGAGCAGGGCTGCAGGCCCCCTATGCAACTGGAACAACCCACAAGACACTTGTTGGATCCAGCAACAAGACTTCATTGTTGTAATTTTGGTGTTTGTTGGTCAAAGTGATGGTTGTAGTCTTGTTGAAGTGGTGGTTGCAGTCCAGATCCACCAAGGTAACGGTAAAAGCCCCAGGTAGTGATGAAAGCCCCAAAACTCACTCATATATGTTCATGTTCAGGTGGGAACGCTTCCAAAAGCTCCCCAATACCTCCACTTGATAATGTAATACAGTGACTCAGGAAATACTTTGGGAGTCTTTGACACCTTTGAAGATATTGCAGCTGTCTCTTAGATCAGTGCAGCTGAGTCCATTTTGGCCCCTTACGTCTCATCAACAAGAGATGAACCCCTTCAGGCTGGGTGGGAATGTTCCAGGGAGTTATCACAGCTGAGTCATCTGTGTAATGAAAAAGAAACACTACCCCACCTCTTTCCTTATTTTGTTTAACATCGAGCTTATAGCCTGAAGTGTCAGATGTGCACACCTTCAGTTCCTGGCTTGGGTGGCCACTCAGCACACTGTTAGCAAAGCACACTGCTGACTGAGCCGTCAGCACCAATAGTCCAGTCTCTTACAGCACCTGGGCAGTCACTTCAGGTGCTCAAATATTTGGGTCATTAATCACTAGCAGTTCAGACTCTTTAAAGAATGCAAAACACAAAAAAGCAAAAAAAGCATATTTGGGGAAAAGAAAAGGTGTATACTAGAATTTTTTATGTAGCCTAGGACAGTTGGGGATCTCTATGCCAGGCTCTGTTGAGCCCAGATTTCTTGCTTTCTTCTTGTCTAGCGTGGTTCAAGTAATTGTCTACTGTCTATTTCAGAAGGTGTGCACATGTCTACACTGAAGTCCTGTGGTGCCATCTCTCTGAATTACACTCGGTGTATTCTAATGTAAACTGCAGAATACATGTAAAGTTCTCAAGAGTATGATTGCCATGGAAATTGAAATGAAATATTGTGAAAAAGCAGATGAAAGAACTTGCATAGGAATTTATGGAGAAGTTTACTAAACAGAGATGTATTTCAAGGCATAAGGAGCTCTTGCAAGAATCTATATAAAAAACAAAGGCATAGTGTTTGGGTTTTTTGCCCTTAAAATGTATGCAAATGCTTTCTTTTAACTTTTTTTCCTATGAGTTCTTCTCTTAGCAATTTCCCTCATAATTTCTCTTTGATAACTCAAAAGGCTAAAGTAATTAGCATTGATTAAAAAAACCAACTAAGCATTAAATATATTCACCATGGAAAGGAAATATTTATATGAACTAAGACAGATTTCTGCTGACATAGAAGCACTGGCTGCGATCCAGCACTATATGAACTTTTCCTTTATTTTACTTTTTTTCATGGGGTAGTTAGGCAGGAGAATTAGGACTTTTTCGTGAAGAGAATTAATTTCTGTCTGAGACAAAGGTAAACTTACAGGATATAGTGAATGTATGATATGTTCATGAAGTTACAGGGCAAGGTAGTGGAAATGAGGCTGAGTGGCAATGAGTCTCCCTTGGAGTTGTTTTCTTATGCTTAAACCAAATTTTACTAAATACAATTTAAAATATTCTCCTGGATGTTTTTCATAGTGTTCAAAAATGCCTTGTTTTATTAATTTCAACAAAATTCACTTTTGCTAGAGAGCCATAGCAGAGGAGAAGGGCAGTCCTTTGAGAAAATATACACAGAAAGTAAAAAAATAGGAAGGTGCAATAAACTATGTAATTATCCCAGCAGTAAGGTTCCTAAAGCTGCTGCCTAAAATATTATCGCAAAATGAAATTTTGCAAACCAAATTTCTTCACTACTAGTTTGTGTAGATGGCAGCCAGCCATGTTTCATAGCATTCTTGATACAATGGTGTTCCAGTTTAAATTTAATATGGTTTTCTAGAAATACAGCTATACATGGATGAACTCTTGGTTCTGATATACGCAGTATTTTATTACTAACTTTATTAATGTTATGGTATATAAATCATAGACATGTAATTTATCTGATAACAGTTTCAAAAATAAATTAGGTAATTATACATATATAATTTACTGAAAGCACTTTGAGGATTTGATATATCTTTATGAAGAACATTTAAGAATTACTTTATATATACAATGAAATGCTCATTGTGCTCATATAGATGGCATATTGCCTTTTTAATGAAATATATAAAAGTAAAATATAAAATATGATGAATTGAGGCAGTTTATTGAGCCCAGCTACATTTGGAAGATGTAGATGCAACTTGCTACATGAATGACTGTTTTAAATGTTGTTATGTCCTGTCATGTGTTGTGAATTCCAGCAAAATCAGCATAGACAATGAATTAGTGATTAGAGACCACTGATCTACAGGGACACTTGTAGGAAACATAATGTATGACTTGGTGTATGCTAGGCTGTCAAATTACAGCATTGTTTCCATTTTGCAAGCACTTGATCTTGCAGAGGATGAAACATTTCTTTACTGCATGTTTATACTGACAATGGATATTGCTCATCACCTATGCAAGCTCTCAGAAAGAAGCAAAGTGGCTGTGGGGGTGTGTGTGGGGCAACTACACTTTAGCTGGAGAGTGGTTTGTTTGTGAGCTTTTGTTTCTCGTGAGGAACTTTTCTGTTGTAATGACATGCTTAAATCCATTAGCACGTCTCTGGCCATAAAGACTGAGAAATACAATTAGCAAGTTGTTTACAGCAGAGTTACAACTGCTGTGACTAAAGTGTTATGGATAGAGTGAATGAACTTATGAGAATTGTTTTCCAAAGATTAATTTAATAAAGGTTTGATATGATGCTGTAACTTAGCCTTGATTAGGTACAATGTAAGGCTTAATATTATATTTTCACCGTCAAATTCCTTCACATAAAAATGACATGATATTTTGCTTGCATTATTCCAGATAGTTAAGCCTGTTCTTACCACTTTTAATATCCTAGCGGTTCTATTAGCCTTGGAGCCTAGAAGCTGCTTGAATCTAAGCACTGTTGAAGTTTCATTTATTTGGATGCCTGAATCTGAATCAAGGAATGATAATAACTTCCATACTTAAGCTAGAACAATTTTCTGCTAGGGAGTGAAGCCAAAAGGGCATAAGTAAAATGTGATGTATACAGCAGAAGAAAGAGTAAAATTAATGCTGTCTGTTTAATATTCTAGTGCCAGTCGTCTGTTTTTAAAATCTTTGCCAATGCTGATAGTCACAACTCATGCATAAACAGGAGCTGATTTTATCTGGCTTGTGAATTTTTTGTATGTGTTCTCCTTGTTGCCTTAGTAACTGGAGTAAGGTTGGCACTAGCATATGCACTTTCATCTGAAAAAAATAACATTATTTATGTCTACTATGCCTAAGGAAGAAAGCTTAGAGACATAGCCAGTAATATAAGCCTAATTTTCCAAAGTTGTCCATGAAAAGAAAGAATCACCTTAAATCTCTCTCCAATGTTGAGAACATGGCTCTTTCCTGTGATAATTTGTATCTTGGTCATGATTTTCAGTACTGTGAGAAAGAACTGATAAAACCCCCAAATGGACTTTGGGATGCCTGGTTTGCATTCTAAGATATGCAATCAGTGGGCAGAGGCCCCATCTTCTCTCCATAAGTGGGTATAAAGATACCTTTTATAAAAGTTGCGTAGATGCTGTTCCTGAAAAGCATTAAGTAAGAACTGATACACATGTGTCTTTATCTTGTATGCAATATATTATTCTGTGAGTATAAATAACTTACAAAGTGAGAGGCAGGAAACACTGCATTAGGCTGAAAACAAACAGTATGAGCTTGATTTCCAATATCTCCATGGCAAAGAAGGTATGAGTCCCCTTTCTTTTATTGTTCAGAGACAAATGAATATTTCATTTACAGTCGGTTTGATCTCTGTATTGAAAGATCACCACTAATTTTTGCCTCCAGTCTGCAGAATTTATGTACACCCAACCACAATTTTCATTGTCCTCTTTACATAGACTCTTATATTTAAGCCAGAGGCAGTACACCACTGTACAGATTTTACACCTTGTAGAAACTTGCGTAACTTGCATTCTACTTCCTTCTCATTCTTCCCAAGCCATTACATTTTTACCAAACCAGTTTATACATTCCTGCAGTGTTTAGGTCCTCCAATAAACATCTCTTCACAAAGAATAGCCATTACAGCATGACGTCAGTAAACTTACTTTCCAGATATATTTAATCAATATTTTATACTTATTCCTTTACTCTTGCTGTCTTTCAAGGGTTTTAAAAAAATTACACAGATCTTTTTATCTATCAATAAGAGACCTGCCTGGTAACAGTGTTTTTGCATTATGTTGATGTTGTGCAAAATCTTTAAGAAAAAGATAATTAATCTCAGTAGCATTCAGTCCAAATTCTGCAGTGTCTGTCATCAAGACTGTAGTCAGTGAATCTCTTTTTCTCTATTCTGTTTTATTTCTCTTTTCTGTTGCATAGTGCTTCAAAATGCTGTACAGATGACTCCTGTAACCATTTCGGCCTTGAATATTATAATCTATGTTTTTGATTCAATACCCATGATCTGACATTTTCCTCATCACTGACTGATTGAATGAAGATTTCACAGAAGAGGCTGTAATTTGAATACAACCTTCTGTTTACACTTATGATAGCTATTTATCTTTGAACCTTAATTTACCAGAACTTTGATTACAGATGTTTCCATGTTTCTCTGGCCCTAGCCTATGTAAGAGTCATGTGTTAACTTTTCCTTGGCAAAGTACAAAATCCAGGCAGGATACAAAGGAGTGACTTTGCATCCTTCAAGAACACTCCCGCTTTTCAGCATACAGTGTGATTCGTGATTCAGTCAATGATGAAAGAAGTTGTGAGGAGACTGTGAGCCTCTGCACCTTTGTGCCAGTGGCTAAGGCTGGAGGTGATAGTAGCAACTGTGGACGCAGGAGTGTTACTAGCTGAATGAATCTGCTGACATACTACAAAGCAGGAGCAGAAACATTCAGCTGATAAAAGTATTGTTAGATTTTAAAGAACAAAACTCAAGCTTATACTCTTCTTGGTTTATATACTCTTCTTTTTTTTATTTTCCTCTAACATATGAGGACTAAGACTGAAATTTTGAGCTCATTGAGAGCTTTGACTAAGTAACATTACTATTGGGGTGAATGCCTTAGTGACCTTCCCGGGTGCCCTGGCGTAATAGGTAGGAGGCTCTACGGGCAGAACCAAAGAGTTACGATGGTTAACAAGGTTGATGGTTCATTTAGCTTGGAGGTGGCACCAAGGTTAAGCTGCCCTATGCCCTGCTTCAAAACCGCTTCCGTAACAGATGGGTCATGGTCAAAGGAGACCCCCTTCTGAAGGGAACAGAGGCCTGATATACAGACTGGACCCACTTCTCAGCAAAGTCTGCTGCCTCCCTGGGGCCCAGGCTAAAGATGGGAAGAGAAAGCTTCCTGCCCTCATATGGCCCTCAGGTTACCATCCGTAATAATAAGAAGAAATCCAAGGGCAATCCAGGGAGACTTTCAGGGCCTTGGGACAATTGGTTAAGGAATCAGGAGCACAGTGTTCTCCTCTATCCTTCCTGGTGCACTGAATGATGAAGAAAACAGGAAGAGCCAGCAGATCAATACCTGTCTCTGAGTCTGATGACAGAATTTTGGGTTTTTTATCATGGGTTAGTTTATACAACACCAAGCCTGCTGGTGACAGTCAGGGTACCCCTGTTTCAAAAGGAGAAAAGGATCTTCGCTTAGGAGTTAGCAGGACTTATTGAAAGAGCTTTAAAATAGATTTGAAGGCAGAAAGGGATTAACCCAAACTTGGAAGAGCTAAGCCTGGGGCAGCACGCCAATATGGGTGGGTGTGCTAATGAGGTCTTTTGTTCTGCTGTCTCAGTGGAGGTAGGGGATGGAGATACATGAGGAAGTAAAGACAGAAGGATTGTTGATGTATTAGCAACCATGGAAGTGCCTGAGAATGATCATGTAGGAATTAAGGCTTTTTGTCCCAAAGAGGGGCAGGATCAATAGCCCAACTGAAGGGCATCTACACCAATGCATACAGCATGATGATAGTGATGATAGGGTTGAGCTCTTATGGGTAGGAATCAGGCCAAGCCAACAGGGTAAGTATCGTGGTGTGAATCTTTTACAGACCACTCAACCAGGATGAAGAGGCAGATGAAATACCCTATAAGCAGAAGGGAATAGTTTTGTAACTGCTGGCCCTTGTACTTGAGGGGACTTCAGCTTGCCAGATGCCTGCTGAAAATCCAACACAATAGAAAGGAAACAGTCTAGGAGGTACCAGGAGTGTGTGGCAGATAACTGAGCTGATGAGGGAGTCAACCAGGGCAGATGCCCTGTCAGACCTGCTGTTCACAGAGAAGGATTGGTGATGTAATGGTTGGAGGCTATCTTGGGCAGAGCAATCATGAAACAATTGTTTTTGATTCTTGGAGAAGTAAGGAGAGGGATCAGCAGAACGTTTACCTTGGACTTCCAGAGGACATGCTTTGGCCTGTTTAGGAGGCAGTTGGACAGAGTTTCTTGGGAGACAGTCCTGAATGGCAAAGGAGTCCAGGAAGGCTGGACATTCTTCAAGAAGGAAATCATAAAGGTTCAGGAGCAGGCCATCCCCATGGGCTGAAAGATAAGCTAGCAGGGAAGAAGACCAGCCTGAATAGAGGCTCTATTCAGACCTGGCTGAATAGAGAATTTTGGCTGAAACTCAGGGGGGGGAAAAAAAGGAGAGTTTATGACATTTGGAAGCAGGGGCAGGCATTTCAAGAGGACTACAAGGATGTTGTGAGTTTATTCAGGGAAAAAATTAGAAGGACAAAAGCCCAATTAGAACTTAATCTGGCTGCTGCCATAAAAGACAATAAAATATGTTTCTATGAATATATGAGCTACAAAAGGAGTGCTAAGAAGAATCACTATCCTCAGAATTACAGAATCACAGAATCAACTAGGTTGGAAAAGACCTCTGAGATCATCGAGTCCAACCTATCCTCTGTTGGATGCAGAGGCAAACATAGTGACAAAGGATGAAGAAAAGGCTGAGATATTTAATGTCTTCTTTGCCTCAGCCTTTAATAGCGAGACCTGTTGTACTTGAGTCCCCAGCTCCTTGAGCTGGAAGACAGGGAGCAGAATGAAGCCCTTATAATCCAAGGGGAAATAGTCAACAACCTACCACACCACTTAGACACACACATATTTATGTGACCAGATGGGATCCACCCAAACCTACTGAGCGAGCTGGTGAAAGTGCCCACCAAGCCACTTTCTATCATTTACCAGCAGTCCTGGCTAACCAGGGAGGTCCCAAGTGACTGGAGGTTGGCAAATGTGACACCCTTCTACAAGAATGTCCAGAAGGAGGAATCAGGGAACTAGAGACCTGTCCTTGGTTTTGGGTAAGATCGTGGAGCAGATCATCTTGAGTAACATCATGCAGCACGTATGCTACAACCAGGTGATCAAGTCCAGCCAGCATGGTTTTGTGAAAGGCAGGTCCTGCTTGATCTCCTTCTATGATAGGGAGACCCACTGTGAGAGACTGGATTAATCCCACTGGACTATTTTGTCAGAATAAACCGGGGGGCGGGGGGCCAGACAGAAGGCACATGGCCTGCAGCCTAAGGGCACCATGGAGCCCGCATCAGGCAGCTCTCAAACAAAAGACCCACCTGGAGCCTCTGACTGGCTGCACCACCCCTCAATCTGACCTGGAGGGCACTGAGTGGTCAGTTGAGCCAAACGTCTCACCTGGGAGAGGTGGCCGTGGCAGCCAAAGCACATAAATACAGGAGCACAAGGACTCCATTTTGCTTTTTGTCTCAGGACCTGCTATCAGCATGTGACCCTTTGGTGATAGCTATGCAGTTGTGTTATTCTAACCACTTTGTTCCTTCTTTCTTCTCTTAATCTCTTTTCTTCCTTTACTCTTTCCTGAATCTCTTGTGGGTAACTTAGAACCGAGAGGAAGAGGTATTATGGCTTTAAAAGGCATTTGAGAAGCAGATGCTGAGCAGAAAATGTTGTATGGACAAATAAAATTCACTTCATACTTACATGGTAAGTGACAGAGACCTATCTGGTAGATGCAGGGCAGGATATTGAAAAAATGCATTAATTTTTACAATACTGAACCAGCACTTCACACATCATTTTATATAATGATATTTCTGAGTCTTTTTAGATACTGCTTGGTGAATCCTGGAAATTGTTAATTCTGACAAAAAAAGGATTTGAGGATATCACAGACATTGATAATCCCATGAGTAAAACATTAGAAAAAATATGTTTATATTAATTAATAATTTACAATTGGTCTTTACCAACCAACATAATAGATTTGATCTTCCTATGGCTTGTATTAGGCACCATGGCTTCTTTATGACTCCTTTCTCAGAAAAAAAAAAAAGAACTGAAGACATTAGGAATCCTGTGAAACAAGCTGCTGATTGTAATTCAAGTTTGCTTAAGTTCTCCTGTCAGAGGATGCATTAACTTTTCTCTCAGATGTAAAAATTGCTGCCTCTTTTGCTGATTCTTGTTTTTAGGCTAACATCTGTTCTCTTGATTTTGGCTTCTGAGTAGGTATTTCTTCCCAGCACATTCACATTTCTAAATGGCTCATCAGAGAGTCACTTCTGCTTGCTTGTGAAGAAGGCTACAGGCAGGAGGTAGAGATGGTAATCCTGTTTCATAGTACAGCTGAAGTCAGGTCATGAAGAAAAAAACATCTGAGAAATCTTTCTTCTTTCAATAGTGATTCATGGGGTTTACAAGAAATTCAGTTGGATGAATATCTGTATTGTATCAGAATTTTGGAATTAAAAAATAAGTTTAAACATGCTTAGAAGGTGGTCTGTAGTCAGAGGTGTAATTTGCACCAGCTTGCCTGGGGCCATTGAAGCAACTTGTGTCTGCCTGGCACAGTTCCTATCTTGCCTTGGTGGGAGGAATGGCTGTTTTTGATAATGCTTCTGCTTGTTAGGGCAGCAAGTGCCCTGAACAGTAATGTAGCATTGGCTGGTGTTGGTGTGAGCTTCTCTCACTCTCCTTTGCATTCTTGTTAGGCGAGCATTTTTCCCTGCTTGTGTTGGTACATTTGGGCGTCTTTAGTGGTGCAGAAAAACTCTGAGTGGAACATATATAACTCAAAAGTGTAAAGCAGTCTGAGTCAAGGTGAGACAGCTGTGTTTTATCACAAGTGGGCTTTGAATTTGTAGGCAGCTAACCAGCAGGTTTGTAGGCGGTGAGGAGCTGACAGCAAGGATTGCAGGGGAAGGGCTATGGCACAGACTGTTGTATGCCCTGAGCCTAGTCTAGATGTAGGATGCTCCAACAGCAATACAACTTCTCTAGTGGAGAAGTACTGTACAGTCTATTAATTAGATCACTGAGAGTAATTTATGTTATTAGGCAAGGTTTAACCATGAAAGAATGGTTTCATTTTATCGTATTCATGTAAAGATGGAAACATTTCTGTGATGAAGATGGTCATGAAAGGAGAGGCCACAATCACATTTCAGAATATATTCTGCAAACATACTTGTTTGCTTTAGTGTATTTTTAATTTTTCTTTATTTGCTGCAGTGTTTTCCTCTTTAGGAGGATGACAACCTAAATGCACTTTTGTCCTCCAAGGCTGGCACTGCCTGTGAAATTCTCCCCACCCTCCATGCTTCAGTTGCCAAAGCACCTTCTGCTGACTCTCCACTCGCTTGACCTGGCAGAGTGTGAGAAATGCAGTGAAAAACTAGCTTAGTGAATCTTCCTATTTCTTGGTCAATCTGTAAAACATGAACTTCCTTTCCAATCCTATAAAGGGTTTTCATTTTTCTTTTGCCAGCAATGATTAGGCAATGGGAAATCACAGGATAATAGAAGTTTTCTGTTCAGTTGTTAGTTCCTCCCCTCATCATGAAATCTTCTGAATTAACTCTTCTGTTGTGTCTCAATTACCAGGCATCTTTCAGCTTGCCTAGCTTCTTCTGTTATAACTCTCTGAGGATAAAGTGGTAAAACTTCATAATCACAATGGATAATTAAAGAGGATGTTGACACCCATGGCCAATTAGCTTCACTGGGGTCGAGGACCCTGTCATGGTAACATGTGCCCATTACTGGAAATCTAGCAATGGTCTATGTGCCTTCTGCAGATCACACGGAGCCAGGATCTTCCTACTCTCAGGGGACAGATCAAGATTAAGAGAAAGCCCTGGAAGTATTTTTAAGGACATGAAGCCAGTTCCATTTAAAACAAGTTGCTCAATCTTTTCCAGCTGAGGATAGCCACAGTCCCCAGCACCCTAGTTAGCTGTTGATAGCGCAGGAGGCTTGTGCTCTGTGGCGGAGGGATCAGCTGTTGCACTGTGAGCTTCATCTCCCCTATCATCCCAAAAGTTTTCAGCTGCTACCTATTGCCCCAGGAAAGCAGTGCAAACCTAACCCCCATCGGCATTGTTGCATGAGAGCAGAAAGAGTGTGGCACGTAATGAAATTAAGTTCTTTTTATGAAAGACTGTTCTTCTCATCTTCCTTACTTACTGATAATGTATTAGCATCAGGATCTGTGCTACTGACAAACTCACTATGAAAGCTCCTGTTATGGCCTAACACACAGCAACTGACTTAGAAATACAGTTCTGAAATAATACCTACATATTTGTGATGAGTAATATTACCACTGAGCCTTAGGTCCTTTTATCACTTACTCTACGTAGATATTCTATGTACATATTCTATGTATCTTGAAATGGCTGAATAGGATTTAGAATAGCAGAGGAATTGAGAGACTCTGAATTTTCCTCTAAATTTTGTAATTATTGATATTTGTCTTCTACAATGGAAGGATTCTTACAGTTTGAGGGCAAAAGGCCTGGAGACATTATGACTTGACCTTCAGCAAGAGACTCTTGGCTGTGCAGGTGCTGACTGCACAACAAATGTTGCTCATTTAAAAGCAACACAGTGTACTACAGTTCAGGGGAATTTGGTATGTTGATAGACCTTAGGAAAATATAATACTTAAATATGCCTAAATATTTTTCATGAAACAAAGCTTTCTTGGTAAAAGAATTTCCTTTTAGGTTTTACCAGGAACTAACATGTTTAACATAGTCATCCTACAGTTTTATTTCCTTCCTTCTTATTTTTTTTGTTTTTAAAGTCATATTTTCAAATCATGCCAACCTAGTTCTGATGAATATGGATTAGCTTAAATTTGTTTAGTGGCAGGAAGGGTACAACTTTACTGGCTTTGGAACAGAACTCTGGAAAAATAAACACCTGAATAGCATGTACTTGCAGAGTAGCAGCTTCCAAACCAGTGTAGCTATGCAGCTGTGTAGAAACATGTGCTGTATTGTGTGCAGTTCAGCAGATTGCTAAAAATGCTGCCTTTGGACTTGCTGTTAATGCTGTTAATCTCTGTTAATAATAATGTGAAAATCTGCCTAAATTTTTAAAGGGATATGAAGTTAAACTACATTATGATAATATGAACTTTGTGATGATCTGGGCAGTGCTTTAAAAGAAAATTATCCACAATGATCCATCAGCCTGTTTATTAGATAATTACACACATTTTGCTAGTTAATGTGCAGTAGTGCACTGGGGTTTTTCTGACAATGCTTGTGCATTCAAAAATGGTAAATGGAAGCTGCCAAATCCTTAAAGGTTGAAGTACAACATGTGACAATCATTGTTTCTGTCCTCTCACAGCTATGTAATTATGAATATTAAGTATTGGAAAGGAGGATAAAGCTACTCCATTGTTCTGTTAATATCACGCTCCTTTTTAGTATGGGAAAACAGAAAACTGTAGGCAACTGAAACAAATGTTTTATTATTTATCTTAAAGGGAAATGACACTAGGGGCTTGTAATTATACTCTCATGATTGAGTCCTTGGCTACAGATATATGCTGTACTTCCACTGTTTCCAGTACTGAAAAGAAGGGAAGGTAAAGAAAAGAAGAAAATTTCTCTTAGGGGGCTGGCAGATAGGTTTGGGGTTCTTTCTTTCCAGATCTGGGGTATTTCCAACGACTATTTCTTTAGTTGTGCAACTATAGTTGGAAGGGAAGGAAGTGAAAATTCCAGCAGAACAAATGATATTTTCCTTGGGGGGAAGATAGAGCTTCCATGAGAAGTTTGGGGAAAAATTCCAGAATTAGATCATCAAACAGCATGCAAGCAGACCCAAACTGACTGGCTGACTGTCTCTGTGTTTTACTTATGCTTCTGCAGTGACTGGTTAGGATGAGGAGAAATATTCAAGGATCCAAAATACTGTCTTACATTCATAAGCACATCACATGGTGTGTGTAGATGAAGAAATAGCAATAAGTTTCAGCATCCACTGCATATGTATCCTTTCTATGTAGAGATATGTCACTTGAAACCTTGACTGATAGGCTAAGCCAGAATTCTACGTATTACTGTCCTAAAATTTTGAAGTGAGAGCAGCTCACATGAGTCCAACTGAAAATTTAAAATTTTGTGCCCTTTTTTTACTGCTTTCATTTATGGTTCCCAAACAAATAATTCTGAAAAGCCTAATAATGTTATCATGAAGCAGAACCCTGATATGAAGTTAATTTGGTGATATACCAGTGAATTTTGTTTCCAGGGTCTCAGAACTGAAATGCATAACATATAGTTCCCAAATCTCATCTTCATGCCTAATTAGGCATCCCGATTTTAAAAGTTGCTTTGCTTCTAGCGTCTGCCTTCAAATCTGGGCAGGGGCACCTATAAAAATATAGATGAACCACTCTTCTTTTTAAAACTTGGCTACTAGCAATTAATTACTTGGTTAAAAAACCCAAAACCACACCAAAACACAATCATCAAAAAACCTTAAAGCTGCAAATAACTGAGTCTGTAGCTAGCAGGTTTTGAAGCTTAAAATACAGAAGCAAGTAGTAAATAGTAATTTTGAAAGCAAAAGGTTTTGCTTCCTATCATAAATACAAAGTTTGAGCTGAACTTTTTTCATTCATGGCTAGGCTTTGCGAACGAAGATTTGTGAAGGACTCTACCCACGCTTGCTACAAGCGCGCTGATGGCTAAAAAGGCCAATGCGAGATAGACACGTCCGGTCGCAAAAGGCAAGCAGAATGACTCCCCAGGTGGTACTGAAAGGACACGGTTCTTTCTGCATTGTCTTTTCTCCTCGAGAGTGATCCTGCGTGTATTCTCAAAAGTAGCAGCAGCATTGTGGATAGTGTGTCTCCAGGCCTCCCGATTGGAGGCCAGAGCAGACCAGTGATGGTGATCAATATGGCCAAGGTTGAGATGTTGTTTCAGGGAGTCCTTATATCTCCTCTTCGGGGCTCCTTTCTTGTGGCAGCCAGTGGCAAGTTCACCATAGAGCACAATCTTAGGGAGGCGGTAGTCCTTCATCCTGGAGACGTGCCCTGCCCAAAGCAGCTGCGATCGCAGCAACATGGCCTCAGTACTCGTAACGTTTTTAAGATGGAAATAACTTACACGTATGATCCCAGAGAGCTGAGAACCTAACCCTAAGTACCTGAAATGTGAAGTAGAGCTGCTGCAGATATAGTAGATAGGATTCTAATTTGTCTCTCTTCTGCAGAGCAGTGAAGAGGTGACATAATCTAATGATACCTCTAGCTAATCAGGAGTTTGAAGAAAGAGAAATCAGTAAATGCAAACCCAAGTGGGTATAGGGGTTTACTTTAGCTATTCACAATCTGCATGTAAGTTATACTGAGTAATGAGGTATAAATCCCAATGGGTAAATAGATATAATAATGGTTGCCCTTGCAGTGTTTTAATTTAGAGATAGTCAGTCTGAGGAATTTTCTGCAGTTGGAATGGAAGAACTATAAAATAATGGAATCTTTCAAACTGGTAAAAAGTTCTGCAAGAGGATGTAATCAAGAGAATTGAGATCCTCTGTCACAAGTTCATTAAATCAACAGCTACTCTTTATCTGAGCCTAAAAAGAGAAAGCTCAAAGACATTTGCTTAGAGTAAGCACTTACAAAACTGTACATATCACTGCAGGGATTAATTTAGATACTCAGTTTCATAGAGTTCTTTCAGTTTTGGTTTACATATATGACATATACATCTATAATACCTGAATAAATAGTTTATATGAACTTCTCATTTTTATATTACACTCTGTCTCATACATTATACTGGATATTTCTTTCTTTAGTGTTAAGTACTCTTGGATACTGGAGGCTCCTGCTGAAAATTACTATTTAAAATCTTCTATATGTAGTTCTGATTGTGGTTTGAATGTATACATAAGCCTTTATAGGGCTTTGCTGCTTGTCTTGTTCCTCTGAAATGTTGGTTAGCATCAAATTTATCCAGGATTCATTATGGAAATGATATCAATTTCCAGCACATATCAGCTCTGCAGCTGCAGCTATTCTGCGTCCTCGTTTGGTGTTACTAGGAATATGGACAAGAGAACCTACCTCTGAAGTGATGTTGAGAGGCCATGACTTTCTTTTGCAAGGGGAATGTGAGTTAAGGGCACATTTTTCTACTTATAACTTCCAGAAAACAAGCAGGTGTGGCATCCCACCCTGAAGAGGAAGGGAGCACCCAAGATTAATAAATGCCCGTGGTCGAAATGGAATGACAAAAGTCCAAGGGTCTGCAAAAACTTACAAAGTTTTATTAGTAAATGTTACAAATGGCATGGAAATTGGTGTAAGTTAGTCCTTTATCTTCTAGTATAAACACATGGCAGTTGATTTTGAATAAGGTGAAAGAGAAGAAAATGAGAAAGCAAAGAGAGGGAGAGAGAAAGAAAGGAAGAAAGAAAGAAGGAAAGATAGAGTGAAAGATCACCAGACCTGGCTCCAATGTTGATCCAACTCATGAGGTATCCATGGTCCAGGGGATGCCACCTGGGCTTTGTGGGGGTAGCTTTTTAAGATAATTTTTCTCAGACCTGGGGCTAAGCTTATCTCTTTCTATGCAAATGAGCTATCAGGCATTTCATTCTTCTAGACCTTTCTGGGAATGGGTCAAGGGATTTAGGGATCTTTGGTGGTCTTGATCCCCCCTACTGAACTGACCTTTGGTTGACAGTCCGTGCCCATTTCTTAACCTCCTTCCTGTACTTGCATTGTATTGTGTTGTAGTTATTTCTAGGAGCCAAACAAGGATGTTTGTCCAAAAAAAGTGTTCCCCTGTCTCTGCATGGCCACCTTCTCCAGCCACATCCTGTGCTTTATCACAGCAAATTCTTACCAACAATCGCTGGCTGGCTCCATAGCCATCAAGCTATCTGTGTTTGAGAAACATTACATATTAGCCCCTTATCTTCTGGGATTCTACAGCAGGAGAGTAGTTGTTTGGGTAGGGGGGGTTGTGGTGGTTTTTTTTCTTTTTTTTTTTTTAATATTAGTATTTTGAGTGCTGTGATTGAGACTAGATATCCATGTTATAACTTCGTAGAATCCAGCTCAATGCAAACATTGAAAAAGGGAGTGACACATAGGAAGAAGTGAATGCAAACTACTCTAAGTACATCAGTATATTTTCCTCAAGTACATTGATGAGAGCAACATTGTTTTAAAAGAAGGTTTGTGACAGAAACTTTCTCCATTGGAATTATAAATATTTTTTAAATTTTTTTTGTCACCTACCAACTTCTAATTTGATTAATATTGAAATTCCTCATTTCTCACTGAAGTTTTGGGATACATGGCAGTTGAGTTTAGGTCCATTTTTATTTACTACAACCTTTTTTTAAATAAACAGAAATCAAAGTGTTTGAATAATTACTGACACAACTCCAAACTGATTTGAAGATTACTATAAAATATTGAGGGAAGAAGGGAGGGAGGATGTAGTCAGCCTCAGCCAGGCAAATTTATATAAATTCTGCAGTAGAAATATTTTTTCTGCTGGCTCATTACTCTTACTGTCTGCCAGTGAAATGTAACTGTCCAGCTCAAACTGGAATTTGATGTTTCACTTTCAAACAAGAACTCTTGATTCTCATCCTAAACACTTTTAGAGGGAAATGGTGTTTACAGTTTGCGAGATCAGCCTAATTTCCATGACAACTACTTTTGGAGTCAAACATACAGGATTAGTAATTCTGACAATGCCAAGTAAAAGAACAGAGAAAATAATTACCTAAGAAAGACAACTGGCTTTCAAAATTTTTGTAAACAACTCTCGTTTTTGACCATGACTGTAAAAGCATATCAGACCAACTGTGTGTCTGAGAGGGTTTCCTGACTCTGAGAAGGGCCAATAGTAGGTGCTTGGAAAAGAGTGCAGAAGTAGGCCAAGAATATAGCTGGTTTTTTCTTGTCAAATTGTTTACGTATTTTTTTCCATCTATTTTTTTCTGATTTTTTTTTTTTTGAAATTCAACCATGATGTATGTCTCAGAGAGTGTGGAGTTGAGGATCAGAGGATGCTTTGCGAGACTGGCATGGAGGGCTAGGAAGAGACTTAATAGGGCTTCTGAGAGTCAGCTGGAAGAACATGAGGGAATCTGTGAAGCTCAGAAGTGATGTGAAAACTGGCCAGTGGGTCAAGGTGGACGGCCAGAGGTTGCTGGTGAAGTGGGATTCTTGGTAAGGAAGGTGAACTGGGAGTGCTCAGAGGAACTTCAAAGATGGAGGAATGGTTTCCTTTTCTTGCTCTCAGGCCAGCGTGTTCCTCTCCTAGTTCCCTTCATAAAAAGTCGCTACACCTGAACTTTCAGTGACCTTCTCCATCACCATAGGAGAATGCTCATGTCTCCCAGCAGCAACCCTTGTGTCTCTTGGATGGCTGCTTAGGGAGGGAGCAGCCTTTCTTAAGGATGTTTTCTGATGTTGCCAGGATTCAGCTGGGGCTGGGGTCTAGTGGCTTGTGCTGCTGTGGGAGGCTACTTCCCAAAACAGTAGCTAGCTCTGAATATCAGTTTCTAACACTGATCCAGAGACTGCTGAAGGAAGAAGGCCAGTTTGCCTGTACTTGGCACACAAACACCCAATGTCTATTTCCTTGGTACAGATGAGCAGCTGGTCATCTGTGTTTGGCTTACTTTTGCTCAATGTGGCATGTTTTGTATGGGAACATAGATCTTTATTGCTTGATCTGATCTGTATTTATAAGCAGTAGCAGCAGAGTAAAAATGACTACCTTGACAAGTCTTTATTTACAAGAGGCCAAAAAAAAAAGAAAATAAAGAAATTTTAAACTGCTGCAAATTTAGCTCACAAGCTTATTGTCCAGAATAAGGCAGGAATAAAAAGAAATTAAAATATGTTTTTATGTAGTTTTCTGTAGCTGTGCATTACTCAGTGCATAATATTGGCTTAATAAGAGACCAAATAGGCAATAATATATTTTAAACAATGCATATGATCTTCCCAAGATCTTAATAGCTGAGTAAGAAGTAAAAATTTTGGGGGTGTATTAGCAGAACGGGTTTATTGTTAAATATAAAAGGATATCTATCTCTTTGCTGCATTTATTTATCTGAGACAAAAGTGGAAATTAGGATAAAAGTATCCTACCTGCCCTGCTACATGGCAGCCATAGTCTGTGATGCTCACAGAAGATAGCAAGAACTGGTTTTTGCAGTATAGATCATGTGTGACCAAAGCCCACACTGTTCCTATGTTGTTACACTGCATTGGAAAGCTGTGAAAGCCAGGTATTGCTAACAAAAATTAAGTATTAGAAGAAAATTACAAACCTTTCAGCATGATCTTTGTTTTTGTTATGGTGGTAGCCAGTGGCTCTACTTGTCTAAATGTAGTGATTTGTTGGTACTGCGATAACAGATAGGAGCTCTAGCAGAGACCACGCAAAACCAAATGGGTTTCCTTGTACAGCATTTCCAAAACAATACTGAATGCGTGTGAAAATCAGTCCTCTCTGTCCTGTTAACTACCCTGTACGGACTGAAGTGACCAACTTGAGGCACCATTTAAGTCCTGCTTACCTAATTATTTGACATTATCCGACTTGCATGTTTCCCTGGTTACTTAATGGTCTATAAAATGATGATACAGACATTTTCTACAAATGTTACGTGATGTGTTTTTTACTTCTACAACACCAGTTTATTATCAATGTTTACAGCTTCTGAATTGCTGCAGTTCTGCCCTGTTATTCTAAGTAAGAGCTACATACATATATCATGCAGTCCATAATTAGGTAAATGTTATTTTGCTTAGACTTATGAATGTTGTGCTCTGTTTTCGCTTTCTTGTTGCTAAATATTTGTACTGCATTTGAGCTGATTCTGGTCCATTCAGCCTCACTAGCCCATGTGCTGCTGCTGTGTACACTCATGTATGAATTCCCCAGGAGCTGAGGCGGAAGATGGTTTTAGTGGTGCAACCTCAACTGATTTTGTAAAAGTGGAGTATTTGCCTTTGCAGAAGGTCTTCTATGGGCTAGGTGTAGTGAGCTGACTACATCATACAAGAAAACAAAGTAATCTAAAGAGAGCTGGTAAGTTTCTTGTTTCCTGGTTAGGAATGTTGATAATGCTTAATAGCAATAGTAATGACTAATTAATGAGGCTCGAAAACGAAGAGGGGAAAAGAAACAGCAAATTTTAGAAGAATTCATGCATATAATTTGTTGTAATGTTAAAGAGCGTTATGCTTTCCTTTCCTATTTCTGTGTGTTGGGGACAAACAACACCCATCGTAAAGGCAGCTCTGAAATACTTTTTGTAAAATCTAGAAAAAAGTATTTCCTGTAGAAATGTAGTATATCTGTAGAATTCTGTGACAGAGTGTATTTGAAATGCATCGTCTATACCAGGATTACTAAAAATACTGTGCAACTATATTTTGTTTTCAAGTGTTTTGACAGTACAGGCACCTTTTATGACCTGACCCTGTGCTAGAAGTGATTGCTTATAGCATTAAACATCTGACCTAAATCTCATTCAAGTTAGAGGTAAACTCCCTGTTCTTCTGGTCTTGTCTTCGCTAACTAGAGAAGACCTTGTGATCAAGTCCTTGTATCCCTTGAACTGATTCAGACCTATTACATACTTCTCAAAATTTTCCTTAATTTTTACTGAATTCTGCTTCCTGATACTGACCTTCATTTGTTCTGTTTGTTCAAAACCTAATTTAGTCTGTTTAAGCAATAACAATTGAGGCTCTGGGCAATTTCGGGGGATTAATGACTGAGAGGGTTGATAGCCTGAGGCCATGACTCAGGGCCATTAACTTCATCTAAAAAAAATGTATCAGGAAATATTTTAGACTAAAGTTGTTGCTTGGCAGTCTGCAGCTGTGCCTGAATTGAGGGAGGGTCACTCTATGGCAAAACCAATTACCTATAAAGTCTGAATGGGTTTATTAAAAGATACTATTACAATTTTGTTTTGTAGCGGCTCTAAAAGGCCTGAACTAAAATGGGGATAAGACAAGAAAACAGAATGGTTTGTTTTGCAGTGTGCTCTGCAAAAACAAGGTAATGAGCAGTTCTTCTAAAGAAGCTTTTATTGTCTTTTAAAAAAAAATAAGAACATATTGTAGAGGTTCATCAAACAGGTAATTCCAGTTTCTCTTATAGTTTTAAATATGGCACTATTCAAAAGTATTCCAAAATGGATCTTTAAATTGGAATTGCCTTCCAGAAGTATTTGATATCCATGACCTTTTAAAATTAAATTTCCAAGCTTTTAAATCTTAGCAAAGAGATATTCTAATGCATGAGAATTAGATACATTGATTATGTGTGTATGTAGGTCTCCTAATCAATAATATGTGTCATAGGCACTGAATTTATTCCCATAAAACTGCTTGTAAGATTGTGTCCTTACTCCAGCTTACAGGTGGGAGTCAGATTGTTTGAATGAACTGACAAAGGTGAAAAAAGTTACCTGCAGAGCATGCAGAATACTCACCCTTGGAGCTTTCCAAATCTTGTCTGCATGAAACCCTGAGCAACCTGCTCTAACTTCAGAAGTGGTTCAGTGACAGAGTTGAAGGGAATGCTCCCCACGTCCAGATCCCCAGGTTCCTGAATAGGGAGCGCACAGCTCAGGAACTCACACACACACAGGATCAGGGCTGGCAGGCAAAGAGGGTTTAAGTCAAAGGTTCCCAGTTCTTTAAAGGGACATAGGGGGAGGGGTTAACAATGAGAGGTGATTGGGGTGATTGGGTAAGGCTCAGGGAGAAGGGCTGACCCACATCCAGTAGGAGCCCAGGGACCGGGGAAGGACATGGGGAGCAACCAACGAAACTACATCGGAGGCAGGGCTACAACGGAGGCGGGGCTGCTGCGGTGATGAGCTTGTTTCTCTTCCAATCCTGGTATCGCTGGTTTTCTGCTCGCTCGGCTGAACCTGGGGGCTGCCGGCATGTTCTCTCTTCTTTCCGCTCCTGAAAGCTTATATGATCACGAACAGTTCAGCTTTGAACAGGGCCTTGGGCAAGATTATTTCCAAGATGATCCAGAAGTGTCTTCCAACCTGCATTTACACCATGATTCTTTGCTTCTATATATATGTGACAAAGCCAAGAGTGGAAATTTAATTAATTTAGCTTTTGCCAGGTGTTCCGGAACCATCAAAGTGACAGTTATTGTGCATCTTTACCCCCTTGTTAACACACACTTTAGAAAAATGAAGAAATATGTTACATCAGTATTTTGAGTTTTCTACTCTTTGAACTTGCAGCTTTCCTGAAATCTCATCCTTCCAGGCTTTGAAATGCAACATCAACACTTTTTTTTAGGTTATTGAATAAGAAGACAATTTATTGAATGTCAAGCTATGGAAATATTTCCCTCCTGACTGCACAGACTTCATTCAAAGAATTACGGATACTTTTCCCTGTTTTATTTTGAAAATCTTAAAACTCCTTAATGAGATATGTAAACAGCAGACAACATAGAGCTGATCCACATACCATCTGAGTATTTTTAGAACTAAATCACTGCAGTGACTTAGAGTGAATACAAAAATCTCTGAGAAGTGATCCAAAGCTACTGGATAATCTTTATTTTTGACCCAAAAATGCTTTGAGGTGTCTGTTTAAGCAGGGAAGCTCTTACTATTTTCTTAGTGTATCTTCAATATTTAGCGGATCAGTCTACTCCTGGATGATTATACAGTGGAGGATGAGGGGTATCCAGTAATTGTTGTCTCTTTTAGTCCTTTGTTGGTTTCAGCTGTAGTCTGTCACATCAAGCTGTAAAATATTTTTATGTGGCATCTACTGAAGAGCAGACAAATTACACATATTTGTGGATTAGAGCACTATTTTGTGTCTGTTTCTCTCCAAACACCACCTGAATGTATTTTGGTATCAGTGTGGAACATAAAGAAAGCTGATAATATATAACTAAATTTTACCATTGTCAAGAAATGGAGATTTGACAGCCCCACTGCCTTTATGTCTGATACACCTGATGATTCTGATTTACATTCTTACTTTTTCTCCTAAATCTCCTGGAGTCTTATTTTGTTTTCTTATCACTTTGGTAACTGCAGGTTTAATTCTGCAGGTCCTTCTGTGAACACACCAGTCTGGAAGCCCTGGCCATGCTGGGATGTAGAATGGTATCTGTGTTTTGCAGAGGTCATACTTGGTTTCGTTGTGCGGATGTTGAATGACGATATAACTATTTCTCTTGAGAGGTACCTTTTTCTAATTTCACTGTTTCTCTGAGAAACCAAGACGATGTGTCATTGTATCCACATAACAGCACATAATGAGTTTTGACTGTATTGCTTGAAGAGGAAGGTTCTTTTTCTGGTTTCATTTATGCCAGGTGATGGCAGCAAAGGACCTTTGCTCTTTCAGCGTATGCCATGAAGCACAGAAAGTCTTCAGACTCCTAGCCCGCCTCCAAGGGAAAGGGCTCACTTCTTTCGTTTGTTTTTCTGTCTTGCAGCCCGTTATGACATCCATTCTGAGATGGAAAAAACAGCCTGGCTTGGATTGTAGGCTGTTTGGGCTTTTTTCTCATTCTTAGTAAATAATATATACAGTATCTGTTTTTCACTTGCTTTTCTCTGTATGGGCTTCTCATACTGTGTATTCTAGTATAACCTTTCAGTGTATTCTATACACTGGTTTTGGTTTGAAGATATTTAAAATTGCCCCTGGAAATTTAGCATAGTTTGGGTGTTAAGGGACAGAGTATCCCAATAAAGCTGTTTAGCTGGTATTTGTCACTCAAGCAGATGGTAACATAGCAATGTTATGTCAAAAACATTGTCAAAATGAAAAGCCTTGCAGTGAGCCTGGAGTGTACCTGCTGGAAATGGAACAAATCAGCCATTCACAACTAATATTTTATTGATGGTGTAAAGGAAAGGAGTAAAAAAAAAAAGGCCAGACCAGAAAACACAAATTAATTCAGCTTGGCCTTGAAACTTCCTTTCTTAAGATTATATTTAATGAGCATAGGGCAGGATACGAAAGTGACTAGCTTTCCACTTCTTAAACAAGGCACAGCAATGCCTGTTTAATACAAAATGTGCCTCACCTGTGGTTTTGACTATACAGAATAGTGCTCTCAGGCCATGGGGTGGGGGATGAGATAAATATTTTTCTTGTGGCAAAAACAGGTCTGAGAGCATCTGCTAAAATACCTTCTGTTGTAGATTAACTTCAGGGAGGGTACCCGGGTCTATGGAAAGTTAAGATTTTGTCTATCTCAAACTATGTGTAGCTTAAGACTGGCAGTGCTGTAATGATAACAATCTCATGTTTTAATTCAGAAGGAGAATGAACTTTTGAAGCAAATGTCCTGACTGTATCCTCTTACTGAGCTTTGGTTTGCATTGTAAATTGGTTTCCCACAGTGCTAACTGGATTGATTTTGGACAAAGCTTAACTGGAAAATATGTTGTAGGAATTTATCTAATGCACTCGGTCACAACAGAGTTGGACTACTTTGGTTCATGTTTTTCTTCTGCAGACAATCCACAGAGTTGGTGTGCAGCCATCAGCCACTGAACCATTAAAGTCTCTCCTTTGTCATATTTAACTGATGTTATTCATGCTTATAGTAGAAGGTCATGTGGGAAGCTGCTATCTTCCCATGCTTGAGTTTGGTTGTGTTAGATCTCATTCAGCTTGTGCTATTTCAGTTTTGCAGGTTTTTTTTATTTTTTCCCCAGCATATTCCTGCTTTCATTTGTATCCCTGTCAACTTTGTGCCACTACTCAACCTCTTTAGTACATATCAACTCCTCAAGCCAAGGCCATGAGTGTAAATATTAAATAAGACTATTCCCTAAGCCATCTTCCTAGGAACTCCAATAGCAACATTTTTCTAGGCTGAAAATTTGCATTTTGGCCTGGTGAATTGATGTGGCTGATGTAGTCACCTTGACCTGATGCAATGAATAGGGTTAGTACATATGTTACATAATTTCAAAAGAAATATTGCAAAATCCACGAAATCTGTTCTTTATCAAGAGATTAATTACTGATGCATGCTGTCAGGGAGCAGCAGGGCCTGGCTGCTCCCTAGGGAGTGGGAAGCTGAGCGTGATCGTGTGGCCAGCCGGGGATGTGGCTGTTGCCATCTGGATGAAGCAAGCAGGGCAGACCCAGAGCTGACAGACCAGCTTTAGCAACAATTGAGACTTCCTGCTGGGTTTGTGGTGATGAGGCAGGCCCGAGGTCAGCCTGGGAAGTCAGTCACACAGGTCAGGGTTGGGAACCATGGCGTGTGTCGTGGAGCTGGTACTCCTCGCAACTGCCACCTGGGGCTGAGATGAAATGGACTCTGGGGCTTGTGGTGTGGAAGCTGGCCCCGGAAAAAATTTGCCTGGGGCCATTGAGACCTCTAGGTGTGTCGTCTCTGATATACATTCAGTTGCTGATCAAGCTTCCTGATAATTTGCAACATGGATTAGTAGGCATGGTGGTATTTGGTCGAAGTTTCATCTTGGTGGTCTCTAAGGTCTTTTCCAACCTTAATGATTCTATGATTGCATTATTCTAATTAGAGGGGTGAAAATAAACATATTATTTGCATAATGTGAAGTTGTGTGTCTGTGGAAAAGTTTCCTGAATCAAATACCTATAGATGAGAAGGGTATATGGGGCTACAACTTTATATGGCACAAAATAATTCTTCCTAGTGCAGTCTTTTAGTTCCCATATGTTTCTAGACCGGGGAAAGGAGAAAGTGAGGAATTACTAACTGTTTTCTTGTTCTGTGTATATTAAAGGTTAAAGGAATCTGTTCACATTTATCTTTTAATTTGCAGTGTAAGGTTTCCTCAGAAGCTATGTGCCTTGGCTGTATGTATATATACTTACACAAAAAAGCATGCTCAGGAATGTTTCTGAGCATTGAAACCAACTAACTGATGTGGAATAGCCTGCACTGCTCTTTTAAGCTTTCTTAGCCTTAAAAACAGGAGGCTACACACCATGAGAAAACTGCAGGTTTTATAATGGTCCCCATCCTGTGCTAATGTCTGAACTGGGTCCTTGCCAGGAATCATTTTGAAGATTACTTATTAATGCTAGAACTGTATTTAACAGTTAGAAGATGAACGGTTTGGTCTGCTTTTATTTTACAGGTTTATGCAGGCATTTAGTACCCTTCAGCTTTTGAAGGTCATGGACAAGACAGTTACATGTAAACAGAGGAAGCAAATCAGTTAGGCAAGACACTCCTGAGTGCTTGGAATGTCATCTAAGTGCTTGGGAAAATATTCAGTTTCTTCACCTGAAATTTTCAAAGCATATAGTATTGATACTGATAAAAGGTGAGGTGAAAAGGATGCTATACTGCTGAAATGGCAATTATATCTACAGACAGACCTTTCTCCAGTTTGTTGTAAAAATGCCTATTAAATAAGTGCTTAGTTAATATGTTCTTGCTTTCTGAGTGATGGTTAAAGCCTCCTGATGTTGAAGAACTGTGTATAGAATTGTACAGGTTATGGATTTGGCAGAGCTGTGTAGATGTTCAATTACAGAAATCAACATAAAACTGGTGATCATTTTCTGTTCAGCATGTAATAATATAGGAAAACAAGTCAAATACTGTACTTTGAAATCATTTACTTTGAGGGCAGTGGGATGCAAGACCTTCAACCACAGGAATTTAATTCTTTTGAATTAATAGAAGAAGCTGGAAAACAGGCTGTCATAAAAGTTCAAGCTTGAATATTTTTATAGTACTAGTTGATCTGATACTTTTTTTTGACTGAAAGGATGATTGGCCAGTCAAAAAACCCTGAAAATAGTTAATATGTATAGATTTCAGTAAAGCATTTGACATTGTGCCACATGGGAAAGCAGTAGGTAGATTAAGATGGGGACTGAAATAAAATGTGGGAGTTACGTATGGAATAGATTAAGCAGGAAGTAGGTTATACTGACAGGGAAATTACTAAAATAAAAGGAGCTTTCAAGTAGTGTTCCTCTGAGCTTGGGGTTGGAACTGATAATATTTATTAACTTCATAAGTTATTGAGGCACAAAATTGCACTTTTTAAATGTATTGTTCAATTATGCTTGCAATGTGCTGACAGATTCTCAAGAAAATGTGGAGAGCAATAGCAAAAGAAGCTGGACAGCACTGTGAACTAAAGCAACTAAAACATGTCGTAATCTAACAATAAATCTAACAGTACAAAGGACAAGGCAAGGACTTAAGGATTAACAGTACGGATTAGTAGTAAGACTATCAGTTCTTATTCATGTTCAGAAGAGATGGAGTGTAACTGGAAAGAGTAAAAAGAAGGGTTAATGATGTTACGGGAAAATAGTTTGTCTCACTGGGAAATTTAAAAAAGCTTTCTAGCTTGGCAAAATAAAGACTGAGAAGTATGACAGTCACTGAATGTTTTAGAATGGTAAACATCATGGGTAGTGAAGATAATTTTTGTGTAATGGACAATGTTGACATCGGAAGAAATAAGTACAAGCGGTGCACAAATATATTTTGACAAAATATAGCTAATTTGAGTAGCAATAGTGGTAGGTTTTCTGACATACTGACTAACACTTTGGCCTCTAAGGGTTTTTATAATATGGTTTTATTAACTTGTTTGACAATAAAGCAGCATACCATGAAGGAGAACAGAATACAGTATTCTCCAAATTAGAGATACAGTCCCAATTATACACAACGTTATAGAAGTATTTGGGAGAGTAAACAAAATATTTGAATAATTGCTTTCCCTTTCTTTATTAATTATTACTGAATAATTAAGTTGGTCTGCAGAAGATGACCTTTCCTTAGCTTTTCTTCCATTTTTTTTCCGAAACTTCTGTGTGGTTAGAATGCCAACCACTGTTGCACTCCAGATTTTTTCTATGGGCAGAAATGAGACACACCTCACATAAAGCCAAGAATGTATTGCTAACATAATTGAAATCTTAATAGTCTAATCCAAGAACCGTTACTGGTCCAAATGCAATTATTACAGAAGAATACATATATGCAGAAAAGTTTAATAATAATGAAAAAAGGAATTTAAATTGTTATTGACATGCTCCTTAGGAGGAAAGGGTCAGAAACTGTTCAGCTTTCTCTTCCCCTACACTTCTGGGACAGAAGGCCAGTGGTTTCATTTGGGTGTTGGTGAGGCTGCTATAGTGGTTTCTTGTGTTGATGGTTTCTTCTCTGTGGTGGGATCTCTGTGGGACTGTTTTTATATGTTTGCCTTTGCTATTGCTTTTTCTTAATCAGCCATCATTCCTCATTGTTCTGCAGCTTCAATCCAAATTTTGTGCTTTTGTTGGATTTTAGTATTTTTTCTTTGCTAAACCCCCTTTTGTCTAGTTAGATGACCACTTTTCTTTCAGTGATCACTGGTGAGTTGTTCACAGCTTCAGGGTTTTCAGTACCAGGCCTGTGCCCTATCTTTTGTTTTCTCATGCCCGTACTCCTCTCTGCTCCCCATGTTTCTTCACTTTTCAAGCCTCTGCTAGTGCACTAGGCCTGTATTTTTCTGTATTATTAGGTTATCCATAAATGTCTTATTCTACATGGAATAATTTTCCTTGTTATTCCTGTGTACAGTTCATTATTACAGGACAATACAGTTATACTATCTTTACCCTGAACATATGAGTTCATGGTACAACAAGGTATTTATGCATCAGTTATTATCTTAGAAACCAAGGTGAGGGGGAGGCAGGCATGAAGCATTTTTTGCTGTAGGGAAGCAGTTGGTTAATTTTCCATCACTTCTGCCATTTGAATAATATAATCCCCAAACGCTGTGGACACCTTTATGAGGCCTTATTTGTTTCAGTCTGTCCTTACTGTCCTTACTATCCTACTGAGATTGTTTCAAGCTGTCAAATACAGTAGTGCCATGTATGCAGCATTATTTTATTGCATGTATTCTGAATCTGACTCTTGTTCTCTGGGGAATGGAGTGCAACTGCCAAAAGTAATTCTATTTGTCACCTTTAACTATGTCTATATATGATGAGCTAGAGAGTACTTAGTCACCCTTAAGCTATTCATTGCTAAGTCCACCTAGACCAAAATTGTACTGTTTCTCTAAATGATAGTGACATATAATGCAATAACTCGGAATATATTAACTGACTTTAAATGCATGCCATTATTTTTTGGTGTTAATTTGGCTTTAGGCAAGGAGTAATCAAAAAGAAGGTGAGACATCATATTAGAAATGCAGTAGAACATCTTTGGAAACCTTTCAGTGCTTCATGATCCATTTTCATCTCCTAATATCTTGCTAGTGCTTCTGAATACTCTTGGTAAGCATTAGCCAGAAATGTGTAATAGAGATACAGCAACCCAAATAGTAGATACATGCAGTGGAACACTGAATCAGCCGTGGCTGGCAACTTCATCTCTGCAGTATGACAAATTCCCTCAGAAATTTAGGATAACCCTCACCAGAATGCTAGTGGACAGATTACTAGAACCTGAGCAATCACAGACTATCATACTAACTTTATTTTCCTACTCACCAAAAATTTTTAATTGGCTGTATCAGCTATTAAATTCAATGAATGAAATTTCTGCATTCTGTCAAGAATTTACAGAGGCTTTTTGTGAAATGCTTAGTTAAAAATTTCCTCTCTTCTGGGTCAAACTCCAAAGAAGGGAAGTGCTAACCATGTGGTAGGGAACTTCTCTGTGTTGGAAACTATATAACTTTCATAATTTTTAATTATTTTAATTAACCTTTTAATGAGTTGTTTTATTTAACCATGAGTGGTGTGCTACGCCTTAAATCACTTTCAGCTAGTATTCAGCAGAATTTAACATGAGCTGACTTTGTGACAACACAGCATGGGAAAAATTACTAAAACTTTGCTTTGTTATGAGCTAACCTTGATATGCTTCAATGAACAAATCCTGGGCAAAGAAAGATGTAGCATTGAAATTGGATACAAGACATGCAGAATTTATGGACCACACGGACACTTTACAGAAAACAGAAGATAAAAAAGAGACTAACAAAGACTTCAATGTATGTGATAGAAGGTGCCTACGGGAGGAAAAAGATACTAAAAGGACTAAAGAATATGGACTTAATTAGCATGGACAGTGAGAAATCAACAACCAATAGAAGATAGAATACTAATTAATGAAAGGGAATTATGTAATTTAGAACCGATAAACATTAATTTTTTTGTTTGTTAAAAATGTATAAATAGATGAAAAAGTGTTGTATTGGTATTTGTGTGGAGGCTGGGCTTTTGTCGGCTACCACCTCCCCGCCCAGTGCTGTGAACAGAGTAATGCATTGCTTTCTGACACTAAAAATGCAATGTTAGAGGGTTCCTGATGATTTTGGAGGTATTTGGCAACATTTAAACTGTAATGTTTTCTTTAAAACAGTTACTTTTTCTGTGTGAGGAGTCACTGTAGTCTGATCCAAGTCAGCCCTTGTCCCAGCTGTGTATATATTAAATAAATAAAAAAGTCAAAATGAAAAAGGCTTGAGCCACCTATCATGAATGGCAAGACTGTTCTGGAGACCTGACTCCTAATGACCCTTATAAATTTTCTATTTAAAGTCACAGGACCTGATTTAATTACTAATTGCTCTACCTCCAGTCACTTGGGTGGCAGCACATGAATCTTACTGCTTTTTGTATGGTAATAACAACAGGTTTGGATAAGTGCTTACAATCAAACTAGACAAAGCAGAGCCAACAGTGAGCAAAAGAAGCATCATACCAGAAATATCAACATCTGAGAGGTAGCAGACACCTTTCTAATGTTGCGAGTTTAGAGGGTAGTTTGAATATGAGAAACTAAAGAGGAAGGAGTAACAGAAGCAACGAAGCTTTGAAAAAAGAAAATTGGAGCAAGAAGTGCAAGGTTACAGATGTGACTATCTTCATGGAGAAATTTCTCTGACTATCTGAATGTCTGGGCTTTTGATGTCTCTCTCTGGTTGGTTTCCCTGTACAGCCTTCTTCCAAAATCACTTGTTTGAGTGAGAAAAACACTTCAGCATAGATTCATAACAGTGATAAAACTATAGATATCAGTGATATCTGATATCTATAGTTTTGCAGAGACATTAAATGAGGACTCTTTCATAGGTTTTGCCTCAATGCACTTCAATATAAGGCCTGTTTTTTCCATTTTTCATTCCAATTACATAGGATTGCAAAACCTGTGCAGTTCTTTGCTGTCTGAGAATTTGAACTGTGATCTAAACTCTGAATTTAACTACACAAATATATCAGCTGCAACTTTCCATTTTTCTTATCTACCCAGGAACAGCTCTGCTTAATTGCTTCTACATCATTTGTGATGATGGTCTTTTATCATCACATTGTTTTGTTTCTTGTGATTTATTTTTTTTTGTCCTCTATCAATATTTGCAAAGAAGAAATTCACCTTTTGTTAAACTCTTTCAAAGCAGTAATAGAGGGGGGCAAATGCTCAGTGGACCCTAACATCTGTGAAAGTGCAATTTTATCCTAGCAAGATGCAGATTGACAGTGCTTCCCTTTCTGTTTTTTGAACAGTTTTTAAAAGTCCAATTTCATATTTCCACCAGCATAGCAAAGAGCGGGCAGCATGTGGTGTCTCAGAGGAATTCACATAAATTTATGACATCACAGGCTTTGTTCAAAAGTGGAAGGCTTTCTCCCGAAGAAAGGACTGACATCACTGAGCATCAGGTTGTTGATGAGAAAACCTGGTGTGAGTCAGTACTTTGAGGTCAACTGAACTCTTCAAGAGGACATTTTGTCTAACCTGCACTCCTAAGTCCTTGTTACCAAAGAAGATCAGGCCTGAGAATAGAATGAGGCCAGCCTGGAAAATGAGAAACAAGAGAGAAATTCAGCTTGTGCTCTGACAAAATGTTTGCAGCAGAAATGACAATTGTAGAGAAGGATTTATTGAAAGTTGGTCTTTTTGTTAATAGAGTCTCTGTCTGGGAGAGAGAAGGGTAGCTTGACATCTGAGGTGGTGATGAAGAGCAAGAGTACACTTTTTTTAAGAGCAGGTCTAAATATAACTGCAAACAGTGTGAATTGCTTGGGGGCCAAAATGCTTAGGCCTGCTGTAAACATGAAGTCAGTGTTGTGTTATTTTTAGACAGTATGAAAAACATCCATATAAAAAATAAGTATTTGTTCATACTGGTCATTTCCTTATTATCTTTGGATAATAGTAATTTGTGGTTTATGAGCATCTTGAGTGGAATCTTTTATTCAAGTTCTGAATTAATGACTTCTGGGACCTATCTGTGCCATAGGCATGTTCACATTCTTAGTCTTATTTTGGGATATGAATAATAAAGCCTAGCTGAATGTATCAGCATCTGCCTGTCACCCAGTACTTACTCACAAACTCTGTTTAGCCGCCTCTTCTTAGCTCTCTTTGCAGCTGATGCTACACAGGAATGATGAAGTTTCATCTGTTCTAGTGATGCCAAGCTAATATATAAACACCACAAACCACTAACCATGCACAACTGCCAAGGCTGCTGAAGAGTCGGGCAGTGATTGGAGGCAAACAGATTAACACTGGAGCATAAAGGGATGTGTCTGCCAGGAGTATGAACTTGGGAGAGTAGGTGCTGGAAATGGTGCTTCCCAAAGAGTGCACAGTTGAAGACATGGTGAGTATCTGCCAAGCGTGATGCAGCTGTGCTGCTGGGAAGGTCATGAAGTGCTGACAGCTTTGCTTAAACCAGTAACAAGTGATAGATGGCAAGAGCCATCCAGGCCAAAATATGGAACGTAAGTACATTTAATGATGCAAACTTTCATTCATGTGGTTCCAGGAAGGCATATTTTATAAAACTATGGAGCAAATGCTTTTTAGAAACATGGAATCATAGAACCGTTTGGTTTGGAAAAGATCTTTAGGATCATCAAGTCCAACCATCAACCTAGAATCACCACCATGTTCACTGTTAAATCACATCCTCAAGCCATATTCACATGTTTTTGAACACTTCTAGGGATGGTGACTCAGCTACTTCCCTGGGCAACCTGTTCCAATGTGTTACAACCTTTTCTCTGAAGGAATTTTTCCTAGTATCTAATCTAAACCTCCCCAGGCCCAGCTTTGAGATAATTTCCTCTCATCTTGTCCCTTGTTAACTGGGAAAAGAGACTGACCTCCACCTGTCTATAAGCTCCTTTCAGGTATCTGCAGACAGTGATAAGGTCTCTCTCAAGCCTCCTCCAGCTCCCTCAGATGTTCCTTATAAGATTTGTGATCCAGAACCTTCACCAGTTTCATTACCCTTCTC
This sequence comes from Cephalopterus ornatus, assembly GCA_013396775.1. NCBI lineage: Eukaryota > Metazoa > Chordata > Aves > Passeriformes > Cotingidae > Cephalopterus > Cephalopterus ornatus. Next base: position 124,536 of record VZRE01001990.1, read on the forward strand.
TGGACATGCTTCAGAACCTCAATGTCCTTCCTGTAGTGAGGGGCCCAGAACTGAACAGAGGACTCGAGGTGCAGCCTCACCTGTGCTGAGTACAGGGGGACAATCACTGCTGGGCACACTATTTCTGATACAATCCAGGATGCCATTTGCCTTCTTGGCCACCTGGGCACACAGTGCTGGTTCCTGTTCAGCCAGCTGTTGACCAGCACCCCCAGGTCCTTTTCCACCAGGCAGCTTTTGTGCTGCTCTGCCCCCAGCCTGTAGCGTTATGTGGACTTGCTGTGACTCAAGAGCAGGACCCAACACTTTTTCTTATTGAACCTCATACCACTGGCCTCAGCCCCTCGGTCCAGATCTTTCTGAAGAGCTTTCCTAGTCTCCAGCAGATCAACGTGCTCACCCAACTTGGTGTCATCTGCAAACTGAGGGTGCCCACGATCCCTTTGTGCGGGTCATGAGTGAAGATGTTAAACAGGGCTGGCCTCAAAACTGAGCCCTAGGGAACACCAGTTGTGACTGGCAACCAGCTGGATGTAACTCCAGTGACTTGTTTTCTCCTAGCTCAGCTGAAGGGAGTGGGAGAAGGTCTAGAGCCACCTACAGGAGGAATATACAGTGAGGAATGAGTCACGTTTGTTTGAACTGGTACTAGAAGGATTTAGTCTTGGCAGGAAAACAAGGAGTCGGCACTTTAACTTGATTCAAAGTGGGAACTGAAGGTGCTTTTTACTTTTTGACTGTTTTTTGTTTCCCCCATGATAAGACCTGCTGACACATCATCAAAAGATGGCAGGCAGACTTAAATAAGCAAGCAAAGCAAAAATCAGCAGGAAGAAAACTTGAAGCTGCAAAATAAAATAATGTAAAAGACTGTTCCATATCAAGGAAGCGTAAATGAATTTGTGAATAGTAGGAAAACATTGCCCTGTTTAAAAATATTGCTGAAATCAGGTCTTCTTAAAAAATGGGATACAGAATAAATCATCTGTCTTAAATATCTGGCAGTGGAAATATTGTAAGGCATGTTTGGGAGGAGGCTTTTGCTATACAAAAAAGGCAAATTTGGATGAAATATTAATGAAATTACACAACAGTCAAGCAATAAGGTATAAAATGAGTAATCACTGTTCTTAAGAAGTTTATTACTTGGAAGGTTCTTGGCATTAAACCGGAATAAAAAGTGACCAGGGAGTATACATTATTTTCTTTTCAAATGGGCTGCTGACATGTAAAACTTGACCAGAAAAATTTCCTAACTGAAAGTTCTTAAAATTAAAAAAGACACCTCACATTATGTGCTATTTTCTTAGATATAGCTGCGTAAAACAAATGTGTGTGTAATTGATCATAGAAAACACTGTATGAAGTATGGGAAATTTTAATACTGGCACCATATGCAATATTACAATCAACTTACACTACAAATTCTTGACCGAAATAAGTAGTAAGACTGCAGTACATAGTTTTGTAATCAACATATATGTACTAGAAAATCATTACCATTTTTCTGGATGCCAACTTTTTATTGGCATTTTCCTCTACTCTATACAAATTTTTGTGGTATTTTCAACATTTAAATATTATTTTAAATAAAATACTTTTTCAAGAAAAAAGTTGCATAAGCAAAATTGCATGATCAATATTTACTCAAGAACAGGTTCACAAATTCTTTTTCTATTTACTTTTGTCCATCTACATTGCATGCGGTCATTATTAAAAGAGATCGCTAAAAGATCTCAGTATTTGAAAAGAATTGCCAGGTAGTAGGATATGTGATTCTATGTATTTCCATTATACTTCTTGCTACTGCCAAAGTGGCAGACTGGGAGGATTAGATGAACAGTTTGTACAAAAAATTCAACTCTGTGGAAGCACCATTAAGATCTTCCTTGTGGAGGTCAAGTGCTGCTTTCAGGAACTGAAATACTGAGGAAAGGAGGGCTAATAAAACCGAGGGGAATAGGGGATACAAACAATGGTCACATTTTGCATGGCCATCTAAGTTGCAATTACATGTGATGGAATAGGTAATAGAATCATAAAATAATATATTGTTTTTCTTCTTCTTCTTCTCTTAATATTTTTAGTACTTGGAGTTCTTAGCAAAAATATTTCTATAAATGTTTCCAGATATTTAACTGTCCGTGGAGAGTTTGTATGAATATTTTAAACTGAATTAGCTTAGATGTGCTACATAAATCACATTATATATTTTAGTTCCTGTGGGAGAAATGAATGTGATCCTTCAATCTTTGACTATTTTGCCAGTGTGCATACCTGTTGTGCATATGCAGTCACATTTCAGTTTTAAAAAAGTCTGCAATACACCATATTTTAGATTCACTTCAAATGTGTGTATGTGTAGGAGGAAGGGAAAAAATAGTGGGGTGCTGAACAATCATGCAAATAAATTAATTATATTATTTATCCTCATGCTTACTGCTCTTACCATCTTAATTTCTCTACTCACAAAGTTGAATCACTTCTATGCTAACTACAGGTATGATTTGGGTCTGAACTCCTTGGAGCAGCTGCTCTTTATGCAGGCTAAATTAGGGAGAAGTTCAATGCTCTTCTGTTTAATAATTGCTAAATCAATAGAGACTTCAGTCAGTAACATAAACCTGTGGAGCTCAGATGAACAGAGGAGAGGATATGGCATGTGACTAAATTTTTGAGATGGTGTGCTGGTTTTGGCTGGGGTAGAGGTAATTTTCTTTACAGTGGTGGGGATGGGGCTGCATTTTGGATTTGTGCTGAACACAGTATTGATAATATAGAGATGTTTGTCTTATTGCTGAGCAGGGTTTACACAGGGCCAAATCCTTTTCTGCTTTCCATACTGCCACGCTGGCAAGGAAGTTGAGAGTACATGGGAGGTTGGCAGGAGACACAGCCTCTCTCCTCTGCATTTTTAGAGATAGAAAGTTCACCAAGGCCTTACAAACGCAATGATTAAATTTGTGTAATGAGTTTGGTTTTGATATCTTTCTGTTACTTGAGTTCCTTGGAAAAACTTATTGATTATCTTATCACATATGATTTTTCTGATAGCTGTCATAGGTTTAATAGCTGGTAATGGACTAAACTACAAAAAAATTAATGTTTTTTTTCTTTGCTCTACTGAATATTGACTATTGATCTTGAGCTGGAACATATGCAAAAGCTAAGTTAATTAGAGACAGTGGACAAATAAATCTGGTGAAGATAGTAATTACACATACAACTAATTGCTTTTTAGGTGCTGTAAAATGTTTTTTTTTAAATTTTTGTGACTAGATTTCTTTTAGCAAATGCAGTTGTTTGTTTGGCATTTTGGTTTGGTTTTTAATAACTAGCCTGGCAGCTACAGATTCCTAGTGACTTTGGCTAAAAATAACTAGATGGGTGTACGAGTTATTATATGATGAAAAGATAAATTGGGTTTCCTGACCATAATATTTCTTGTGAAGAGGACTTCTGTTTCTCTGTAATATTTTCATGCCTGGAGTCCTTAAGAGAAGCAATCTGAAGAGAATGCATGGAATACGAATACCAGCTGTGAAAGGTAATAAGTGCTAGAACTAACTTCCTTCCATGAACCCATACATTTCTGGAATAAATAGAGGAGAAAATGGAGTGCCTTTGGCAGCCTAATTGGTTATTTCCTTCTATTATCACGCTTCTAAGAAAAAAAATGAAACTCCTGGTTCTAGATCTCCTGGTTCATATCAGTGTTCATTGACTTACAGCTTCCAGTATTTAATTTTTTTAAATAATTTTTGGTGCTAATAAATTTTTCCTTTTACAGTTCTATAGTCTTTACCGCTTTCAGGGCCACGTAAGTAAGTATACCTAAAAGGAATTCCACTGATAATTATTAGATCCAAGTAACTGTGGAAACATCAATATGAAGTCTGAAAGCAGCATTTGAAGTGGTTTAGGGCAGTAGTATAGATTACCCATCACAAACAATCTGTCTTCCTAAACTAAAATGTTTTGTCCTGAGAAGCAATATGCTGTGTATTGAAGTGTGTAGAACCCCAAATCAACCAAAAAATTCAGTGAAAAAACCTCAACCCAAAGGAAGACCTCCTGAGGGATGCTCAGACTTCTAAAAGTAGGGGAGATGAAAAGAAATCAGAATGCTCATCCTTCAAAAGGATTTCTTCTTTATTTTATTGGAAAGTTAAAAAATACTTATCTGCAGATTGGTAATCCCCAGGTTCTTTATACCTTGTTCTGTTTGGCGTCTGAAGATGCTGTCTGCATTCCTTCAGTATTTCATACAGTTTTGAGAACATATTAAAAATATGCTGCTGTTTAGGATCATATTGAAAGGTGACAAAAGATTTTAATATTTTTAATTTAAAATTTTTATATCAATATTTAATATTTTTTAAATTTAAAAATACAGTTTTTCCAGAACTTAAGTTGTTCACTGATTTCTGAAAATCTGATAGTTTAAATTTATTTGTTCAATAGTTATCTTTTCACTTTGCTTCATTCAAAATGTGAGCTAGAGGTACTTTGCTAAATGAATTGAAAAGTCATCTAGTTTAATTACACAGTAGTTCATTCAAATGCATCTGTACCTCCAAAACCTTGTAGAGTCATGCAATGACAACAGATCTACTTGTGCTTTTTATTCCAGCTCTTTCCAGAGCACAGCGGCTGTTAGAGGCAAAAATTCCTTTTAGGCTAGGCTCTTGTAGACCTATTTTAACCATCTAATATCAGAATAGACTTCAAAACTCACAGAGACATGCTAAATAAGTTATGAGGCTGTGATGAGCTCTCAGCCAATGCAGATAGTTTGCAAGCTGAACTTAAAATTGTTTAATACTCTGGGTATGTCTATTTGAAATCTCTTCATAAGTTCCTGTATGTTTCTCTATTGCAAAATTCTAAGAAAAATTATTTTTGTTTATTTAGGACATAGTTATTGTATATGCAGGAAATGTTAGAAATATTTTTTTTTATAATTGCTAAAACTTAATGTTATTAATGAATCCTTTTTGAAATAGATCATCTGTTCTGGATCAAATTCCTCCTTGTTTGTTGCAGTGAAATGGCACAGTACTCAGTGATGATTAAGGTAGCTAAACCCAAAGCTTAGAGGTGAATATATATTTTAAAATTGATAAAAATAAAACCAACCAACCAACTAAAACAAAACAAAACTCCCAAGAGGGGTGGGGAGGTTGTGTGTATGTATGTGAATTCCCTCCAGGAGAGTTTTGAAAACACTTTGGCTCTCCAAATCAGAACACCAAATCAGACACATCAGGTTACCTGCTGCCCATGGCAGTAATCTCTAGTTTCAGTCAACTCAGCTACAGGGTTTAGCAAGCCTGTGTGGAAGAGCCGAGTCTTCTCAAGAGTGTGCAGTAGGCATAGCTGTACAATCCAGCCTCCTTAAAACTCATGGGGTTTTTTTTAAAGTGTGTGCTGTGCCCTTTCCTTCTGTGAACCACCTGTGCTCATATATACAGCCTGCTTGGAATAGCTGGCCCTAAATCTCCTGTGTTTGAAATCTCTTTTGTTTCCCTCTCATGGCTTGAACAGCAGTTGTAGTTTCTTTTTCTGTTTCTGATGAAAGATTTCTGCTGTGAATTGCCACAAGGGGAAAAGAGTTTTTGGTGGTATATTATATTGATCTGCCATGAGTGTTGCTCAGTTTACTCAGTGTGTTGGTTCCTACTTCACACTGTTATGGCGCTTCGTTGGTGATTCAGCCACAGCTCAGCTTACACATCATAACTTCCATATTTGCAGTTTCTAAAGTTGCTGCTTGACAAGGTGGTGTTTAAGTGAGGTTGAGCTCTGGAAACATCCTGTCTACATCAGTATGGAGCTATGAAAGCTGCTTATTATTCATATTATTTATATTAGCACAAATGATATTTCCTGCCAGTTACCTCCATGAAAGAGTGCACAAATGTAGGTCTGTGTGAATCAGGAAAACCCCAGAACTATTAAAGTAAAGGTTTGGTTGTAAAAAATAATGTTTCAAGTGAGAAAAGAAATATTCCCCTATTGAGTCAGCTGGGGAAGGAAGAGAATCGGAGTTTGATTCGCTTGAATGCTGTTGTATTTATGCAGATGTTTGCTGTTCACCAATGAATTTTTTTTAGAAAACTATTCTGTTTTCTAATTTATAAAACAATCATGTTTTCTAAATTATATTTAAATGACACTGTTCCTTTGCACCTAGCAGAAACATCACTAATGTTTAGAGATCAGTGCAAAAACTTAATTTTCCTCTGTACCCTGACACCATGTTTCTTTGTAGGCAAGAGTTGCAAGCACTGGTTTTAAAGAAGCAGCAGTGATGTGCATGCAACAGTCAACACAAAAATCCCCTGTAAACTTCCCAAGACAGATACTGCTATTTATATGATGCATAAAAGTTTTACTTCTTTTTTTTTTTTTTTAATGAATGTAGTTGCTATAGAGATAATCTGAAACTCATCACTGTCTCTAGCTACATTCTGTGGCCTATTATTTCTGAGGAATAGTCCCCAAAGCATCATGGCAATCAGTTACAATTTTCCTCTTCCTAAAAATTGCCCATTCCCTCTGCATGAATTGCTCAAATAAAGGGGTTATCTGTGAGTGATCTAGGCATAGTTGTAGGAAGTTATTTTGCCACTAGCAAAACTGTTGCTGTGTGAAGAGAGACCATATATCTGAGAAGCTATTTTTCTGCCTTTGTTCTGACTCTCTGGCAGCCAGGAGACTCTGCTGATGGAACTTTTGGTATCTAAATGCTCAACTGGCCAGTGTCCTGCTCTGCAGTGCAATGGGAAAGGCACAGTGTTTATTTCATAGCTTGCAGAGGGACCCAGTTCCCAGGTATGGTATTCTCATTTTTCACTCTAACAGTATATCAAGGTAAGCAATGGTCTTAACTTAGTGCTGACAAATTGCTGATCATAAAATGATAAAAACATTATATCAGCTGGTCCCTGGTAAAAGAGCTCACAGAAGATGAACTCACACATTACATAGACACATGTTTATAAATGTGATTAGTGACATGTTAAAGCTCCTATGCAAGACATGATACTGGGTATTGAGGAAAAGAATCGGAGGTATCTGGGAAGAAAATTGTCTGATACAATTGCTGGAATTCAAGTCCTTTTCAAGGTCTTGTTGCTTGGAAAATTTTATGATGTTGACTCTCAAACAGGCTTGCATTGCACTTCTTTGATTCTTACAGGAGAATTTACAGCAGGACATAGGGCAGCTGGGCATGGATCCATCTCCACTTCACAGTGGGAAACAAAACCACATAGATCTGGCTCCTCTTCACCTCTGGGTCTTTTGTCTACCAGTTCGTGATAAGGAAGCTTTTCTGTAAAGGCATGAAGTATGGTGCAATGGCATATTTCATGTCACTAACCAACCTGAAGGGACACTGTGTGATGTCTGTTTAATCTGTGGTTTGTTTGCATGAAAGAATGCCATTTTTAAGAACAAAGCAACCATCACAAGTAAAATTTGTTATGCAGTTATAAAAGAGATGTAAAAGGTAAAGAATGTAGGCAATGTAAGCAAAACTAATGTAAACAAATGCAGGGAAGAAAACAACAAATGCCAATGGCAAACTTCTGACAGGCTGGTGTAAGTTTGTGATTTATAAATACTAATATATAAAATTCATTTCCATTTCATTTGCCTATCAGATCTGTTGGTTGCCATTTCATTGTCTGGACTATGGTTTCTCTAAGGTGTATGTAGTCTTCAAGGACCATGTAATAAGGTGTTGTACAGTTTTCAGTGTTTTATAACACTGGTATAGTTTTAGAGTAAAAAAAATGTACCTAGAGAAATCTGTTTTAGTTCTCCACTCTGCATCTTTTGGTTCTGAGTCTTTAGACTTCCATAGCTAATTTTGTCCTCTGCCAAGCAATCCCACTAATGTTTCCCACACCTTTATTTTAAAAATAGGCATCTGTTTTTTTAAAAAGTTATGAAGATTACTTTGAATCTGTGTTGGCAGACATGTATGGGTATTTCTGTGAGTTCAGGCTCAAATAGTGGAGGAGGAATCTTCCGTTTCGTATCGTTAATGAAGCAGCTGCTTGTAGCTCACTCACTTGCCTGATAGATGCAGTCTAGACTGAGAACATGGCCAGAGCATCCTGTGGCTGAGTTATCAGCATTATTCCTTCCCTTCAAATTGCGGTTTTGTGACATTATCCTGTATACTTTCTAAATTTCATGGTTGATTGTGAGCACAATGAAACCACCGCCACAAAAGCACTAAGTCAAAGGACCTCTGAATATTATTCCTGTGCCTTATTACATGTTTATACTTCAATTTGTCAAAAATCCTTACCCAAGAAAAGTATGTTGGTCTTATACAGTCTGAACTTGGAATTGTCACTTGCAAATAGATGTGTTTTCTTTTACAGACTCAGAATGTAATTGTGCTAATTCAAGACCAAACGCAACACAAATCAAAAGCTGGTAAAGAAAAGGGTTCATTTCCAGGCCAAGTTCAGGCCATATCAAGTGTTCTAGGGAAGGTTAAAGGGAACAGTTGCAATGCATAAGGAGGTGACACGAGGAATAGTTATTGCAGCTGATTTCCAGGTGATTGTTTTCTGAAATATGTAAAGGGAGTGGGGAGGAGAATGGGGTATGGGATGTATTATTTTTGAGTTATGTTTAACTGGGTGAAGAAGAGTAAAAGTCCATTACAGTTTTATGCCTACTTTAAGTGAAAATAGGGATAGTAGTTTATTTTTTGGGGTGGTTGTTTTCATGGGTGTTTTAGCTGGTATTATGGTGCTGGTGACTTAAAGGACAGGATTTTAATTTTATTTTACAGTCTGCATTCTGTTGCAGATGTTTCCCCCTATGATATATTCTTCTCTTGATACAAGCGTCACTTTGAACTTTATAACACCTTTCCATGGCTGTAAACTAATAACTCAGATTAAGTCACTGAGCTTTGTTCTTATGACATTGTAAGTGGTTCCAATTCAGTAATCAAATACTGATTTAGGAAACCTTCTCCTGTGTCTGCTTTTTAGGTTTAGTTGCCTGTGTGTTCATTTGTAAATGATATCCATCAAAAAATCATAAAAAGCACCAGAAGGCAGGTTACGGCTGATCAGTCTTGTTGTGCCATTCTAAGAAAATAAGCCCTGAATAAGATGAAATAGAAGATACTGGTTTTCTTTATAGAGTTGTCCTAGTAATAGGGACTGGGACCAGTTTATCACTATGTGGGTATAACCAAAACTGTGTATTCTACACCCTCTATGTCATTTCTGATGGACTGTTAATAAATGCATTGTTTGCAGTAGCTGCCCAGGGCACACCTGACACCTCAGGCTACAAGGTGGGTGTTAAAGAAACCCTGTGAGGCAGTGGACTGTTCTTTTGTTTCCACACCAATGACTCAGCTGTGATGAATCACTCCCCCATTCCTTTCCCCCAGAAGTGCATTAACACCTTCACACCCAGCCTGGGGTTATCTCTGCTAGTGGGCCATACTGGACTGGCATAGTAGGCAGCTACAACACCTAGACCATCAAAGATTCAAAAAATATTCCATGATTCACAGAGTTAAATCACCCATTGTGAAACACCACCCCCTTGGATAGATACTGGGTGTTGCCACCTGAGCTTGAGCATATATAAACTTCAGGGGTTTGGGACTTCTGGCACCACTCCTCCGATCCAAAGGAGTACTCCAACAGGACTGTGACTGCCACTCTCAACAAGACTGCGATCATTACTTCAACAGGACTTTGACTATAACTCAGACCAATAGGTTTTTATTTCCTTTTACTTTGCACCCAGGGGGGCCACATGATACTCAGCACAGGGGTTGACAAAACACCGGTCTGTTCTTGTCCCAGGGTGCAGGTTATACATCTGTCTTTGTGAATTAAAACTAGTTTTTCTCTGTATCATTGTATCTATTGTAATCTTTTTGGTAAATTGCAACTCTGACTTGTAATCTCTCTTGAGTTGGGTTCATTTCTCTCGCCAGTTTACTTCTAAACCAGTACAAGAGTGCAGGGATTCATTCAAGAAAAAGTAACCCCTAAACTGAGGGGGAGCAGTGTTAGTTAGAACTGTAGCCTGCCTTGGCACTCTGCCGAGGGTAAGTTGCAGTGTACTGATGCAGCGCGGCAGGAGCAGATTGCAGAATCTGACTGCAATTTCCTTTCATTTACTATCACGCTGGGTGGATGGGGTAAAACACCAATTGTGTATATGACTAAGGAATATTGAGAGAGTACTGATTGAATTTTACCTGTCTTCCCTAACAATTTAGCTGCTGGAAATTATTGCAAACTTGTATCATAAGATCAGTCAGTATAAAGAACTGCCGTTGGAGAACATCTGTGTTTAAATGATCAAGCAGTGCTATCAAAAAGATTTCTTAATTCTTATGCCCCATATATTTATGTGTGACTAACCATAAGTACTAACAGCATAACAGCTGTTATTTATTTTTCGAAAATTAAGGAAGTGGCCTAGATGTGGGATTTTTCAGTGTAGGAGATGATATAATCATAAAAAACAGAGGGTGGTATGATGCTGGCATATCTAAAAGGCTAGACAAGTCAGCATAGTGCTTTAATGTCTGGAAGAGTTCCAGGTTTAATGAGCATTTAAGCTCCTTTCTGCTGTGGGAATATCATAACGAATACTGACAAGCCTGTGTTGCAGATTGGCTGATGCAGCTGTCCTCAGAATTCAAGGTCTTTAATAGCCGCCCATCCCTGGGTTCTTCACCGTTTTTGAGTAACCCCCTGGCCTCAGACTCAGTACCTTCCTGACAATAAAAGCGAGTCAAAGACTTGGAAAATTGCTTTCTCGCCACTTCTGGAAGTGATAAAGAGTAGTGTCATTCTAACAACAAAAACCCCTCCTGTGTTTCATTGTGCTATGCATAAATGTCAGTCTTTGTTATATACTATTCTGTACACACATATCTGGGGAGGAGAGTGGATGTAAGTTCAGAATGCTGCCGTCTCTAAATAATTATAGAGGAAACTTACGTTACTGACCATAACTTCTAATACTAGTGAAAGAAACTAAGTGAGTTGCACAACACTGCTCTTTGTTGCAGCAGTTCTTTTATTGAATTTTTAATATGTGTATAAAATGGAAATAGCCAGGGTATCTATCAGATGAACTATGGTGCACTTTTGCTATACCTGTTATGTGGTAAATGCTCAATCTTCTCAGATGTGTATGAGTCATTAGGGAAGCATTTGTTATTCCACAAAGATGAAGGTATAACGATATGAAGGAACTACAGTGAAATATAGAGGAAAAAATGCCAATTTTTATTTTAGTTGGGGAAGGTACACCATGTAAGTCTGTGGATATCTAGGTGCAGGTTTTGTATGTATTTAAAAAGTTACTCATAATCCCCTCTTCGGAAAGACAGCACATTGCATACCAAATCTGACAATCACTATGAAGAAGGAGCTCTTGCAGGCACCTGGGGTAATGATTTACTTATGGGAGCCAGTCCTAATGCCTGGTAGCATGATTATTTCCTCATTCAAGTGTTCCATAATGTCCTGTGCACCTGTTATTTTCAGAGCACAGGCTGAAGGCCTCTTTGAGACTGGTATTAGTTGTTTCAGATTGGAAGTTTTAGAAAGAATTTTAAGCAAAATCTATGATGTAATATTATGCTGTTTGTTTGACTAATTCTGCCACAGCAAGTGAATAGTAAAATGTGGCTCCTAGCAGGTGGATCTGATTCTGAAATAGCAACTTTGGCAGGTGAAACATCTAAGGGACTCATAAGGGTTGCATGTCCTACCATTCAAAGTACACTTCTGAAACACTGGTCACCTTGAAAAGCAGTAGATAGCAAGGTTTATGGATTGTGAGACACTCAGACAGAATGCAAAAATTTCCTGTGTAACTTGGAATAGCATTTGCTTTGGACTGAAGTTATTCTTGAGTGTCTTAGTGTTTTGGGTGTTTGGTTGTTGATTTTTTATTTTTTTATTTTTTCTTTAAGCAGTTGGTGCAAAAGGCTGCAGCTGAAATCAGGGCTCTAAATGTTGTTGAATCCACCTTTTGTATGTGAGTTGCCAGTAGATTTTTCTTCAACCATGCATGATAAATCATGCTTAGTGTTGGCTGGGAAGGGCTTTTGGACTTGTCTAGTCTATTCCTGATCAACTTGCTTATTTTTACTGAATAGTGAGAAAGAGTATGTAGCTTTTTGATTCTGCTTCAAAATATTTCAGACATAATGTATTTTACTCTAGACAGTTTTAGTAAGTAATGTGACTAATTCATTAGCAATACTTACATTTCATGTTTGCTTTCAGCTTCCACCAGTGACAAAAGTTAGAGATGTGAGAGATTAACTTCTGGACTTTATGCTGGGGAGCCTTCTCATCCCCAGTATTCCAGAGTATGTGTATTTCTAGCTTGATCTGGACTGTCTTTCATGTTCCTTTCACTCCTGCGATTGATGCCATTTCTTGCCTGAGAGGGATAGCCCTGAGGAGAAATCCAGTTTGTATACTGTTTTGAAATATGAAACCCACAAGAGTTAAACTCATGTCGAATAGCCCTGTGCTTTTCCTATGCACGCACTTGAAGGCTTGCTGATTAAAAATGCTTATCAAATTGAGTTGAATTAGTGTACTACAAATTTGGGATGCTCAATTTAGCATTACAGTGAAAAATCCATTTGGGATAATAGACTTTGCCCAAGGGGTTTAGAAGAGCCATCAGAAGGAGAAAAAAAAAAAAAAGGAAGTTCAGTCTTGGATTGCTAATTAAAAATCAGTAACATTGGGAAATGTTTAATGCTTCAGTCTAATTTTTGACAAATACGTATCATAGAATATCCTGAGTTAGAGAAGATCATCAAAGTCCTACTCCTGGCCCTGCACAGGACAGTCCCAAGAGTCACACCATGTGCCTGAGAGTATAATTCAAACACTCCTTGAACTCTGTCAGGCTTGGTGCTTTGACCACTTCTCTGGGGAGCCTGTTCCAGCATCCAACCACCCCCTGTGTGCAAAACCTTTTTCTATTATCCAACCTAAACTATTTTATTAGTTTAGGCTGGATTATACTATCCAACCTAAACTATTTTATTATAAACCTATTCCATTATCCAACCTAAACTTACCCTGACAAAACTTCAGGCCATTCTGTCATTGTTTACCAGAGAGAAGAGGTCAGTGCTTGCCCTTCTGCTTCCCCTCACAAGAAAGTTGTAGACTGCAATGAGGTTTCCTCTCAGTCTCCTCTTCTCCAGGCTGAACAGACTGAGTGACCCCATAGAGCCTCTCCTCATACGGCTTCCCCTGAAGTCCCTTCACCATCTTTGTAGCCCTTCTTTGAATGCTCTCTCACAGGTTTATATCCTTCTTATATTGCAGTGCCCAAAACTGCACACAAATATTCAAGGTGAGATCGCACCGGTGCAGAACAGAGTGGGACAATCCCCTCTCTTGACTGGCTGGAGATGCTTTGCCTAATTCCCCCCAGGACATGGTTGGCCCTCCTGGCTGCCAGGGCACTGCTGACTCATATTCAACTTGCCATTGACCAGGACCCCCAGGTCCCTTTCCACAGGGCTGCTCACTAAGCTTTTACTCTGTAGTCTTTATGTAGGTGACAGATTCTCTAGATAAGTTAATATGGAGAGATGCTCAGGAAAACTAAGGAGATCTATAATGGTGTCTGTTCTGCCACAGTAGTCTTGTAGGGATTTTGAGTCTTGCCTGTTTTTACTGGTGACCTGAGCTGAAAAATGGGATAGATTGCATTTATTTCTTACACAAGGCTGTCAATTTCCAGAAGAGCTGTTGGTTTTACAGATCATTGGTGTTCAAAAAAGTAGGGCCAGGTGCAATTTGACAGTATAGAGTATAGTATATAGAGTATATAGGTTGTTACCTTAAGAAACTTTTTGCTACGAGATGTGGCTTGTCACTTTGGTATATTATAGGAAAAGTACATACTACTAATGCTGTAGACGTTGCAGAAGAGGCAACTGATCCTAATCGCAAAGTCAAAGCTGTTTTTCCTCTCCCATTTCTGAGTGTACCTTAGGAGCCCGAGATTTTTTGATTTTTATTCTAGCAAAATTGAGCCTGTCTAGGCATGCCATTTCTCTTTATTAATATGCAGAAGGGTTAAATAAAAGGAAAAGAGAGGGAAGTAAGCAATGAAGAGAACTTTGTTTAAGCAGACAGTGGAGTTTGGCTACATATTAGGAGGCAATCTAGTTGTAAGAGGAAATTATTATTGTACTTGCCTTGATGGGAGTGGGGAAAAAAAAAGCCTGAACTTGTTTCTGCAAAGGAGCTTTCATAAATCTATAGAGTTTGTTATAATTGAATTTTGCAGCACAGAAATTATGTTCATGATCCAGGAGGCCTCTTCTAGTCTTCATTACTAGAAACTGTCTTTCATTTACGTGATCTACTTGGCATTAGCTTTAGAGAAAAATAACATAATACTGTTTAAGGGAATATTTGTAAATTTTTGTGTAACAAATGCTACTTATGTCAGTTTGTGTAAATAAGCCTCCTTCCCCCCACTGCAGGGAGCACAAAATTAATTTGATTATCCTTTACGCCAGAAAGAGTGTTCTGAATGAAAAATATATACAGTAATTTTACTGCTTGTGGCGATAGCATCACTTTTCTGATATATTAGTGATTTTAATCACAAAAGGTAACTTTCAGGCAATTGTCATAGAGAAGAAAGCCAAGTAAAATACTGGGGGAAGAAAAGTATGATGACAAAAACTGGAAAGACTTTTTTCTCCTTTTTTTCTTTTTTTCTTTTTTTTTTGTTTTTGCAATATTGTGTACGTTTTGCTAGCTACTTCTTCATAGGAAACAATATATTGTGTAATGCTGACTTTGTAAATCCCATTAATTTTTCCCTGAAGTTGTACACCCTCCCTTTCCTGCAGAGAATATTAATAATTCTGAGTATCGTGGAGACTGGCATCAGTGTAATTATGCAGAACTTCTTGTCACCACTTTGAATGCAAGTTAAGCTTCTGCTTCTGTTTTCCCCACTACTGGAGACTGCACCCTACTGAGCACACAGGAGTACAGTCTGGAGTTTATGTATGTTTTAGTATCGAAAACTGAAGATTGCTGTTGAAGGGGAATAAAAGAACAATCATTAAGACTCTCAGCATTGTTTTCTGGACTAGATCTTTGATGTTGGATTCTGTATCTGAAATGCTGAAAAATAACTTATTGGAGATTTCAGATGCCTTTGTGAAGAACTTTTCTGGAATAAGCTGAAGCAGAAAAGTGCTTCTATGCCCTTGTTAATGAGGAAAAATAATTCAAAGATGTATATATTAATTTTAGTGTAATACAGAGTGTGAAGGCAAATCTTAAGAACATCACCTTCTAAACAAAGAATGCTTTCTGATACATCTAAAGCACTTAGATGTACTGGTTTAGTCAAAGCAGTATTACATTTATTTAATATGCTCAAGGTCATGAAGTCTGTTCTAAACTAATCTCTGAGCTACACAAACATTCCTGCAAACTTGTGAGTTGTGCACTTTTGCCCAGCTCATATTGCATTCAGACCAATGTAAAGCTAAGCATTCTGGTGACTGGATATTGATTTTTTTGGGAGTATTGCATTCACTACACTTCAATTTAGATTATGTGGAAATTGAACTCCTGCTTGGATGCAAGTGCCCTCAGAAGAAAACTCATTTTTTTTAATAAAGAGGAATTAAGCTTATAGAGAGCTATAAAAACAGAAATAGAATACATAATTTTGGAAAGACTATCATATATTGATGTGTTTCAGGGTTTTCAGTATAACCAAGTCCCAAACATTGGTTGCCACTATGCTATGCTGTCCAAGTCCTGCCTCTCTGGTGTCAGGACTGACCACAGGTAAAATTGGTTAGAAATTTTGTTTACAAAATTGAAGGTAAAGGTCTGGCTCTTTCTCAGTGTGTTCATCTTCGCTGACTCCCAAGGCCTCTATTGATTTTAAAATTAACTCAAGGCTCCTTAAACATTTTTCTATTTTAAAATATCTATTACATAGCCAGTGTATAAAAGCTAATGATGAAAAAGTCACAAGAAAAGCAAAATGATTTTTTTAGAGGTGCAGAGCTTCTAAGGAACACAAATTGTTGTGAAGGCATCTTCTTTGCCTCCAGTGTGCTTTCAGGGAACAATTTCCTTTTCTAGAGAAAAGCTGAAAAGCCTTATTTATACTGTATGCTTGTATATTTTATTTGACACATTGTTTTTAAATCAAGATTTCAATATATTTTCTGTAAATTACTCCTTGAAAGGCAAGCTCTGTAATACCTTCAATACATGAGAATATGCTTTGTTCAAAGTAACACACTTCTGTTTTCCTTATGTTTTATAAAGGTCATTTTGGGGAATTGCATGCCTTTGGATGCTGTTTTATTATCAAACATTCATTGTATCAGTTTTGGTTTTGATGATAAAATGCAAAGCACCAGGCTAGTGAAAATCTTACTCATGTTAGTCAATTCTGTTGTAAATCATTTTGGGAGAAATTAACATTTATGGTAATTAACATTTCATGTTAATCATGAAATTGGGATTATAGAGGTCTCTGATGGTCCTCTCCTCAGAATGAATTTCATTCAGAAATTTGATTTTGGTCTTTAACAGAGTTACAGAACTTAACGGCTATGTGCAGTGTGGGGAGGACAGCCATGAGGCCCTTGGGGTCTGGGATGTCTGCAGGCTCTCACTCCAAGAAGGGCTCGTGCAGCAGGAGGAGTGCATGTAGCAGCCTTTGCCAAGGCCGGAATTCCTGGGCTGGTGAGCCCTGAAGCCTGAGGGGTGGATGTGTGTGGATGCTGGGATGACTGGAAAAGCCCAAGGTGGTCAGTAAACCCCACTGCCTGGATTTGTCCAGGGGATTTGGAAATCTTGGCAGCCCCCAGGGATTTCTCCACAGAACTACTCTGCAGGCAGATGGTGCCTGACTTGTCTTGCACTTCCTTCCCAGATTGCAGGGCCTTGCATTTGCCTTTGTTGAACTTCATAAGGTTTCCTTTGTCCCCTTGCAGCTCTGGCCAGGACTGTGTTGGGTGCCTCTTGGAGAAGTAGAGTTAGGACCAAGATTAAACCTGAATTGTTACAAGTATAATTGTGAATTAAGCTTATTGCAATGCACATCCATTTTTTATTTTCACAAGCTTTCACTTAAAATAATTTGTTGTATTTTATAAAGAGAAGAGTGAAAGTGATACAGTGTTGGTATAAGGTCAACAATTAAGGGTATTCAGCTAGCCTGTGGTATAACAGTCATTGTGAAAGGAGTTTGGGATTTTGTTTGTGTGTTGGTTCTTTGTTTTTTGAGAAGAGGAGCGGTGTTACTGAAGTGACAGCAGTGAGGCGCTGTGGGTGCTCCTCGGGTGTTACTGCTGTAGGGAACAGTTCTCATGGGCAGTGTGCCAGTAGGTGGAAACGGAATAGCTGTCCTTGAGCATGGGCATGCTAGAGTGCTCTGTTAGATGTTACTTGGATGTTCATATGCGTCTCCTGGGGTGAACATTTTTAAGACAAAGTAAACAAGGAAAAGTCTGCTGGCTTCCAGCCTTGGTGGTATGTTAGCAGGAAATACTAATGAGCCTTGCAATTCTGTTTTCAATATAGTGTTTGCTTTTTCTAATGGATACTATCCTATCTACCTCTGCCCATAGGATGATATAGCTCCTCACAATGATAACAATAACATTATATTACGAGAAATAGATCTGTGGAGATGGCATATTTTATAGAACCATTTTTATTTATAATGTTAGTATTCAAAATCCTCATGTGAAGTGATCATTAAAGCTCATTTAAAAATGCTTGGAGGGTTGCTTATAGCTCAAATACAGTACAAGGACTTTGAATCTTAATTATATGCAGAGAGATATATGCAATAGAATTTGTAGTCACAATGTATTTTGTGATTGTGAATCCATAATATATTATTGTTTCTTCAGAGAGTTGAAAAGATGCTGTTAATGTGAGAGGTGAAAGTATTCATTAAGTCAGTGGTGCAGCACTAGGCTCTTAATTCAATAAAATGAGAATTAGAAGTGGGTAACTGCTGCACCTCTGGCTTTTTTTAGCATCTTCTACTGGTCGTGGTGGTGATACTTTGATAGTGGGTTCCATATTTTGGGAAGGTGCAAAAATTAATCCTCTAAGCAATATTCTTTGCTCTAAGGGCTATTTGAAAGTGATAAATAGCACTCTAGAATTAATCCATAGCTAAAGTGTAGATTTTACCATAGTTAAGGTTAAGATATTTTTTGGGGCCTTCTCAGTGTTCAAAATAAATCTGAAATAGGCAGTTGCTGAAGTTTGCTAATATTTCTATTGTTTTGCAATATGTAATTGAATTTCTAAAATTCCTGGTTAGATTCCATCTATTCAAGGCTATAAATGTAGCCTGGATAACGTATATGTATTTATGTCGGTGTATGTGAGCGATACATTTTTTGACATTGTTCTCATTTAGGTCTATGTGAAATTTTTAACCGCTATTTGAAAAGGTGGGGGAGTACATTTAAGTTTTCTGAAGCAGTGTGCAAGTTTGTATCTGCTAAGCTGGTTTACTTTAAGTCCTGAATAATTGAAATAGTTGAAATATTTAGTCTTCATTTTTCAAAACACACAAAATGCTTGTAGTTGAAAATGTTTGCTTCAGTGTTATTTACAGAATTTATTTGAAAGAGCTCAAAACCTACCAGGGTACTTCATTGTGCTTGAGCGAGGGACTTTGGGTGAATGAATGGTACTAAATAAAAGGAAAAAAAATAAGTGATTCTCTGTGCTACCCTGATCTGCACATATTCTTCTCCTTGCTCTGCACTGATAAACTGATAAAGTTTGAGGATATGGAAGGTTACTTATATCTGTGTGTGCATAACAGATGTATAGGATGTATTACTATATGCACAGAAAATGGAAGTATCAGCATGGAGACCAGAAGTTAAAGTTCTGACCTCACTCTAGCAAGAACAATAAGTGCATACTTGAAGGGTTCAGTGCTTTGGAAAGGGTCTTTTTAGGAACAAATTTGCTTGGTCTTTATACCTGGGTTCATGCAGTAGGCACTCAAACGCGTCAGTGGGGTGCTGCATTTGAAATCAGGTCTGAAAACAAGCTCTGGGATCCTATTCAGTGCACTCTGTGTGGAAAGGGGTGCCAGATTCTCCAGTGGCTGCTCTTTCTGTGCACTAGCGTCTGCGATGTAAGGCAAACCTGACTGCTGGTTACCAGTGATGTGGTGAAGCCCAGGGCTGTAACACATCAGAACAAAATTAACCATGGCCTTTCTAGACCTGTTGTTAATGTTGAAGCACCTGATAACATGAACTACAAATGCCTATCTGGTGCTGATGTCACATTCTAAACAAAATAAATAGAATAACTGATTTCTATGGCCTCAGAAATACCTTAATGCCATGCTTTGTCACAGGGAGATATTCTCTAACTCAGAAGAACTAGTTTAGCTTATTTACCTAGATTTCTAGGAAAGCTGTGGGTGTACTAGGCTATATGAAAAAAGTCTGTTTACTCTGACCCAGGGAATGTTGTTCTCTATGTGTTTGGGGAGTTATTTTAACAGAGATGAATTGGAATTGAAATACTTACTACAGAATGGCAGCTAACCTAAACCTCTTATTACCTGGAAAACTTCAGGCTGAATGTGCAGCACTGTAATTACCTCAAAATTACTACCTCAGTCTGGACAAAATACTTTTCTTTGGCATTTTGCTTTATGCCTCTAGCTTGAAAGAGAAATTAAACCTGCAAATGCTGGAGGTGCTGTCAAAACAAGGCAACCAAAGCAAGAAACAAGCTGCTTTTTAATTTCTATAGATTTTTCTCAAACTTTTCCAACTTATTTTCTGTAAAAGAACTGCAACATCCTATATCATTTACTGTTGATTTTAATTAAATTCCAAGGTATTGAGCAGGGAGGTGAAATCAACAGACGAAGTCGAAGTAAAAAGACCAGAATCTGGAAGTAGAAAGCATTGAAGTACCAACATGCTGGGAAGTATTTCAGCCTCTGTTCTAGTCCTGAGAGCAGAGTGAAATAGAGGGCCTTGCAATCGGCTGAGTGAGATTTCGTTTCTAAAGAGACCTGTGGGATACATCTGTGATGTGTGGCTTTTCTTCAGTCACCTCTAGACATAAACATAGGAGGCTATTGGTCATGGCCTGTTTACATCAAGTAAGTAAGAAAGAAATGCCAAGTTGTCAGTGATCCTAAAGCATTTATAAATGTAAATTGGCCTGGTACCAGAGAACTGTTCATGGTTGGCTGTGAATGGATCCCAACAGAGGTCTTTGTTTTCTGGTCAACTGGATTTCAGAGGAGCTCAGACATTGGTTCTAGTTTTGATTTATGGTGGGCACTAGTGGACTCCTAACAGCACTTTAGATATGATTGATGAATATGAGTCTGTGCTCAGAAAACACAAGAGAGTGTTCAGAGTGGAAACGTTCTACTTTGGCATGTGCTTACTGACAGGTGTAGAACACTTTTCTCTACTGTGAGACTGGCCTGCAGGCATCTAGAAGGAGCACAGAACAAAGGAACTGTGAATTGGGTTTCCCCAAGGGCAGACTGATCATCTGACCTTAAAACTTGCTCACCGTTAGCCATCAGTGTAACAATAGCGTTGGTTGCAGAGATCTTACATTTATCTTTCAATAACCTTGTGTAAGTACAAAACCTGTAGTCTGATCTTTCTTTCAAAGCCGAAAGCATAGTACCTGAACATGATTGTATGGTTCTATTCTATGATTCTATATAGCTGGGGATAGAGATAAAAACAGTGTAGCAATTTTCTGGAGTATGCTTTATCTTATGGGATTTTATTACTTGACTCTCTTCTGTACTGTTCTTCAGATGTTAGCTTTTAGAACATTAGAAAATATCTGTGGAATCAGATCAGACCTCCCTCAGTGCGACTCCAACCAATTTCCATTCATGTATTTTAGGCTGGCAGGTGTTCCTGGAGGCTCTAAGCTTGAGAGGTGTGGTTCACACTGTTTTAGATGGACAACAGAATGGTAGATTGCTTTGGTTAAAATTCAGGAAATGGAAGCTCATTCTACGGCATAATGCTTTATGACACAACACTTGGTTTTTTAGAAGCTTGAATAGCAATCACTTAACAGGTGAGGGAAAGGGGCATAAATGCTAGTTTTTATGGGTTTATAGTAATTTTACTGTTTCTTAAAGCCATTCACCACAAGTGATACTGTGGCGTAATGTCAGTAGTAGTAGTGAATTGAACAGAAGGCAACATGTCTGCTGCAATATGCCTTTGTAAGTAACATTTTCTTTCAGTCATGGGGCCAAGATTTGGAGTAAACAAAGTGAGGATTTTTTTTTTATCAGTCATTTTAGAAGG
This sequence comes from Cephalopterus ornatus, assembly GCA_013396775.1. NCBI lineage: Eukaryota > Metazoa > Chordata > Aves > Passeriformes > Cotingidae > Cephalopterus > Cephalopterus ornatus. The sequence continues at coordinate 145,945 of VZRE01001990.1, forward strand.
GAGAGAAAAGACAAGGAGAAAAAAGTTAACAAGGACTTTGTGTGTGTGTGGCAAAGTAAAGAAATTTGCACGATGATAAAACATTGGCAGGGCTTCTCAGGTAGCTTTTTGGTTTATTACTCATCTTTATTTATTTACTTATTTTATTTACTTATTTTTTTAACAACAATTTTTATGCAATGAGAGTTGACTATTTATTAAAAAAAAAACAAACCTTCAGATTGCTTACTTTAACTGTTATATGATCCCTAAGAAAACCCAGAAGTGTGAAGGATGTTCATCCTTCCTTAACTTCCTGAAGTATGCGAGAGCGAATGAGTAGGTTATGACTTTCAAGCTTCAGCAGCCTGTGTTTTCTGGCCAAGAAGGGAAGAGCATATGCAATCCAAAGCCTAGAACAAAAAATAAATCAGAGTTACTGCTTGAGTGAGTAAGTCTTCTGGAGTTGTCCTGAGAAAGAAATTATGCTTCTGTAATGTATGACTTAAACATACCTTGTGTATTCAAATATAGTAAGACTAGAAAATTCTTGTGTCATACATCAGTTGATTCAGGTAATGAAGAATGGAAAATCTACTTCCTAAATGTTTATTCTACTTAAATCTATGAACGTTTAAACATACAGTAATTATAGGCCTCAGAACTGTTCAGCTACTTACAAATATTTAGTCATTACTTTCACAATCTTCATAGAGGTCCTTTTCCTATAAGTTGTCCGTAAATGAACTCTGACGTCACTTCAAAAGATAAGTGGAGATGTATAGTTGACAGTTTTCATGATCATACCACTGTTTTAGTGTCGTTTTCATTCCAGAGTGTTGACACCTTTTGAAAATTTGAACAAATCCTGCAGGTAGGAAGTATATACATGTTAGAGTTGGATAGATGAACTTAAGGGGAAAATGAGTAACTGCTTGATTTTTTTTATTCTATTTTTAAGAAAAAAATGCTGTTGCAATCACTAAACTCATGCTTTTCATTATTATATCTCCCACCAGAACTGCAAAAATTTAAAGATGGTATGTAAAGTTGCATATTTCTTCTTAAAACTGGAAATAGTATAAAAATTTTCTAAATCAAGTTACAATAATTTTACTTACAGAAAACTTTAATAGTCTTTTCAGAAACCTTGGAAAACACTTGTCCCTAAAACATTAGGAAAAATTTAGTTTATAGGTTTGAACAAGAAAGGTCATGAAGGCAGAATGTAATTTTGAAGTAAATTAGGTATAGCAGAGAAAAATCTCTGCCATTGTGGATCAAAACAGTGATTTGCTGGACCTGACATCCTGTCTCCATCATTGTTGGACTGCTTCTGTAATTCATCAGATATATACATTGGTATATGTGTATCTGAAAGGATGTTGAGAATGAGTTCTATAGGGACACCTACAGGATAATACTTTGACAAAAGAACTTTTTTTATCTTTAGAAACACTTGATTATTTTTCACAGCTGTAGTGGTAAACAATCTCTTCTCTACATAAACCATATATTAAATACAAACTTCCAGTTTAATGTAAAGGATTCAATGAGATATTGTAGTCATCCTGATATGTACCACTAACTCGAATGCTTCAAAGAACAAGCAAAGTTCTTTAACTTAGTACAATCTTATTTACTTAGCACATGGTAAATGTTAGCTCTAGGATGCAATCTCAGATTTCAAAACTATTTCCAAGATATTGAAAGAAGGTTATCTCTTTCTGTAAGGAAAATCATAAATTGTCTTTAATTTGTGAACATGGTTTTAAATATCAGTGACACAAAGCAACATATTCAAAGCAAAATATCACGTGGTGGTTTCATTTCACCCTTTGAAGACATAGGGATAGGAGAAAATAAACATAATCTCACTGGCAGACAATGACAAACTACTTCTTAACTTATTTAATTTGTTGCATGTCGGATTGGTATTTTACTAGACGATTTCTCTTATCTGGAGTAAATCTTCCAGAAGAATTCTCTTATCTAGACTAGCTTATGTTTTCAAACAAGCTCTCTTGGCAAATTTATTTTTTGAGGAATCTCAAATACAGTGTTGCTCCCTGCTATTGCTATTTCTTGATTTAGTAAGGAGGGAAGAAAGAAGGAAGAACAAGAAAATTAGATATTGGAGAGATGTGTCTTCTGAACTACTTTCTTCATGAGACAGCACAGTAAAACCCAGAGATCCACCTACACTGATACTCTGCCTCTGACAGAGGCCAATGCTGGATGCAAAGCCAAAACATCATCTGATTTTTCCTACTTTATTCTTCCTGCTTTCAGTGTGATCTGAAGAGGCAGACATGATATCCAGCTACAGCTGTTATTTATCACTGTACCTTCAACTGAGAAGTGGGAATTTGCCTGTAACAACAAAATATTCACACACAACTGTTTTTTGTTCCACTCTGATCTGCTCCTGCTTATGAGCCAGTGCTAAATTGCTCAAGCTTTCTTTCTGAGGTGTCCATTCTGACCAATCTGCTGATCCACACTCTTTGCACCAAATGAACTGCTGGGCATTTCCTTTGCCATTCTTTGCCTTGCCATTTTTCAGGCAATTCCTACCCCATCTAAAAATGTCCCTGGACTAAGCAAGTTGTATCACTTGCTGGATACGACTGGCTTTTTTTACCAAGCAGAGTACATACCTTTCTTTGTGCTCTTCTTGTCTATCCGGAGAATAAGTTTACCGGCCCAGGATTGTCTCCTATTTTCTCTGTAAGGTATTGGCATAATGAAGCTGTGCCTTTTGGTGCCGCCAGTAATAGGAAAAGCTTTACAGAAGATACAGAAAAATACCTTCAGGACATAATTCGATTTCAACTGCCCCAAAATAAAAGAGCCAGAACAGGTAGTACAGCTAGTGGGGAAGTAGGTTGGAGAAAATTTCATTTATGAAACATTAACTATAAATTTGTCCAAATAATAGAGAAGGAAAAAAAAAAAGGAAAGAAAGAAAAATCAGAACCAGACCATGCAGGCAATTCTCAGATAATGTATACACTTACTGAGACAAAATTTGGAACTGCCGAAGACTTGCTTAAAACACTCAGACTTGCCCTGCTGCAAAAGTTCAGCTGTCTTAAAAAGAGTGGAAATTGAAGGAGGAGTAACCATTAGTCAACATTTCAAAGGAATGAGACAGGCATATAACAAGCCTGTAAAAACATATGTAATGTTATCATTTTCTGAAATTGTTTAGGTAGAAGATGGACAAGTGGATGGCAATCTATAATATGGGGTTGGAGAAATACTGAGGAAAAAAGATTGGAGCTGATAAACTCTAAAGATCAAACAAACCCAAGAAATCAACAGAAATTAAACCTAATCTTAATAGCCTTGAAAAAAAGAAAGAAAGGCAATGAAGGGTAAAAGACAATGAGTTAGTGAATTAAGAAGTCAGAATTAAGATAACAGCACAACTCTATTGAGTAGGGAAATAGAATGAAACTGCAGAAACTGCACTGACGGAGGTCCTAAGCAGAGGGCATAAGTGAAAAAGAGAAGGGAGGACAGAAAATAAAACAACAATTAACATTACCTGATAAGAATATTCAGATGTTCATAAAGTGGAAGCTTTTTGCACATTCAAGAGCCCTATTCAAAATGCATAAATATGCTTCCAGCCTTGCACTTCTCTCTGTTAAACAAGGAAGGCTATCTCACAGCAGCTGAACCAAGTGGTTAAAAAGATAATGTTAATGTGACTATGTTTTCTTTCTGTTGCTGAAGAAAACTGTCACTCCATTAAAACTAAAAAACCGCAACCCCATTTTATCCACTCCCACTGCCCTCTTTCACTCCCTCACCCCCACCATTTCTTAACTCCTGTAGTCAACACAACAATACCTTATTAAATAAATGACACAGTGGGTACTGGAAGTTCTATTTCCAGCTTTTCAGAATGGGCACTACTACCTGGAGAAGCAGTGAAGAAGGCAGTGCCTATTCACAGAGTCATAGAACGGCTCAGGCTGGAAGGGACCTTAAAGATCATCTAGTTTCAACCCGCCCACCTTCCACTAGACCAGGTTGCTCAGGGCCCCATCCAACCTGGCCTTGAGCACTTCCAGGAATGGGGTATCCACAACTTCTCTGGAAAACCTCTTGCAGTGCCTCATCACTCTCACATTAAAGAATTTCTTCCTAATATGTAATCTAAATCTACGCTCTTTCAGTTTAAAGCCATTCTCCCTTTTCCTGTCACTACATACCCTTGTAAAGAGTCCTTCTCCATCTTTCTTGTAGGCCCCCATTGAGTCACCACAAAGCCTTCTCTTCTGCAGGCTGAACAATCCCAATTCTCTCAGCCTTTCCTCATAGGAGAGGCTTCAACAGGTCAATGTCTTTCCTGTACTGGGGTCCCCAAAACTGGATGCAGCGCTCCTGGTGGGGTCTCACATGAGAGCAGGGTAGAGGAGCTTCTATTTAGCTAAAGCAAAGAGTGGGCATTGACATCTCTGTATTCACGTCAGTTCAAGAAAGGGAGGCTTGAGCTGTCTTGTTCCTGCTTGGCTTTCTCTTTGATCAGCTTTGACCCTAAAAGCAGTAACGTGAGTGTCGTTGTTCAGAAAGACCTCTAGACCCTGTGCTTAACTGGTTTACTCTCTTTACTTCTTGTAATGCTTGCACTGAAAGCTTTTCATACCTTCCAGAGGAGAAAAAAAAATAGATTTGTGTTTGGCATGTGCATAGAGGATGTTTGGTTCAGGTTCCTTCAAAAAAAAGTGTGTATTTCTACCAGATTGATTTTAGCAGGTCCTTGGTGACTGAGCAGACATTCTTGTCTTTTTTTCCCCTCCTCCCCACCTTGAAGTTATTTACAAACACATCTAAATTTCAACTACTACTTATCACTTTGTAAAGGTGCTATTAAAATGGAAATAACTCTAGCAAGAAGAGGGGGAAGGCAGTTGGGAGGGTGATGGTTCTAGTGGGTATCACCTGTGTTTTTAAAAGGAGCTAATGAGAACCTAAAGTACAAACTGTGGTATCACATCAAAAGAACACCAAGTAAAGCTGATAATGAGTAATCTGAGAAGTAAATTATGGAAAGCAACAAAATGTGTGGAAATGGAACAGGAGAACTGGTCATTTTTTGATGTAAAAGGTACTGACACAAAAAAGATGCTTATCTTTCCTCTTGGGGTGTCTGTGGTATGTGTCACTGAATTATTTCCTACCTAGTGTGGTAAGATTAAAGCACTGTGGAAATTTAGAAAGGAAATTATAGACAATATACAGAGAATGACCTTTCTCAAGGATGCTTTTTTTCACCACATAAAGTGCAGCTCCTTACTAGAGGGAAAAAACAGCATCCTACCCAGAGAAATAGTAGCTAAGTGTGGAAAAGATTTTATTGAGTTCTGTAACTGACTTTTCTTGTCTCAGATGGTAAAGAACCTATGTATACTTTCTTCCTCATTATAACAAAGGAAGATCATGTAGCTTGAAAATTATTGTTGCCTTGCAAGAGATGGGAAGATAAGCTCTTAAATCTATTTTTGTATTGAATTAATGCCATAAACTGTTTCATGTACAATCCTGGATCCATTAAAGCTAAATGGAACCACCGTAGTAATGATATGTCTAGCCGTGCTTGTTTTTTTTTTTTTTCTTTCTGGTTTGAGCAGCTATTATTATTGTGGCTTGTTAGAAGAAGCGTAAAGCAGGAAAAATATTTGACAGTCATAGTTGTTTCTATGTGAACACAATACTGATGGGCTACAGTATGAGTGGACTTTGTAATTTTTTGTTTTGTTTCCATCAGCTCAAGTCCAGCTGTTCTTCTGTTTTGATCAAATGGTGTTGGTTCAGGTAATGATTTAAGATAAAAAGGTTGGAAGCCCTTGATGTTTATTTATTTGATAAAATAGAGCTTGTTGCCAGTCTGCCTTCCTACACAACTGGCATTTTATCATCTATCACCTGTGCAAATTACATAGTATGAAAGTTGAGAAATATGTGAGAAAAGACTTTGGCAGATGCCTGGACCTTTGCAGGCAACTTTTCTGGGAGAAGTGGGATCATACACTCCCTCAGGCGTGTATATTACGGTATAGCTGACTGATAGGTTTTAATTGGCTGGGTTATCTGAGCACTTTCCAGTTACTACATCTACATTTTACTATCTCCTCAGTAGCATTTCCCATCTATTTTACTCTTTCACAAATGCACGAGTAGGAGGGAAGCCCCTCCAGAGAAGACAAGATGCTGGTGGAGAGGAAAGGCACCCACACTCAGTGTCTGAGGTATGTTCTCACCACCGAAAAGCTCCTCCTGTGTTGCAGAGTGATTCCTAATGTTGGAATGGACAAGAAAAGAATGGAATGAAATGAGAAATTTGGAGCTTATATGGAGGAGAGGCAAACTGAGACTTTAGTAGGTACCTTCTTCACCAGAGTAGATAAACCATAAAGATTGCACAAAAAAAGCAATCACCAAGAAGCATGTGGTTAGCATTGCCAGTATAAAAAGAGTTGAGAAGAAATTTCTGCATATATCAGACTGGAAATTTTAAAATGCCCATAAAAGAAAACTGGTATTCTAGTAGAAACTAAAATAATTGCCTCTGTATTTCATTTCTGTCATCCTTCAAAGCTGCAAAGTGGTAAGAAATTACAGCATTAATGTTCCCACTAAAGCTGAATGAAAGCTGACTCTATTTCTAAGGAGAGATACCCACTACAGTAATATTGAGGTAAAGTAAGCAGTTGGAATTACATTTGTAGAATTTATAACCTGAACCCAAACAACCCGAATCCTTTCAATGTTCCATTTCTATGTTCATATTTTAATATCTCTGATGCTGATATTATTTTATGGGCTTAAGGGAATGCCTGAACTAGTTGGAATACTTTCAGGGAACAGAATTTTATTTTTAGATCAAATGAATCTGACCCAGATAAAATCTAGACCTTAGCTGGGCAATTATGTAGTTTCAAGCAATCAATAGCACATATGAGGAGAGAGATTAGTTGTTTTTTTTTATTTCACTTGTTACTTGATATACAGCGATGTGTCAGTATGTGCAGTGTATCCTGCTTGTATTGATCTATTAATTTGCAGAAAAGTACAATATGTAGAAAGCATTAAAATATGCAAAATATTAGTGTTTGGGGCATAACAAGAGCATAATTAATTGCGTGTTGTATAAGTAACTCAGTAAAATTTTTTTAGTGGAGAGAAAGGAAGTGAAGACTCGTGCCCTTTGTGTGATAGTGTGGCATTTTAGCCATTCTGTACAGCATTTTAGCACTAACACTGATTGTGCCTTGCAGGCACATCTGTTAAATGGTTTACTTGCATTATGCTAGTAATTTGGCTTTTCAACAGGCTGGCTGAAAGTAGTAAGGCAATAAAAAAAGACTGTCTAGTTTTCAATCTTACAGTTGAATTACTTTAAAACTTGAGTTATTAATGGAACTCTTGGGGTAAAAGGGATGTGACAAGTGATATCTACTGGGGGAAACTGATGACGTTCTCCTCCACATATTTGTTCTCCCATGTTGGAGTGTCATAGTAGGGGTGAGTGGTCATGAGTTACAATGAGCAAAGTGCACACATATTTCAGTGAAATGTTGCTTGCTGATGTGTTCTACTGCCTTTAGGTATTATATCTAGACAAATATTATTGGATTATTTTATATTTTTGTTACTAGACTAACAGAATGACAATAGAATTAATAACATTTCTTCCTGCTGAAATATTATTCAGAATAAACAGTGACTAGTTATCATACTAGCTTCCTTGGTTTAAAAGGGAACAGTCAGTCTGGATTTTCAGGAACTGATGAACCATGTATTGCTCTTAAAAATGTACATTTCTTTAACAGTACAACATGCAGTATCAACATTCCAATGTACTAATAAATGGAGTAAATAAGGAGAGGATGACACATCTCTAATAACAGCGGTTCAAAAAGATAAGAATTTTTTTGTGAAGGAAAAAGAACTATTATCAAGATTTACTCTACTTTTTTATATATATAATGTTAAGTCCCTTTGGCTGTCAGGCCTTGTGTGAGGTGAGATGTATCTTTCTTAATTAATATGTTTGAAGTAATGCTTTATGTTGTGTACTCCTCAAAGGAATAGATTTTTTTTAATATTAATAAATTGAGCAATTAAATATTTTTCCCTGATTCCCTAGAAAACTTCTTTAAACTTCGCAAGAAAGGTTAAAAAAACTACATGCAATGCACATGATTTTATTTTAAAATAATAATAATAAAAAAAGAAAATAGCAGCAAAGCAAAACCTGGGTAGAGTCTGTAAGGCAAGAGATGATTATCTCATTTTGAAGTGGAGACAATTTAATTTAGAAGTTCATTTAACAAGGTTAAAAAAAGCTTTCATAAAATCTGATGAGACTGGTCAGCAGCTTTCTCAGTGTTAGCATTGTAATTGACAGATAGAACCTTGCCTTCCAGACACAAAGTTACTTTCCTGGTGTAGTATCTTGCTATATTGAAAATCTCTATTATTTCCAATGTAGACACTCAGATTCAAAGCAGCATTTATACCTTTGTTTTCAGCCACCATAAATCAGAAGAAATTCTTCCAGCTGTTAGAAGGGATCTTCAAGCAATTTTATAGCTGAGGTCCAATCAGATAATGCTAATCTCTAAGAGGTACAATGGAGCATTCGTAGGAGAAAATATTAATATTGCTGCTCACCCCAGAGGTGACTGCATTTCAATTTGATTAATGGTTTATTATCGTCATCATCTTATCTGTTAAGCTTTGAATGTGTTTTGGAGACTTTGGAAAGAATAAATCTCTTCAGACATGGCTCATTGCCATTTACAGCAGTATACCAAATGGCATATGCTCTATTAGAAATAGTCAAAAAAGATTATTGTATTTGATGGTGGTGGGAAAATCAAAACTTTTTTAGCAATTGTTTTGTCTTCACATGCTTGTTGTAATGTGATGATTCTGGAACAATGATATGGCATTCCTGCAGCCAATGCCTCATCTTTTCCAGCCCAAGGTGCCTGCATCAGCTTCCATTGACGTCAGAGTAGATTAGTGAATTTGCATTACCTTAAAATGGCTCTAACAGTTCAATCAGCCTCTGAGTTTTGTTGTTGTGAAAATTTGATAATCATTCCAATTGAACGTTAAACTGAATGTTTTATTCTTCTGGCACTTACACACTTTAGAGTTAACTGCAGCTTTAATAGGTAGAGTACTTCAAATAAAAACGAGGCTGTGCAAAATTCTCAAGTCCTTAGAGATTATTTGAAAATTATGCCCGAGAAATCTTTAGCCTTGGAAAGTGGTAAACTGACATTTGAATGTAGCAAAGCACTACAATGCTTGCCCCTAAACTCATTCAGTCTTTTTTATGTGTCTCTATGCATGCATACACACAAATAAGTAAACCTAATTTTTTTTTTTTTTTCTCTTGCTATGATTTGGCATTTTTACTGCCCAAAAGGGATTTGTTTTAGAAGGTATAATACTTAGCAATATACTTTCATCCTTCCAGTGAAGTATGCTGCCCAAGCATCTATAAGAAATACGATGCTGTGTCACTTGTTTTACCAAAAGGGTTGGTTGAACTAAATTAATGTCAAAATGAGGCTTTAAGCTATATAAGCAAAACATATTCAGCATTTCAAGGCCAGATGTCTTCTGCAGTTTTTTCCAAAATGTTCATTCTCTAATGTAACTAACTTTGGAACTTTTGCCTAAAATTGAGATAGAAGCTTAAACCTGTACTACATAGTAGTCATTAATCAACTTATGTTTTAAGTTGCTGATTCAGTTTTGAACTTTTCTAAATGTAGCTTGTGGCACAGTGTTGGTATCTCTGCTCTGCTTTAGGCAGTTTGAGGAAAATGGCTGTCTACACCTAGAGACAGGTACAGTTGGCACAGTAATGCTCACTCCTTATTCCCTGATGAACCTGGGAAGGGAGGACTGCACAGAAACTTGCTGCTCTTTCACATGGATTTTCTGCTGTGGGAAACTAAAGTACATGTTCCTATGTATCCTGGCATGCACCTGGGCTGTGGTCAGGCTATCTGCTCAAGCACTGGCATGGAGATGTGGATCTAAAATAATGTGTATTTCTTTTACAAGAGTAACCAAATTGCCTGACAAGACTTAAAAATAACATTTGAGGCTTATCTCTGAATATTTCCGTCACTAAAAAAAATCAAATAAAGCCTTTAAATACATATCAAATATTTCAGAAAACATTAAAAATATAATATTCTGTTTTCTTCAAACAGAAAGACCACAGTGTCTCAGAGACTCTAATATTGGCCATTTTCTTACAGTTCCAGGTCAAATGAAAAGAAGCCCATATGTCACAGTCTTTTTCTTGGAACTACTTCTTCCACTGCTTGCTTTCCTTATGCTCTTGTCTGACCTGTTAAATTGTTGTTTTAATAAAGTGATTCCAGCTCACTTAATATAAAAGCTCATATAAAAGTTGGTAGATATGGCAGGAACTTCCATACAGCTTCTCTTTCTCAAATTTCTCATTAATTCAGGTCTGTTCCATTGTCTTAAATGGGATTGAAAATAAACTGTTGAAAGTGAGGACGGTTTATTTATCACAAACCCTTCCTACGTTCTCTGAACTTTGCAGTGGCTTTTGTTTCATGTTTGGCAATGACATAATATTGCCTCCCAACACCCTTTCCCCTTAAAAAGTAACAAATAAGTTCCTTACATATGCAGGATGGTAGCATTAGAGTATAATGAAGGGTATCTGCTGGAGTTAAGGCCTCTCTCATACATAGTAACAAACGTCTTGGCAGGTAGAAGAGCTGTAGTGAGTCAACAGAGGTACAGAGTCTTTTGCTAGAAGAGTTGTTTTGCTTTTTCCTGGAATCTGTGTATCTGTGATCACGTTCCTATAAAGACAGGCAATGAGAGAAAGCAACATGTTGGATATGCCTCTTGTTGTTGTTTTATTATTATAACAGTTATTTATGGTTATATGCAATTCCTTGCATTGTATCCTTGTTATCTTTCCCCCCATTGGTTCTTTGTTAAACCTTTCCCTATTTGTCTCTCCTTACTTTCCATAGAAGGTTTTTCCCTTTTCCATGTTAGGGTAAATTCCTCCCCTGTTTCTATATATGGCCTCTCTTTTGAATACTCCTCCCAGTCTCCACCCTAGTTCTAGCAAGTTCCCTGCTCTCCCTATTTAAGCTGGCATCCATGTTAATAAAGGGCCATATGATTTAACCCGTGTGACTGGAGGAAAAGGCAAGACAAATTCAATATCAATATTCAAGAGTGAATTTAACATGTAGATTAAACTCCCTGGGTGGTTTTAGGATAGGGTTAGCCCGGTGCTCTTTTTTGAGGGCAGCTGTAAGCAAAGAGGCCGGAGCTGTTAGAAGTCTTGCATTTCATGTCCAGAGTAGGGCAATGAAGGGTCTTATGAAGGGTCTGGAGCACAAGTCTTGTGAGGAGTAGCTGAGGGAGCTGGGGTTGTTTAGCCTGGAAAAAAGGAACCTTGAGAGGGGATCTTACCACTCTCTACAACTACCTGGTTGTAGCCAGGTGGGAGTTGGTCACTTCTCCCAGGTAACAAATGAAAGGGCAAGAGGAAATGGGCTGAAGTTGCTCTACAAGAGGTTTAGACTTGATGTTAGGAAAAAATTCTTCACTGAAAGGATCATCAAATATTAGAATAGGCTGTTCAGGGAACTGGTTGACTCACCATCTCTGGAAGCATTAAAAAAATGTGTAGATGTAGTGCTTAGGGACGTGGTTTAGCAGTGGACCTGGAAGTGGTAAATTAGTGGTTGAACTCAATGATCTTAAGGGTCTTTTCCACCTTAATGATTCTGTAGTTTACTAGCATGAATTGCTTGTCTACTGGGCCTTCACTTTTTAAAAGAACCTTTTCTTGTAAAGAAAAGTGTAATAGAGTAAAGAGACAATCTTTACAAAATTACCTAAAAGCAGTCTTTTAAGATCTTTTGCACATTTAGTTCATCGCCTTCCAGTGTCCTTAAGTCTAGATTTCGCCCTTGGCTATACTGCAGTATGAAACCCTGTAGTCTTCAAATGATGGCTAGTCAGTAGAGAGCCATAATATTATATGGGGAAAACAGATTACACAAAGGCATTTTTGAGCATTTCAATGCCCTGACATTCTGAAATACCATAAGAATGTGAAATATGACTATTTATTGCTACTAGAAAGTGCTGTATTTGAGGGTTTAGTTTACAGCTTTAAACCTGTGAATAAAGGGCAAATTATATTTGACACTAGGTTACTGTTGAGGGTGGTGGTATCTTTTGTCCAATGCCTAATGTCAGCTTTCCCGTATATTTTTATTTGATGGCTAATTTAGTTATTTTCTCAACATTAATTCCAAAGAATGCCCTATTATCGCTTTCAAGATACGAAATTGGAAAGGAGTAATAATTCCCACTCAACTATTGTTAACATCCTAGAATATCCTCAGCTAGTCTAATCAAATGCTACTTGACCTGTAACCTTGGCACTTAGCCCCATATGAAGCAAGAAATGAAAAACAAATTTCAGAATTTCACACGTACTCACTGATTTTGTTAAACTTTTTTTCAAGGAACTGTATTCTGCAGGTAATTTGAATTAATATTTCAAAGAAATATCATATGGTTTGATATTTTTGACACGGGGGAGGTACTATTTATCTGAGTTCCTTGGCCCTATTTCATTCCAGAAATTAAATATTTTGCAAGCTACTGATCAGAATTCTAAGTGCACTATGTACTTTTATTTTATTCTATTTCCTTTGCTAGGCCAAACCACAGTTGAACTAAAAAAGTTGAAGTATACAGTAATATGATCCTTAAATACAAAGCAAAGACCTGGAATTACAGTCATGATTGTTCAACCTTAATTCCTTTTGCAGGAATTTTCCTCGATACAGGTGACACGGGAAAGCACAGTGCTATCTGAGAAGATATTCTGGATTTCATTTCCAAAAATCTGTGGGGCAGCTGGTACTGTTTCTGTACAACTGCAGTGTGGGATTCAGATGATGCTGGCGCAATGGCTACTTGATGCCAACAATGTACGTGAGTTTACTGTGCTATTCTGTATGATCCACATAAGATCAGCTCCGTATAGTGAGTGGAGTGCTTCATTATTAATCTGAGGCTTACTAAAATATAATTGTAAAGAAATAGCTGATGTTTGATTCATTAAGGCTATACATTTTAAAAGAAAACCAGCATTTAAGGTCATGTGTCACTACACTCGCCATTATGTGTGTTTGAACAAATGAGCTCTAGATTAGAATATTCGTAAGTAGTGAAAACAAAGGTATTAAGACCTCAGCTAAAATGCAGTTTCTTAAAAATATTGTATTATTCCTCAAACTGGTGTTAAGTCATGGCTGCAATTTCCTTCAGTCTAGGCATGTTATTTTGAGGTACCTCCTTTTTGTTATCTAGAAAGAATTGTACCTCTAAGATGATACAGTAACTGAGCTCCAGATATCACGAGGGGATTGCTAAATGGAGACAATCTGCTGAACATAGTAAACTACCCTTCTGAATGTCTTATCTGGAAAAGCGAAAAAACTCTGTGGACACAAAAAAATGAGCAATCAAAAAAGAAAATAAATGTATAGTCCCAAAATAATAATTTCTGACCTTTGAAATATCCTGTAGCATGTGTAAAAAGTAGTTTTGAAGAAAAGACGACTAAATTACAGTAAAAAAGGGTAAGAGACAATGATCTAGGAAACAGTAGCCTCTTCCACCATTGACATTTCTCTTAATGCAACAAAGATCTGTAGCAACAGAGGGAAAAATTGTGAAATACACACTTCTCCACATGGAAAAAAAAAAAAAAGCACATGCATTTTTAATGCCCACAATTTCACTGCTGCATTTTTAGGAGAAAAAAAATTTAAAAATTAGACCTCTAAACCTTGTTCTTGTAATTGTCTGTGGGGAACTTCATGAGTACTTTTCTCCTTTCTGTTCAGGATGGGATTTTCAAGGAAGAGGGACATCAACTTTCCTCTTTATCTGGTCACTGAAGAATTTTCTTCTGCCTTGTATCACATGCATACTGCTCCATGCCCTATGGGAATGCTGAGGAAAGGAGCTATGTTACCATTACACTGGTATGGTATTTTATTAATACCTTTTTAAAGGGATTTTTCAATGGCAATTAATCTCAAAAATATTGTCAGGAAGACTTGTGGGAAGATCACTACATCTTTGGATTTTCTGTCTCTACCTAAGAGACATGATGCTGAGTGGCTGATTGATATATTTATATTTGTCATAGGTGGTGAATTATCTGAAAAGGTAATCTCATCTCTGAATAATTTTATAGATATTTAGTATTATTCCTATTTAATTATTTTTCACAGCGAGATTTCTTAGCTGTGGTTGGTGGGACAACAGGAGCAGTTTGAAAAATACAGAATTTGTGAGGCTAGTTACATTTTGCCTCTTTGGTCTCATGTAAGAGAGAAGGATATGCATACCCACTTGGAATATGTCTCATTTTGACTACATAGGACTATGTTGTAAACTAAATTACGTGTGTGATTTCTTTTAAACTGGAACCTTAAATTATGAGCATTCTGGTAGCTGCTTTAAAGTAGATTAGTTTCTAGCAGATAAATATTTTGCCTGTCTCAGAAGACAATTTTGTAAGTTGTTTGTCCCTGCTCTTTTTATTCTATTATGTTATGTTTGCTGGAAATGGCTTTTCACTTCCTGACAATTGGTTGTCACATAAGTCATAGGAAGAGATTTGGATAAATATGGCAGAACAAGAAAAGCTGCATTTCAATAGCTTTTTGTAGTATTCTACAAAACTCTGCTGCCACCTCTTCCTGATATAGATAAGACTGGCTCAGTATAACTGATTTGAAGAAGTTTTGAAAGTCTCTAAATTTTAAAATGTTTCTGATGAATGTGTACGTGATGTGTTTTGAACTGTAATCCAGTTCCCATTGAAGTCTGTGGCAATGCTGCCATCAATTCCTGTGGTGCAGAAGTGGACTTATAATGAGCTATTTAATGTTTCACTTATCTAAATTGTCACAGCTTGAAAGCTGTAGTAAAAGACTGGTGGAGTTGTGGAATGACTGGAAGGCCTGTAAATGTAATCAAAGAGACCAGATTGTGTGTGAGAAGCTGTTTCATCTCAATCTCTTTCATCTACGGAAACCTGATAGAATTTGTTTAGTAGATTCTGGCACCCAGAAACACATAGACAAATGCAGCATTTAGATTGACTCTTCAGAACAAAAGCAGACAGATGAATAGTTTTACAGTTAAGCAGCTATAATTCGGTAGTTTTAAGTTCTTCACTTTCTGTCACAAAACTTCTGATGAGAAAGCCTTGTTTGTAAACCATATCTAACTTGGGTTTCTTATCTGTACGATAATGGAAGCATATATTTTTCTTGGAGGAGACCTGAAAATACAGGAGTGTTTCAAAAGAGTGATGAAGAATAAGATACAAAATGAAAGCTATACACTGTAATATCTGGTGTGTTTAATATATGGTTTTTAATATCTTTAATCTTAACTTCTTGTTCAGAATTGCCAAGAATTATATAACAACTGATCTCAAATGGAAGAGGTGGTTCTTTGAAGTTTCTCTGTTTTGCCTTTTTTTTTTTCCCCAGGAGTTTCTCTCATCTTCTAAAATCCATTTTAACTTAATACATTACTCCAATATATTAGATATATTAGTCCAAATGAACAAATAAATGGATTTTTTTTTTTAAATCTGACAAGATCTGGAACAAGTTGTAGTAATGTTAGTAGATTTGCTAGTACAGTAAATTAAGTATGAAAGAAGCATGACTTCATCATCTTCTGTTGAAAGACCTAATTATAGATACTTTAATGATAAAAGAACTAATATATATATTGTACATGTTACCACAAACTGTGAGCGAGTGATTTGCAGCAAGGTGGGAAGGGTTGCAATGTACATGATGTAGAACTGATCTTGGAATTGCCCGCAGCTGTAAGCAAAAGATATCTTTGGGGTAAGCTCAGCCCGTTCAGAACCAGTACAGCAGTATTAACCAAAGCTTGGCCAGAGCACAGCATGTCTCTTCAAGCCTAGTGAACTGAATTGTAGAGGAGAGCATTATAGCTGGTGCTGCTACAGAATTTCTTTTTTTTTCATTAACAATGAATGAGATGTCAATGAATGAATCATCCAGACTATTATTCAGCGTCTTCAGGCTTTGCCATATCTTCCTTTCTGTTACTGAGTCAAATGTGTTGACTTTGACTGTCTGTGTTGAGTTACGGCATCTGCCATGTGTTTGTAAAACGATGGATAAATTATCCCCGTCCTCATTTTGATTTGTTCTGAGGTATCAGTCTAAGTTTCCTTGATAGTTTGTTTCCTTTACTCAGATGTGGTTTTGCACAGTTATTCTAGCACCAGTTCTCTTGTTTGGTAGACTACCTCTGCTCTTACCATCTTGCTCAACGTTAATTTAAAATGTTGATTGACAAAACTAAGTTCTTAAATTAAGGTTGCCTTGTGTAGAAAGTATTTCCTAGGAAAACCCTGCTATGGAAAAGTTAAAATTCTAGGAGTGCGTGTATGGTTTAGAGGAGCTATATTTTTAAAATTTTTTTATGTTTTTTAGCGTTGATGATTTGGTTGCAAAATGAAACAAGTACACAGAATGAGAAATACAAGTCATATATTTATGCCTGTAGTAATAGGTATTGAACAAGATCTGTTTACTCACCTTACCATCTGACATTATTCCTATGAGCTAAATTCCTGTATCCCAGCAAAAAGGAGGAAGAAAAGATATTTTTACTCACTCTTTCAACTTTCCACTAGCCCTAATAGAGACTAATTATGGTTTCAATGGAGAAAACTGTTCTGAAAAAAATCCTGAATGTGTCTTTCATATGTGAAAGAACAGCCAACACTTCTGGAGACCCTTGTGAATGAACTATTTGATAAGGTATTGATTGATTTAGGAAATAATCTAGAAAAGCAGTAAGTTTAATTTTTAACTGCTCGTGAAGCTACACAGAGAAGTAATTAATAAGAATTAGACTTTAAAATAAATGACCAAAAAATTGTGAGATGATGGGACAGTGTAAATCAGAATCCGATAACATAATATACGAGAAAGGTAATATAAGGAAACTATTTTTCATCAGGTTAAAAAGTTTGAGTATTGAAGTGAAATATTTATGAAACTGGTAAAGGATAAGCAAGAGGAAATATGAGTCTCAAATTTAGGACAGTAAGCTGAAGAAAAATTGTTGACATCATCAGTGTGTTCTGACCTTGTGTTCTTAATGGCAATATCAGGTGCATTTTTCTATGTTTTTTACAACTGGAGTCATACAGCCGTTCTAAGGATGGTGGGCAAAGTGTAGTCTGAATCTGAGTGACACACAAAGATGTGCCTATGTTCTTAAAGTAATGAGTACAAGCATTGGAGACTCCCTTGATATGTTTAGCTGTAAAATCAAGGAAAGCAGAACTCTATTGCAGAGGTAAAAAAGAAAAATAATTATGGCAAGATAGGGGACCAAGTCCTTCAGGATGAGTGGCAGTGCTGAACTGGGAAAATGCAACAGTAAAAACAAAATAACTGACACTTTTTTACCATGTTCATGCACACATATGTGTGTAAATATACATGTAAGTGTATGTATATATCTCTCAGCCTCTGGACACTTACATGTATATTTATACATATATTTCCCAGCTCCTTCTTGCATGATAATGCTACTCAAATTATCTTCTGATATATCTGCAAAGTCATGGATTTAATCTATCAGTGACTCTCATGGCTATTTAATCTGTTTAATCAAACCAAAATCATTTGAATGTTCATCTGAGAGAAAAATCAAGTGCATCTTAGAGCTCGCATTTCCAATTGCTAATCAAAACTGCAGTATGTTCCAAAGGGTTTTGAAGTGAATGTAGGTTTGGGGGTTTTTTTCCCCAAAACTTACTTTGGATCTGACCTGTAGGAAATTTGCAGCATTGCATGATATATCAATTTGTGCAAACAGAGAGAAAGGGAAGGTGAAATAAACTTGCCTCCGAGTCATGGGATTTTGACCTTCGAAAATAATATGTAACGTTAATAAGCTGGTGAAGGACAACAAGAGGTAAAAAAGAAAAGTTATTTGTTTTGTAGAGTAAAAGTCTGCTCGTTGTCAGTTCATAAATTCACAAGTAAGTTATATCTTATGCTAACACTCTTTAAAAAAAAAAAGGCAACAAGCAAATTGTCACCATGTCAAGCTGATTTTTAATAGCAGTTTCCAGTTTAAGGTACGCTTTCTCTAGCTGAGGCTTGCAGTGTTTGCACACAGTCTGACTTCTAGCAATCCTACTACGAGATGACTTTTAAATTATGTCTAATGACTATTTTTCAAATTTACTGTGTCCTTTCAATTTTAATAAGAAACTATTACTTCTGTTGAACTAAAATTAGTAATATCAATAGACCAAATTACTCTCAGCATCTGAGAACCTAGTCTTCCAAAACACATTTTGTGTGTACACAGACATTTCTATATTGTGTGCATATCTTGTATTGTATGTCATACATATATTTTAAACTAATGCTGTCAGTATTTTCCTAGTATGTATTTTTGCATGCAGCAGTTTGTCCCTAGTGATCAGCCACTATACTAACTAAAACTGGTTATATAATGAACATAATCTCAAATTTGAAGTTAAGTTTTTCTTCAAATATTTATGAATACTTTGGTCTTAATAATAGAGAAATATTTTTCCCTGTAATAAGTGTTCCACACTGATAGTCAGTATAGTGGAAGGAAGAAATGTATGTCATGCGAAGTCCGGTAATCTTTTGGGGATGCTTTGGCCACCTTCTACAAACACTGATGCTCAGCCAGTCTCAGCAACAGCTACTTTGGAAGACAAATCCCCAATATTTATTGTTGAAAATAATGATATATGGCATGAATTGTCTCTTTAACCATTTTGAGCCAGCTGCTCCAGCTGTGTTTCCTCCCAGATGCTTGCCCACCCACAGCCTGCCTGCTGTCAGGGACAGAATAAGGAACTGAGAAAGCCTTCAGTCATGCAAGCACTGCTCAGCAATAGCCAGGACTTTGGTGTTACCCACTCTGTTTTAGCCACAAATCCAAAACATTGCACCACACAGACTCCAATGAAGAAAATTAATTCCATCTCAGCCAGATGTAGTCCTGCCCTCTTCTATTCTTATCCACCATGAACATAATGATGATTTTTTTCTTAGTGGCATTTCCTTATTATTTCCCCTCAAATAGTTTACCTATCTACAAATGTATTTTGGATGTTTTCTTTCTCTCTGAATGTTTTTCTTCCTTGTAAAATTCATTCTCAGATAGACTGACTAGAATAATGCTTCACCTGAATGCATGTAAAAAACCCCAACATACTTAGGGTGTTTTTGTTAACTGCATACTTCCAGTCTTTACAGTCTTCACTGACATTGAACTTGACACTGTTCTAATTCAGTTATCTACACTGAAGCCTTGTTTATTTGGTTTTTTTCCCAAGTTTGATGTCGTGCATTTAAATTCAAGCAGGATGACTCAGTAGTTCATATCACTTTATTATGCATTACCTTTTGTTTGTCAACTCTGTATTTCATCTCACAACTTTTCCTTCTTGCCTATATTTTCATATTGAAATCAGACTATTTGTAGAAAGTGGATGCATAAACAATAAAAAACAGATGTAACTTTGGGTTTAATTAAGAGAATATTTACCTTATTTAGAGAATAATTAGTGAATTAATTAGCATCTCTTCAGGAGCCTCTACTGTAGTAGACTAATAATGCAATGATCTATGGATTCTGTTGTACTGCTTACTTGTGCAACTGGTATGGCCACCAGCACCTATATTTCGTGTTCTTATAAGCATGTATTAAAATCAGTCAATTTTGCACTAAGAATGGTGTTTCCTATAAAGCCTTTACCTGCATTTTGTGAACATAATTGTCCTACATAGAACTGGTGAAGTGATGACATGAAAAGCTGTTTTCAGATAAGATCTGGTTTTCTGTGTTTTCTTTCTTCATGGATGTCTGGGTAACCGTGCTGAAGAAGAAGTAGATTGGTTTCCCCTCTTCCAGTCTGATTCTAATCTGGGTTGGGAACTGAAGGGCAATGCTGCAGCTGCTTACTAGGAAGCTTAGGAATTGATATATAATACAGGCTTTTGTACAAGGATGTGGGAGACATCATACAACCAGAATGTAGGAAAGTTCTCAATGTATTTGTTAATACAGACTCCGTATGGGAGTTTTCCACTACTGCTCCTTGTTTACAGGCCCTGAAGAGTTACAATTTTAACTTTGGTTAAGCAGTAGCTAGAAGAATTGTTGAAGCATTATGAATTTGTATTTTATCATCTTTAAATGCCAGGGTTTTTTTAGAATAATGTTTTACTTCACCTACACAGAAGAAAACAATGTAAAAGACTTCAGCTTTAGCTTTGAAAGTTCCTCCTTCTGAAGACCTTGCTTTATGCTTATAAAGTGTGCTCTGCATATGCAGTAGTCTCGTATAGTTTCTGCTAATGGGTTTTCTCCTGCAATTCTTCACGGAGTTGATGAAAGTCCATAGGTGTTATAGTGCAGGTATAATACATCTCTGTTTATCTGAAAAGTCTCAAACCTGATTTTTCTGTGAGTTCTTCATTTGTCTGGAGGGAAGACAGTCCACTTCTACTCAAGCTTCCATCTGCAAGATTTTTTTTTCCTTTCTTCACTTAATTCTGCTTACTATTGATAAATCATACTAACTCCTGACTGAGGAAAAACTGTATATACAACCTTAAATTTAAGCATGTACTGAAAGATGTTCAAGCATGTATTTAGAGCTAACTCTGAACTTAACTGATTCAGTAAATTCTTAAATAGTAATATTCTCATGTTGCTGGTCAGAGGTCACATCACTTTTTATATAAGTCCTTTGTCATTTTCAATTACAAAGTTTGCTGATATAAAAGGACTTAGTATTCAAAAACTATATACTCTATACTTCATTAACAACTCTGCCTTTGGTACTTTAGATATTCCAGATTTTCTGCTGTAGTATATTTGCTGCTCTGTCATAGCAGCAATCTCTAATAAACAACACACATCTTGAATTACATTATTTTATTTTCTCAGTTATTCACTGTGTCTTGTGATCTTGCTCTTTCTATGGCACACAAAGGTGAATTAAACAATTATTAAGCAGCGGTCTCCATTGCAAAACACTCTCAGTTATAAATTGTTTTAGTCCAGAGTAATATATGACAATAATTCTGTGCTGATTTTGCAAAGGAAAATCCTATTGAAGATCCTGTTAGCCTTCACAGCATTGTTTGTCTTGGATGTAAATTTGGCTGTCTATTATGAGAATATAGAGTGACCTGGGCATGGTTTATCTTTGCTTTGCTTTCCATTTCAGTGATTTACAGCATACTAACCTTATGTATACATCAGGGAAGTGATGCTCCACATTTATTTTAAAAAATGTGTGGGATTATGTAAGAGTGAGGAACCAAGATAATAGGTTCACAAAGCCTGGATGGAAGATACTCTGTTGTATTAGGAGAGAGCAGGGTAAGTGGCTGGATGGTTCTAATTATTGAGATTGAATTTGTTATGTGGTTAAGAAGCTGCTGTTCAAAGACTGTTTAACAGGTCAGAACTTCATTATTTTCCTCTTTAATGGGATAGAAAGGGTGATGTGCAGCTGTGGTCGGGCTACATGAAGTGGCAACATTACACTGCCATGGCTAGAGATAATGCTAAGTGTGGCAAAGTCCCTTTAATGTTCTTTCTCACATGCTGCTCCAAGCCTTGTATTGCTGGGTAAATTTTTATCTGGCATACTATAGGCCAGATGTGGCGTATGAAGTATTTTCTGCAGACTTACAGGTAAATTTTCTTTCTGGTGTCCCACATGTAGAAGACAAGTGCTGTTGTAAATTCAGTTGCAGATGATTTATCAGGATTGCTCCTCACAAGCATTCATTCTGGTGACATCTGGTAATGACTACAAATTCTAGAAATAAAAAACACCACCAAAATCCCTCACATGGCACCTCTGAAGATCGCAAACACACAGATGATTTCTGAATCATAAAAAAGAGTTGGATACAGAACATCACGTCAGGTCTTTTTCATACGGCCTATACACCAAGCTGGAATGCAAGCCTGTTTAGTTGATGTGGTTGAAGTTCTCTCTTAGCATCAGTCACAGGGAGCACAGGCTGATAGTGGGGTGTATTCAGAGGACACGTTTTTACACATGCATAATATCGTTTCCTTCATATACCAAAAAATGGAATGGCAGTTTTGGCTATTATTTTGCAAATAAGTGTGCTGGAACGGTGAATGCAAAGCAATTACTAGTGTGCCATTCTTAAGTTGGGACTTGTTTGAAGGCTTTGCCAACTCTGTAGTTGCTCTCAGACTAATCAATTATACAAATTTTCTTTTTTGTAAATTAAGTAAACTGCTAACCCAATTTCCTGATTATTGTGCTTTTATGTTTCCTTAAAGCTTTTAGATTAATTAATTCTTATATGAACATAATTTTACAGGCACAGTGCCTGTTTTCTGGAAAACAGTCATTAATCATTGTAATGTATGACCTCAATCATACTTTGTCTCTTAATAATGTGCTTTTATATTAATCAATGATTAACACTACCTTCTGCTATGTCCTACATTTAAGAAGTTATCTTTATTATTTGCTTGTTTGTAAAAGGCAAGTAAAATACTTATGAACTTATCATGGTACCTTCCTCCAAAGCCGAATGTCAGAAATAAATGATGGAAAGTTAATTAGTTGTGTGGGAGGTGGCGTTTTAGGCATAATGTTCTTCCGGTGTCAGCATCAATACATGTGGATCATGCTGTGCAATGCACCAGCCTGCGAATTTTAGTGTCAGACTGCCTTGGTAGGGTGGTTTGTATGCTACTCCTGAGTCCTTAATGAGTTCAGTATTCAAACCCAGTTTGTTTGTCAGCCTGAAAACTGATTATTTATCTTTAGCATTACAACTGCAAACATGGACTTGTTCTGGAAATAAAAGAAATACACACCTAAGATATTGTGAAAACATGAAAAGATATATGCAAACATATATGTATGTGTGTGCATTGTCTATTTTTCTGTGCTTGGGAGAAAATCTATTTGGAGGCTGTTTCTGACTGTGTGTGACCTTTAGAAAGTCTCTTAAGGTATCTCCTCTCAGCTTCCTTAATTTTTAATTGAGAGACCATCACCTGCCTGACTTACATTATCTATAAGTTGCAAATACTTTTGCAATGCATTTTAAGGCTTCTGGATAAGTAGGTTTAATTGCATAGAAAAAACCCAGCTAACCTATTCTGTCTTCCATTCTGACTGAAATCCTCTGGACTTCAGATAAAGCTGAAATATAATAGAGTAATACAGAACTAGAAGCATAGACCACTTGCATATTTTATGTTGCCAGGTTTGCGTTAGCTTAAAAATCACAAAAGAAACACACATGTGTGTCTCTAGCTATATAACAATGGAGAATTTTTCAGTGGTGGAATTTTTACATAAAAACAAAATTATTAAATAATCTAGTTTTTGAAAAACAGCTAATGATAAAAGCTTGATTTCAACAAATCTACTTCATTTCCAAAACAAAAAAATATAAAAAATCTGTGTGAAACATTTCTAATGACATGTCTTGGTTTTCATTCAAATAAATGTGCAGAATTTTGGTCACTTTATTCTGTGAAGACTGATCTATTTAAATGGTTGTAACTTGAATGAAAGTATTTCACATTTCAGCTCTCCAGCTTTGATCACCGTACTAAGATGTTTCCTATAGTCAGATGTAACTCTAGGTTAGTTACAGTGGGAGTGGTTGGTTTCCAAAACCAGTTCCTCTCTGTAGAAAAATTCACTTTTTAAAGTTTGTATTGTATATATTAGTAATCCATAGGTTCCCAGATAAACAAAATCTTGCTGAAGTACATCTTATTATGAAGTACCATCCAGATGTCTCATAAGAAATGGTATTAGTTGTGAATATTCTTGCTATCTTTGATGGAACAAGCTACCCTCAGTCGATTTAATCTCGTATGAAACTCTGCAACCATAAGCTCGCATGCATATCACTGCATGACCATTCAAGAAGACGTTATGATGTTTGGACACGGTGTTTCATGAAAGTGACATCAGGAAAAACAAAATATTACTACCATTACAACAAGGCAATAGGGTGTCACTTTCATAACTGGAATTTTAAGTTTTGAATGATCTGTGTTAGTAGTTAGACAAAATTCTTTAATCTATGAAATAAAATTAAATTTTTACTATGGACATCAACTGAACTCTTCCAGCATCTTTATTGTAGTATGTGTTTGTGAAAATGTAATTAAACTGAAAAGACCAATTTGGATGTTTAAAATAATAAAAACAGCCACCCAGATTTTTTTATCAAGTGACAGGCATAGCTCTCTCAGGCTAATGATCAAACTTGTTCCTTAAAAAAGGGAAAACATTTCCCATGATTGCTTATCTGGGCTAGGATATGAAAAGGTATTCTGAGAGCTCACAAGTTCAGGACAGAAATGAGAATACAGTGCTCATTTGTATGGATGCTGGTGTGAGAAGCAAAACAAGCTTTGCTTGTTTGAACTTCTTACTGCTGTCTTGATATGGTCGTATCATACTCCACTCTGAAACTGGACTTACTTTTCAGTGGCTGAAAAATCTTCTAAAAATCATTTAGGTATGTTCTTTTAGCAAACAAATTTGTTAGGACAGAAGACTGTTTATTGAAATTAATCCAGTGGGCTGTTCCTGACCTAGGTCTTACACATGTGCCACGGTGGTATGTCTGAAGTAATCCCTCCTTACGTTCACTAATACACATTCAGTACTCATCAGCCTTAATTATAAATTGTATTTTAAATTTTGCAGTGTTGTAAAAATATCCATGAGATTTATGAATTTGTTTCAAGCCACAATGATTCTGAATCATGAAGTGGAACTATAAACATGTGTTCTTGCTTCTGGACACACACTGTTGTTCATAATAAAATAATTCCTGTTATAGCTTACGTTTTCATTCCAGTAAATCAAAGTGTGTGTAGTCAGGGAACAGCTCCAGAAAGCTGCAAGTATTTTCAGTTTTAGCATTCTATGTCCTCTTTTCCATTGAAGATACCAGCCCATTTTTGAGGAGGCATTGAAGGGGTATGAAAGATAAACAAGTTCCTAATGAAACCATAGACTGAAAAACTACCTGCTCCATCCCTCTTTTATTACATTTTTTTTCTGCAACATAAACTGTTTGTGAAGTTATGTGAGTGGAAACATGAAGTACGAATTCTATCTCCTTGCCCATCAGTTCTGTCTCATAATTCTTCTGGCTTGGAGTATTCTTTCCTCTTAGATAATTGCATTTGTATTGTCAAACAGTACAGGTTGCCATTTTATCTCAGGCATGGCTGTACTCCCTTACTTCGGTAATGTAAAAACCCTCTTCATTCTTTTTTTTAAGAATTGTTTTTGTATTAGTTATTGCTTAGGTAGTTTCATTATTTATGTGGAAATATGCTTATGGCTAGGTCTCTGGACTATACATCATTGGTGTTATTTTATGTAATGTAACTTTCACTGTCATAATTTTTTGGGACTTTCATTGTTCATGCTGTTTCATAGGTTAGGCAGGGCTGAATTGCTATGGAGGTAGTTAAAAAAGATGTGTCTATCAATCAGTTAAATAAATGAGAAGAAAAGATTTGGTACAATGATTATTTGGTAAAATGATTATTATTATTAATCTTTGAGAAAGTTGAAAAAAAAGGGGGGATACATATATGCTGTTAGAGGAGATGCAAACGAAGACATAGTTGATACAGTCTTCCCCAAAAATGTTCCATTCTCTTGTCCCTTTGAGACTCAGTTAAACAGGATCTTCACTTTTCCAGTCCTGTGTGGGAATTTGCTTTCTGAAGTACCTTGAGCTGTGGCTGCTGGTTACCTCGAGGGCACTCAGGAGGATATACCTGTATGCTTGTACTGTGCTTCACGCATGCTTTCCTCAGTACCTGCTACTGTGAACAACAGGTTGCAGGGTTAGAGAGGACTTTAGAAAGGCAATCCTTAGGAATTAATTTGAAACTTCTTGATGCTCAGCATTTTTTAAAATTAAGCTAGCTGTTCGGCTGTCTAAAGGGAGACAAACCTGCCTAAATTTGGAAGTCTTATGTTGAAAATCCTCATCAAAGTTTCTTCTAATTAATGGCTTTTAAATGTAATTCAAGAAGCCTTAGCATGAAAATACCACCAAAAATTCAATAAGAACATAGAAACACAAGCTTTTTAATTAATTAGAAAAGCTTTCTGAATTGGCAGAAAGCTTCCCTCTGGGGACCTCCCAAATATGCATAAAATACTAGTGTACACAGAATGAAATCTCACAACAAATCAATGAGTTTTCTCTCTAGACTCAGTGCAGCACAAAGGAGAGCTCTGAAGGAGTTAGCTTGTTGCCAAAATAATTTTCCAATGCTCTCCCTCATGTCTTCTCATTTCATTGGTTCACTAGCTTAAGAACATAATTTGTTCTTCTTTTATGTTTTTGTGCTATGAAGAAGGACAAAAGATTGGAAACATTGTGATAAGTTCCCTGAGGGCTCTTGTTTCAAGAATGAACCCTGATTTTATTTATTTTGTCTTTACTTTTTTTCCAAATCAGGTTAAATTTTTTTTCCTTTGTCTGAAAACACGTCTGCCTCCCCTGACTGCAGTGATAAAATCTTAACACCTATGTGTAATCCTCAGCATTTATCTGGGGACTCTGCTGTGGACCTGCATTTCTTGAAATCCCATCATTGCAGTTTACAGATTTAGCACGTGCTCTAGGTGAGGAATACATCAAAACTGTTCTTCATACAGTTCAGGCTGAGCTGAATGGCACCTTGAATCAAAAAATGCAGACTTATTGCCCCCCCCCCCCTTGTAGGTAACATATGAAGGTTATTGCTTTAAAAAACCTACAGTGAACATTAAGGCTAAATCAGAAGAGTATGTCTCTCTTGTCCTAATGAGTACACTCTGGCAAAGCTGCAGGTAGGGTTTCCTGTATTGCATACCATATGTTGCATCTGTGAAATACAGCACATGGATAGACCTGTGACCATCCACAGAGTGAAAGCAGCAATGTCTCAGTATTTTTGAGAACAGACGCTGAGAATAGACAACACCACAAAGTAAAAGAGCAAATGGCACTGTATAGCATATTGGTTTCCTATGTGCCCTTGTACCAGTTATTCAAACATGGTGGTATTAAACAGACATCTAGTGTGTTATTGCTACTTTATGTTGGGAGTACATTTCTGAAGTTCCTAAAGGGTTATTTGGACACTAATTAAGAATGAGTAATTTGAGTAGCAGTGTAGCAGCATTTCTCCTGGGCTGCTTTTATTGCTGAGAAACCCAGGCAAAATGCCAAGGTAACATAGCTATACAGATCTGAAATTTGGATCTTTCTGTAGGATTATACTTTGTGCTATGTTGAAATCTCTTTATGGATTAAATTAGTGTATGACTGGCTTTATCATATCCATGCAGAGAAGTGAGATGACTACAAGAAACAAGCAGGAGTAATTTTATACTGAAAGTGCGCCTAAAAGAGTATTAAAGTTATCTCATGTTTTGCAATGACATCCTGATTGTCTTTTTACAAAAATATCTCTGGTTGTAAACGATCTATTGACAAAATAGACTGTGCAACAACACATAGTGTTTGAACTTATAGAAGTTTAATGATGCCTTAATCTTTAAAAGCTCTTTACAAATTCTTCTTCAAAACAAGGTGTGGGCAAACATGATAAATTGTTCTGTCTCTTGCTCTCTCTGTCTCCTTCTGTCCGCCATGAGATAAAGAAAAGTACAAGTGAAGTCAAACAAGTATATAGGATGAAAGCCATTCAATACATTACTTAAGCATATACCTAACTTCAAATCTGAGTTGCAGCAGTGTTGAATATCAATGAGGACAGAAAAGTAATACTACCTGTGAAAAATTATATAGGTCTTCCTCTTTTCTAAGATAGCACTATCATTCATACATGCATTGTACAATACATAATCAGGCATTTCTCACTGTTTGCCTTCAGTATTTGGATTAGATTATTAGAGTTTTTAAGTTATTTTTTACATTATGTCAAAGAAGGGCATATATGTAAGGGCCATTAATATTAAAATTGGCTTATTTAAGATTACATCATAGTTGGTTTTTGTCCCTCTGCACTTTTAATTAGGTAAAATAAAAAAGAAAATATACTCACAAGTTCTCTTTCAGAGATAGATAGAACTTAGAAGGTCTCCAACTAAATATTTTGCATTTTGTCTGTAAACATTATGCTTTGCATGCAATAAATATTTATAAAATTTCTATTAAATATTTTAAAAATTTGACCACCAGTCTGGGAGATAATAAATGGTATTATGCAAAAATGTGTACAGCTTTTGAAAGTGGCAGGGAAAATTGTTTCTCCTTCCCCCTCAATTTCCAAAGAGGGAAATGAAAAATGTGATAATATTTTTCTCTGCTTTCTTCTCACACAAATTTAGTTTTGCAACTAAACAAAAAGCAAAGAAATATCAACAGTTTTCTGTGAAATTCCACATTTGGCTGTTTACCAAATGTATAGATATTTTTGAAAATGCCCAGCTTTTCAGTTTTGACAAGCTCTTTTGCTGCAGTGATTTGTGCCAAAGATGCTTCTCAAAACAATGGGTCCTTTTAAAAACCTTTGTTCAGAAAGTATTTTTAAAAGTATATAGGGTTAAAGAATTAATCCCTGTGTCATACCATAAACAGAACATTCTATTTCTGTTGAGAAAATACAATTTTATTTCATTAGCATCAAATTGTAAAATGTGAAAACTTTTTAACTGAAAATTTTCATGGCCTATAGTATTTTCAAATAAATTTTGTATCAATTTATTGAAAGCAGGTATAAACCCAACAATTTATAACTACCTGTTAAGGTTCTTTTTCTGAACCAAACTTCCTGACAGAAGTAATTTACAATATTAATGTAAAATTTTGGATTTTCGCTTCACCTAAGGGATGTTCTTTATTTGGACATTGTTACTTTTGCCTTCCTTCATCAATGACACACAGCTGCGTCTGTCACCATGCCTGTCATACTCCAAATTGGAAACATAATTCCCTCCTGATGGTGCACCTACTATGAAGCACATCCTTAATGATGAGATATTAATTTTTCTGAAAACTGTCTAAGAAAGTATAGGAAGTTTGTAATAGAAAGTTTGCAGGCTGGATTGCCCTTGTCATTGCCTGATTGGAAATGGTGTCCAATACCTCTTCATTCCTGAACTCATCTGTGTGCCCCTCTACAAAGTCATCATCCTTTTGACTGAAGAAGATTTGTCTGCATATGAACTGTGCAATTCAAAACAGTATGAAGCAATGTTCTTTTTGTGTTGCGGATCTTGATTATACCACGAAAATCAACCTATTGCTGTTACTCTTGTCATTTTTCAAAAGTGTAAGCAAAAATTCAGATACAGTAGATCCAGTCTTGTGAATTCGGACAATTTATTACAATGAAGAACAGGCTGTTCAAGTGTACCTCGGTGGAAATGAAGAAGGCTAGAGTCAGAAATTAATTTCATACTGTAACTTTTTTTCTCCCTTTATGCTGTATTGCTGTAAATGCACTGATGGAAATTTGTCATTAAAGAAATATACAATATATTGGAATGTCAACTCCATTTCACCGGTACACTTGAAGAGGAGAACCTTTTATACCAAAGCAATCATAAAATGTACTCCTATAATTAATGTACTATGAAAGGCTGAAATTAGTTTTCAATATCGTCCCTGGAAACGAGTGGTATCATAAAGCATGGCAAATCAATGGTGCTGACCATGAATATAACTTTCTGAAAGTTCAAGCTTTTTTTTTGCCTTTCCAGATGTTTGCTTCTGAGAGCAATCCTGGTTTAAGCAATGAACTCCAAGTGCTTCAAGTTGTTCAGGAATCTCTTTTTCCCCCTATTCTTTAAAGGTATTTTGAAAATTAATTTTTCACTGAGGTGCAAAAGTCACTTAAGTACCTCTGAAAAATACACCTCCTGTGCTCTGGTTAGCATGGAGATGTTCACAAAGCATGCCACTGCAATAAATGAAAGCTTTATAGCTGACGTAGAAGGATGCAGAATAAGACCTTCAAGTGTCATTTATTCATGAAGATCCATAAAGTAAAGACAGAGTGTTTAAGCTGTTCTTTTAGAGCTGTGATAATGAGGGATTAGTAAATAGTTTTGAACATACCTAAAAGTTGGTAAGACTTCTGTCATTCTATTCTATGATCATTAGATTAGTAATAATGTAATATGCCCTCACAGCAACTTTTCCTCAGATGCAAGTACAAAATAACTCTTGACTGAGAACAGCAAAGGATATAAATGGCAGTTGAGTTTTCTTATCTTCCTACAGAGCCTGTAGGAACTCCCAGACATTTCCTAGGACAGATCTAATACAGTGAGTGAAGTACTAAGGAAACTAAGGGCCTGGTATAAGATTATCATGCATTTTCAGAAACTGCTTGTCCTGTGGTACTGGTAACTTTTCTTTATTTGGAATTTTCCATATTTCCTTCAGATATTTTCCATCTGCTTTCTTTTTTTTTTTTTTTAATGGGGTGTAAAAATTAGATGACAGTAGTGGAAAGACTTTCATTTGCAAAATCAGAAAATAAATACAGAAAGGCTTTTGATTTCCCTGTCTTTGTTTCTTCTTTCTGTTAATTTCTTTTCCCTTTCAATTGTTTTGTGAACTTAAAAATGAGCATCCCATATTCAACCAGGCCCATTCTTCTTTTATTTTTTTCCCTTTTTTTCTTATTTTGTTTTTCTTTCATTTCTCTCTTGTTAATGACCACATGAGACTAATAGGGAAGATATGCTATTTAGCAACTTTCATACCATTGGAGAAAATCACTTCAAAAGTCTTTCAAGTTTTTCTACATCTCAAGATCTGTAGATTCATACTTTCTTTTAGCAAGCAGATGAATCTTTTTCATTCCTTCAATGAATGAATTAGGTGTTAGCTGATTAAATATTAGAAAGGTTATAGCAATTTTTGTAGTGGGAACACCCAAGAAATTAGGATGGGACTTCCACTGTACTATCACCTTATAAACACATGCTGAAATAGTTCTTCCTTTACAGTAGAAGCCTTGGTCTTTCAGCGTTTTATGCGTCTTCCTAACTTTAGAGTAATCCCATTGAAGTTAGAATCATAGAAGCCTATGTTTTGATTGGAAGGGACCTTAAAGATCATCCAGTTTCAAATCCCCTGCCATGGGTGGGGACACCTCACACTCGATTGCTCAGTGCCCCATCCAGCCTGGCCTTGTTACCCATTTGCGTATGTTTGCTTTCAACCAGGATCTGAAAACAGTTGTGATTTTGAAGTCTGAGATACTCGTGTGGGATAAAACCTCGCTAGCCATTTCTTGGATACCAAAGCATCTGAAAGTCCCTAGAAGCCTTGTCCATGGCTCTTCATGCATACTGAACCATTTCTGCTTGTCTTTATACCCTCGTGTTTTTCAAAGAAAAAAAAAGGAGAAAGTGTGGCATGTCCCCTACAGTGTAACACTTCTGTTCTGCTGAAGACTCATAAGAGGAAATGTTCTCTACTCTTTTAAGAACCTAGACCTGCAATAAGATATCATGTCAGCAATAACAGAAGCTGTTGCCTTAATCTGGCTTTCAGCAAAATAGTTTATTTTAACTTGGCATACTGAGTATGTTATGAGAGATGCTGTGTATCTCAAAAGGTGTGTGTGTTTGTGTGTGTGTTCAGCTTTCCTACAACAGTTTTGAGTGCCTGAATATAGAAATAATTATAATTTTTCTCTTTTTATTTACTTACTGTTGGTAAATCAAGTAATACCAAGGATGTTAAGAGTACATAAATTAGAGAATATAGGGACACAAGGTAATGAATGGAAGTTACTATGGAAACTTCAACTCAAAGTATTTGTTAATGTTACTATTACACACTTATTCTTGCATTAACAGGTATGTAATGAAATAACTGCTCGAAATACAAGATAACAGAAATGTCTTTAAAACAGGGAAGTGATTATTAAATGGCAACATTAAAAATAAGCAAGCTTTTTTGCTAAATAAGCCACCAGCATCACTGTCTTTGCATATCATTGGCCAGAAAAATTACCTGAAAGTCTGTGATCAGTCACTTATTATTTTAGCTACAAAGATGGGAGAAAATGAGTTTAGCACAGATGAATATATCAAAAAAGATATCAACTATCAACAAAATGTTGGTAGCAATTTTTATTTCTATGCTGTTAAAAGTAGAAAGATATAAAATGATTGATTAAAAACAGACATTATTTGTTTTAAAGAAATCAGCCTATCACCTAAAATCTACAGTAGGACAGGTTATGCTAGTGTATGCTTATCTCAGTGCTGTGATTTTAACAAGCACAGAGAGACTCACAGACAGTTGAGAGTCAGCAAATGGCCTGATGGCTACTAAAAGAATATTTATAACATTGTACTGTGTCACATTGAATGGAAATGACAGGCTGGTAGCTAGAAAAATGAACTGGAATTCAAGAAGTTTGAATCATATTCTCATGCTTCTGTCTTTTATAATTTTTTTTTTTTGCCTCTCCTGTGACACCTGCAGTGTTTTGCAGGGTAAGGAATATGTCTGCAGTATGAAAATCCGGTTCTGTCTCACTGTGTTTACTTGCTGAACTGTTTGGTGAGTGCTCCCAGTAAATGTAAGGATGTTTCTTCCTCTCTTTGGTTTGCAGGCTACACATTAAGCACACAGTCAGTGCAAACTGAGCTGCTGGATCAGGGAGTTAGCCAAAAACCCACATTATCTTTTGGTCACTAGTCTGTAAAACAAGTCATGAAAAGTGGTTAAAATAATATGATTCAGATTTTTGTGTATTAGAAGATGCTAAATGGGAAGGTGTAACGAGCTGTGGAGAATTCTCTGACAGTAAATGGATAGATCCTTGCACTTAAACAAAATTTGAGATTAGCTGTCAGAAAAGCAATAATACTAGAATTTAAAGGAGGAATCAAAACTGAAAAAAAACCAAAAAGTACTTTGCAAAGAATCTCAGACAGAAAAACTGATTAAGAAGCTGTCAACAGAAACATAAGAAATTACAAATATTCTTAGCCACCAGGTTAATGGATGTACTTTTTGTGAAGCTCAGCACTGCAGGGAAAGTTGTGCTTTGCATTCAAATACACTTGGGGAAAACTGGACAAGTAAGCGCACGTTGACAAGATGGGATGTCTTTTTAAGTGCAGAGAAATCTGAGACACTGAAAAAAAATTGTAGTGGAAATTCTCAAGGAAATATGCAAATGAAAATAGAACAGCAATGAGTATTTTTTATTGCTTGATTAAATAACTTTTTTTTGAATCACACATTTTATAATTGTTAGGTACAGTCCCTCTGTGCTATTGAGCAGAGTGGGAATCTTTTACCCACTGAGAGTGTTTTATATATCTCTTTCTTTAATTAGCTAAATTTAAACTATGTATTTCTTTAAGAAACATGAAATGAGTTTGTAGAGCTTAAAAACATTCTTCTTAGAGAAAATGATAAAGCCTTCTATAGCAGGAAAAAAGCAATACAACCTCAAATTCTGGTGAGAGGCAGCCACATAAAGAGTGTATGATGCTCCGCATTAATTGTTCCAAAATGTAGTAATTCATAATACCCAAGTTACTGAGAAGTTTATGAACTAGCCTGAATAGCCAAATGCCATTTCCTGTGCATCTGTTTGTAGTGATTTTGCAGCTTTTTTTGCATGTTCTGAAGAGCAGTAGTTGACTCCTTCTTCTACTGTACAACTCTTGTGTTTGCATGTACTTCAAAGCAGCAATAATTTATCCAAATAACTGTTTGGGATAATTTTTTAAAAGTCACAGTAATACTACTGCCAAATTTAGAGTAAAAGAAAACATTGTTTGCATAAAAAAATACCATGTATTTACATAATTAAAAATTTAAAATCATACAAGATGGAACTTTATCCGTTCAGGACTACAGCTTCAGTAGTTTTATAGAAGGGGGTGGTTTTCTTTAATAATATGCTTTGATATATGATTGTATATTGATATATGATTGTATATGATTGTATAATAATTGTTTATAATAATGAACTCAAAGGAACAAATAATCTCCAATGGAATATATTCTGTTGAACAGAAAATGGCAGGTGTTACTTTGCATTACAACAGAAAAATATCACCTCCGTTATTTCAGGTCTGTAATGCTACTGCAATTACTATTAGCATCGTTACTAGAATTCTTTTTATGGAGGCCATAAAAGTAACTATTGTTTCTATTGATTATTTTTAAAAGATTTTAAACTGAGTGCAGGACATGTAATTGCAGTTTTGTTTTATCTGGTGTTTCCTGTTCTTTTTTTCTCCTTTTACTGAATCATATTTTATTTTCTTTGTCACTTTCTTCTTCATTTGTGAGGCTGTGCAAAAAAAGACTTAGAGAGAAACACATTCTTTGGGATGCTGGAATGTTTTGTCAAAACCAGCACGCTAATTGGATTCACCCTCCCTCTCCTCTTCAGTGCTTGCTTCCCTTCCCTGCCACTCAGCAAATTGCTCATCTGGCTATCACACTCCTTTGTATTATGACCTCCTTTGCTCTACTTTCAATTCTTCCCTTTTTCTTCCTTCTTAGTTCTGTACTTGTCTATCTGCAGCATCAGCTCTACTTCTCTGTGATGTGTACAGGCAGAGAGGCTTGTTCTCCTTTTCATTTTGGTTAGGTCTCTGTTGACTTATGATATAATTCTACATTGTCCCCTCAGTCTAGACTAAAATGTGAGTTTGTCTGGTTGAGGGTCATTACATCATTTGCACCTTTAGGAAGTCTCTCTGAAAGAGGCTTTGTTTTACAGCTCTCCTACAATTCTGAATCAAGAAAAGAATGCCTCATAAGGGGGTGTGCTATAAGCTTTCATTTTGAGCCTTTGTTTCATGCAAAATGAGTTTAAACTACTCAGTTTTCAAATACAACAAGAACTATTTCTGAAAGTTACCCTTTTTAAAATTTCATATTTCAGTATATTTCATAATATTTCATAATATTTTATATAATATATTTAATAATATTTCATATTTCTGTCCTGTCCTTTCTTGCTGTATTCATGTTATAATAAAAATATGTTATCTGTTTAATGATACTTGCTTTCCCTGATAATGGTTGAAATGCTGGTATTTCTAAGTCTAGGCATATATTTGTGGTAAAGAAGGTCACTTTTGTCTTTAGCTTTCTGAAGAAACATCTCCTCCTATACACTGTGAAAAGCAATACTGTCACTGCCTTTATTGTCAGTTGTTTGCTTTAACTGCTAAATCTCTTCTAAAACCCATTGCAGATCTCAGGGGCAACCCCTCTGCAGATTTATAGCCTGTCCTTATCAGCATTCTATTTTAATGAGTGCAATTCATATTCCCTCCACACTAACAACTGAAGGCCCACCATTTTCACGTCAGTCCATCCTCCTTTTAATTAAGGCACATCCTTTTCTTGTTCATCTCAATGAAAGACAGGAATTCAGTATTAAATAAGTACTCATTTAAGTGTCGATGTAAGTATTAATGGTAGTGTAAACAACACAAATAACAAAACCTTTCTCTTAGTTATTGAACCATAACATGAACGTTCTCTGTCTGATTGTGCAACATGAAATCATTAGCTTTCTCCACCACAAAAATAAATCCAAACCTCTAAAGATTACTGGACATTCTGCGAACTTTCAGGTAGTTGGACAAAGTGAAATCCCTAAAGCAACATACTGAGTCTCCAAAAATGTATTCAGAAAATCCACATAAGTCAGTGGTTCTCTAGAGAGTACTATAAAGCACTTAAGTACCAGAGATACTCAGTCCAGAGTATCATATCATATCGTATCATATCATATCATATATCATATATTGTATCATGCTTTGTTGTCTGTTTTATTTTCTACTTTTTCTTCTTTACTGTTTTTTGATTTGTGGTGGTGTTCAGCTGTGCTCTTTGGTTTTTTGGGTTTCAGTGCTCCTACCAAAACTGAAGGTGGAATAGGTGTGATATTAACAGGTAGTCCTCCAGCTAAAAAGGGGAAAAGGCCTACCAAGTGTGTAGGTCACTTTGTGAAATCATGGTGATTGTTCACTGAAATGTGGGGAAACTTTTGCAATCTTGTTTATCTTCATATTAATGATCTTATTATTATCTGATAATAATATTAATATATTGATATTAACATTATCTGGTATTAATAATAATATTAATGATCTAGTCTTCAAAATGGATTGTCCTTAATACTAAGATTAAGAGAAGAAAAAGACTAACTGTGCGTTACATAATTTGTCTTCATGTCTCTAAACATGAAGGCAGGCTCGAATAAGAGAAACTGTGGGACTGAACCATCAGGTGAAAATAGATGTGGACAAAAAAAGCTTGTAATTGCTCTTGGTTAACATGTGGAAAAGTGTCTGAACCTATATGAAACTTGGACTCTACAGTCCAAATCTGTATCCTCATTATGACTCCTAAGGACATAACAAGGAAAACTTTGAAGATAATGGGTGAGGGATGGACTTCTTGTGAAGTATTGTGGTGGGAATTGATTGATAATATATCACCTCTGTGAATCAAAATTAGCAATGAATGCATTTGTGACTGTGTACTTAATATTAATACAGAGCCTGACCCAATTGAGTTGTTGTTCAATTAGGGCTCAGAGAACACGCAGTAATAATGAGATAATAATTAGTGTTGTAATAGTAGTGGGTGATCAAATTGGTAATTTGTAACAGTACAAAAAATATTTACGTTTAAAGTTTTGGAATGCCTATGTATATTGAATTGAGCTTTTAAAACCCTGAATCTGCTAAATTTGGCTTTAAATTTTAGGTTTTGCTTTAATATGTTTTAGACTTAAAATATGTTAAACCTGGTCTTTTGAACAAAGATCATTTTCTGAATATGAGGTTTATAAGGTATTTCCAAATCTGTTTAAGGCTATTCAGTCTTGTTACATTACAAATAATACACAAATGTTAGGTCCAGATAGCAAAAGACACTTTTATTCCCCACTATTTCTAGCCCTGTCTTTATAGCAATTTGCTGTTATACCACAATAACCAGAATGGGCAAATATTTAAAAAATGGTTAATGAAATGTGAAGTGCCAGAAGGAATTTTGTTGTCCATTTTGGAAATAGTGCAAAAATAAACAAACACATATGTACCGATCCTGGTACCTTTAGCAACAAGAACAGCATGCTGTCTAAATAGTGACGATCAATTCAGTGACCTGCTTTCTGCAATTTAAAGCTCCAGTGTAAAAAGGAAATTGTTTAGGAATGAACCCCTGCATCTAGGGATAAGCATGCATTATTATTTTGTTTGTTTTTTATATTATTTCATATTATTTTACTCATTTGCTCCTTCATGTCTTCAGAATATCATTTTATGAACAGAGACTCAAAAGTCTCTATGTCTAATACCACCTTCTGCAAATGGATTTTATAGCATATTTCAGAAAAATATCAGGAAAATAGTTCATCTGGAGCCTTAAGAATAACTCTACTACTGAATATAGAGTATAGTCAAGAGATCAGAAAGCGATAGTAGAGAATGAGTATCCTTTTCTCCAAGAAATTTGATCTTTAAAATATCATGCAGAGATTACAGGATGTGACAAAAATGATTTTTAGGAACTGGTTTCCTATCTTTATGGCATTATGGTAACTACTTTAAGCATAATACATTATATATAATGTTGCAACCATATTGTGGCTGAGATCAAATTTGCTGTAGGCACCGATGAAGTGCCCAACTTTTTTTCATTTATTTATTTCTGAATCTTTGTAGCAATCAATGTCATTTCACATTCAGTGAAGTGCTGGGAACTGTGAAACTTAAACACGTTTCCCAAGAGACTCTGGACAGTACTTTACCCAGCAGGACCCTGGACAAAGTGGTTAACTGCAGGTAGTTGTAGAGGGACAAGCTCTCCCCTCAGTCTCCTTTTCTCCAAACTAAACAACCCCAGCTCCCTCAGCCACTCCTCATAAGACTTGTGCTCTGGACCCTAAACACCATCTACTACTTTTCTTTCATTTGCTTCAGTACAGACAGTCTGAGGAACAGGTGAAGGAGAAATAAATGGTGAACATTGAAAAATTAATGATAAGTAAATATAAACCAATTATTTTTTTTCAACCAGATTTTGTCTGTCTGCAGTTTCGTAATATAGCCAATGCTAAGGAGACGCTCTACTTTAGATTGCTCAGATGTGATTTTGCAAGAGTATTCCTTGAATATGGTATCGTTACACCTGTGAGATGGTGTAGTACCTGGAACAAGCACAGTCAAAACTCTAGCAGGATGCCTTGTATATGGGATTGAGATGCTTCTTGAGAAAGGCAGAGAGACAGCTTGAGCTGTGGTAGAGGATTTACAGATCAAACATATCTGCCCTGGGAATTTCATGTTGTATTCTCAACATGGGAATTGCTATGCGTTGAATTTTTTCAGCTTTTAACACTAACAGCAGTTAAATTATTTTGTCTAGTGTAAGTGGAATTTAGAGAATTATCATGATTTGCACTGAAGGTATGCAAAGGAGAAAGAGGTTAGATAACTCTCAGGAATGTTCTGACCAAAGATCTTTTCTGCAACTGTTTCTCTCATGCCTACCTGTAGCATCAAGTCAAGTCCTAGGGCTGCAGTAAGGAAGCCAAAACCTGGTGACTGCACTGGTCCCTACTGCCTTGGGAGAAGTCCTGAAAATTAGGCTAGTGATAAGTCTTTCAGTTTTTCCTCGTCTAAATGGATTAATGTGTCACTTTTATTCTCAGAGAAAATATAAAACTTTCATGCTACGCTTCAACCAGCTAATTTGATTACAATGGCAAGGAAGGAGAATTAAATTTCAGACACTTCAGTGAAGCCACAGGAACTGGAAGGAGAAACATTTGTCATTAGTTTGTTCTTACGAAAAATAATTAAAAAAACCTTTATAGCCCTAATCCATTGACTGCACAGCCTTGGAGGGGCAAACTTTACCCAGAGACAGGACAGAGGCATAAAGTCCATCCTAAATGATGAAGGGCCTCTCTAGAAGGAAAAAGAAAAGCATATCCTTCCTTACCGTGTTAAGAAGCAGGCACAGGTGATGATCTAAAAAAAATGTAAATAAAAAGAGAAAATCGTTTAGAAATATTGCAATTTCAGGAAATGTTTAGTTCCATAATGTAACTAAACCAGGCAGGTAGATATATACCTATTTAAAATGAAAACTTCTTAAAAAATAATTTTATGGGCTATATATTGCAACCTTCAGATATGCAGTTTTATTCCAGAGATAGAAACCCTGAAACCCTTTTTAGTCAATGATTAGCCTAGGACAGTGCACATTAGAAAAGTCAAATTTAGCCTGAATGGAAATCTCAAGTTACCCCTTCATCTGCTGTCAAATACTAGATCCCCCCTGCTAATATTCAGCATAAATCAAATCTGAAGTGATTGAAAGGCCACAGCTCATGCCTAAGTGCCACTTAAACATGATGGAGATCTGGTTTGGACTGGCCCAGACATGTACTGAACAAGCATATACAGTTTTATTCAGAAATCTGTTGATTATGTATTCACTTAAGAAAAAAAAGTCATGTCATTCCATCACTGGCATTGTCTTACAAAATTAAAACCTCAAATCCACATTTCACACATCTAGTACTATTGCTAAGCGGCCTATTATTGATGTTTGCAATGTATTCTGTATGTGTAGAGGATAAGTTGCACAAGATTTAGCAGTCTGAACAGAATTATTCCACTGAAATGTTTTCCATGAAGCATCAGACACTTTATTCTATTAGGAGATGACATTTATTGTGGAAAAAAATAAACATTTTTGCAAACACTTTTTAAGCAGTTTTCCATCCTTAATAGTGTTTAAAAAGTGACTAAAAATCTTTCACATTGCTTTTTCTACCAGTACTCTCTACCTAAACATACCTTCTAGATTATTCACTCAGTGACTATCACAATATTTCTTAAACTTTTTAAAAGCTAGGTCTTCAAGAAGACACCTTCAGTTTCAGCAACCTGGTCTTTATCAGACATTATAGGACATTATAGCCCCATATATGCTTCTCCTGTACACCTTTTGTAGTAGTCCTTTATTTGTAGCAGATAAATACTTGAAAAAAAGGTAGTGCAGACCTTCATAATGTGGCAATTTCTCCCTTTTATTGCAGCCATGGGTAGGCAGTGGAGCTTTAAAGTGTATTGGTGTTTGAGCTATCACAAAAATTAATGAATGTTATCCTCAGAACTACTGAGACTCATTGCTGCCCTCCTCCTGTCAGATAAGAGAGAGGGAGCTACCTCTGGTCTTTCTCAGAGAGTTGTTAGGGATTCTTTTATTAGACCTCATATAAGTTGTCCTAGAAGACAATGATTTAAGGAAAAAATGACTCTCTGTGGTAACAATACAGACTAGATTGGGCAGAGCTGGCCAACTTTGCTCTTTTAATACCATCAAGATAAAAAGGATGCTCTTTCACATCTACTGCTGCTCACCTGAAGGAGGGGATGAGGAGGTGAGGTCTGATGGAGAAGCAGTCAACAGAATTAAAATAAAAGACATCAAGGCTATCATCAGTGTGCCAGGAGCTGTCTCGCAAGAGGTTTCTGCATGGATGAGCTTTGTACAAATGCCAGACCTCTGGTCCTAGGGGAGACAACTCCTATCTTTTTGGCACAACATTTAAGCTGAGTGGACAAAAAGATTTTGTTTTCACCCCTTCTCCTTAGCTGTGTTATCCTATATACCCACCTTGGATTCAATTTAGGCCTGGTAGGATTATAGTACTGTGCCTCTGTGCTAAAGAATGTGGCAGTTTGCCATTTTAATCTATGCTGTGTGTCTAAGTAATTCTTGCCTGTTCATCTGAGCAACTTTTTCACTGTATCTGAGCTGGGGAATAAATAGAAAACAGTAGATGTGGGAAATGCAAGCTGAACAGAAATTTCAGCTTTTGACTAATCTGCTCCTTCTTTCACTTATTTTCCCATTTCAGTTTTACAACTTTACTTGCTCAAGTGTAACAAAAGCTATATTTATTTTTCTTTATATGAACTTCAGCAAAACATTGGAGATTCAGCTTTCAGAGATAATCCATGGGTACATTTTTGTGTTTTCTCTCAGCATCTGGGCACAAACATCTTCTGTCTCTTCAAGGATTGCTTTGTTTATGACATTATTCATTGTTTTAGATAAGTCCTTGGCTTCTGAAGTTGGCTCTTGTAGTGTTTGTGGCCTCTTAACAGACAAAGGCAGCAATGCTTTTATCCTTTTGACTACTTGGTCTTTGTATTCTGAATGCATTTGTGAGAAAGAACTTCCAAGAAAGGACCAAAATAGTTGTGTTGCCTTCAAGCATGAATAGTCTGCACCTGGGAATGTACTCATTAGGTACTTATGTTCCACATCCCAAGCCTTACATATTAACAGTTTTACTCCCTTCTTTCCCTTAACTTAAAAAAATATGAAGTTAAGGGTCAAAAACAATCCCAGCAACAAACACAGCATTTTTATTTTGAAGTACAGGCATGATAGAAAGGAGTCTTATAAAACTTCACCAAAAAAGTTAGATACAGCATTCTACTATAAAAATACAATTATAGTAAAGGGTTGACCTTTCTGAAGATATGTTTATTCTTCTCTTTAGCTCTAGGACTGTCACAGCACCTTGACATCTTCATACTTTTATAAAAACTTAAGCCAAAGCCAAGATGATTGTACAGATATCTAGAGGATGGTGCTCTGCTGCAGAAACACATAACTCTCCTTGTTTCCATATGAGTTAAAGGTAATAATGACTAACCACATACCTGTATAAACAGTGAAACTTTTTTGCTTTGTTGCTGATGGGGCTACCCTTCTTCCAAAATTACACGTGTGCAAACCTCTCCCAATAATTTTTGTATTTAAGATGCAGTAAACACAAGTTTTTATTATTACTTGTCCTCCTTTCTGGACCCTAATGTCACAGTCAGTGACACACTCACAAGCTGTTGCTAAACCACCAAATTATGGAAAAATTACATTATTCCACTTTCAGCGTGAACCTAAACAAGGTAAATTAGGTCATAGTCATCTTGAGCAAATTGAAAGATCATGTTTTAACTCACCAAGCAGTCTCTTTGCATATGTTCACTCTCAAGCTTGTTCATACATTTTTCATATAAATTTAAGCTCTTCAAAGAACAGATTATTGTACATAACTTCCAGGTTTTTTGGATTAATATACAAGCTAGTTGATCTTTTCTGTGCTAGCCAAAGAGCAGGTGATCTTCAGCCACACAGTTCAGTGTGCATTCCTGGGTGTATTGTGCTTGAGGAAAGCGAGTGCAAAAGCCAATTCCCATTCTTTGCATGACAAGAGGTGCTAGTGTAACCCCGTGTGAATATAGGAAAGGTGCTGGTTCACTCATCTAAATTCCTAAATTAAGACTCTCTGTCTGTGGTAATCTTTCAGAGCAAGGTGCTGAGACCAGTAATGGTCACAGACCTGGATTCAAAACCTGTTGATCCTGTGCAGTAAGTTGAACAGCAATGCTATCAGAAGGTCTTTTTACTTCAGAGGATTTCATTATGTTGAGCCAGGAGGCTGAAAAAAATGGCCTATACATCTTTTTGCATTTTGTATTCCGGGAAAGTAAAATGTGATCTTATTTCTGAGAGCCTTTCTTTTTGGTAAAATGATGGGTTGTAGATCCTGCTTGAAAACCCATACGTTCAAAATGGCCTTTTTAAGTTAGAGGGCATACGTCTGCTTTAATATGATTGTAATGTGATGCATTAAGAAAAATGGTTTCATGGGTGATTGAGAAGTAATTAACACATGGATTCTCCAAAAACTCAAGTTAACAGAAATTTGCATAATGGCATATCCAAAAGTAAGCAGGACAACCATCAATGCTCAGTGAACTTCTCTGGCATATTCTAGCACAAGAAGAGGCAATAAATGTATTTTGTAATGTCTTACTCATTTTGATATTGATGCAATTTACAGGCTACTATTTTACGGTACTTAATATCAGATCACACATCAATGTACAGCAGAAAATTCTGAAAAAGATATAATAAAATACAAGCAGCTGTGAAATACATTATAAAGATGATACAAAATGATGTGAAACAAATGATATT
Source organism: Cephalopterus ornatus (assembly GCA_013396775.1). NCBI lineage: Eukaryota > Metazoa > Chordata > Aves > Passeriformes > Cotingidae > Cephalopterus > Cephalopterus ornatus. The sequence goes on from VZRE01001990.1 coordinate 189,231, forward strand.
TTAGGGTAGAATTACCCAATTTACTAGAGATATTTGCTAGAAAAACTTTCTCTTCATTGATTATTCACCCAGATACTTTATAGGATAAATTATAGCATAATATGTTTTCAAAACCAGAGACCTTCTGGTACTTCCTTATTGTTTCTTGTAAGATTTTCCTTTATGTGATTGATTTTAAACAAGAAAGGAGATAAAACCCTATTATTAACCACTTGAAAGAATTACAATGGGGAATAGTCAAGGTTCTTTTGGATTTCTTCTTTTCCTTTCCTATTCAGATGGGGAAAAGTTTACCAAGATTTTTCTGTTATTGCAAAGAAAACCTCCACAAATTCTTCCTGCCCTCCCCCTCAAAAAACCCCAAAGGAAACAAACAAAAATTATTCGTAACAGAGAAAGGAAAGAAGGATTTTAAGCAGAATGGACATTCAGCAATCTGAAATTAGATCGGTGTCACTGATTACACTCCTGTCACTACAAGTGAAACAGTCTGTGAAACGTACTGGAGCAGCCCTTCTAATTGATTAGTAAAATATGATTGATTTCATAATATTTGCAATCAATATTGTATTCTATCAGCCTGTAGTGTGGAGCTCAGTGTGCCTAGTATCTTTTGCCTACAAATCTGATTCTCTTATTTATTAATGTCAGATTTCATGTTGTTGCATGGTCATACTCTGCTGCTTAACAACAGTGAGCAATCAGAGAGTTTTTTTACTCTTAGACTTCTCCCGGCAAAGCAGGAGCAGTTTGCGGGGGATGGTGAATACCTGCAAATACATCTCACCTGAATGCAAGTGGAAGCTGTTTTAAAATCTGATTGAGTTTGACACTGGTGGAACCAGTGGGGGTTGTTCTTTGCAGTGACTACAGATATATTCAGTATTTACTCCCTGTACTTTTCTGCTCCCCTGGATGCCTAGCTGAGACATTAAGAAGTAATCTCTGGGCAATTGCCAGAGAGAATATAGTTTGTTTCCTGGAAATCAATATCCTAGGATGGAGGGACTGTGTTAGCGGTTCTGCAGGAGCACAATTAATTACATAGGTGAGCCCTGTGTTTAGACACTTTCATCCTTGATCTGCCTAACAGCCTCGCTGCTAGGGATTATCCTCCATCCTCCTTGACTAATTTGACAACAGAGTTTATCTGTGTCCTTTGAGATAAAGATAACAGACAGAGCTGTCTATAGGCATTCTGAGTTTTGTAGTGTTTAAAGAAAAAAAGCCTTTATAACGTAAACTCCATTATGAAGGATACAAAGGAAGCCCCCACCACAAGTATTCTAATCAAAGGAGAACTCCCCTGGTGTTACTGAGGACAGAAATTGTGATGAGAGCTCTGTTCTGCTCTAAATTACTAATTGACTGTTTCAAAAGAACACCTACTAGGAATCTTGAAGTTTTATGGCAAATGCTAAACAGCAGCTGTTTTCTAACTGTGCCTCTCATTCTATAGTCCTCCACAAATATCTCTTTAGAATAATAAGCTGGAGACAATTCCAATTAAAAGCAGTGCATATCAGAAGCAGCTATGTTATTGTAAGACAATAGGTTTTAAACCTAGAAAAGCCATGAAATTTATGGATGAGTTTTAATAAATCTCTCTTTGTGGTATTTCTGTAGCTTGTTTTGTGGCATGAGAAGCTCACGTGCTGTTGTGAGCATCCTGCGATGAATATCTGCTTATCAGCATACAGAAAAAGAAGCAATTACATCATCAATACTGAGTTTTATGTCATTAAATCACTATTTTGACCTAAGCATAATTTACATTTAAAAATATGATTATCATTAGCAAATCATCGTTGATGATCATCTTGATAAGTTAAGAAAATCACTGTAACGACATTCTTCTGGACAGAATTTGGCCCTTTGTTCCAAATTTTCAGGTGGACAACAACCTCCGTGTATACACATACGTGCTTCTTTGCCTACATTTTTATTATCTTTCATTTTACTTAGCCAATTCGCTTAGCCAGTTGTGTGAGCCAATGCAGAAATGAATATATATTTCTTACCCCAGAGCACAGGTTTTATATATAATTGATACCAACATTTGTTGTTATAAATGAATAAATGTAACTCTTTGCTGTAAATACTGGCTAAGTGTTTAAAAAACATAGAGACAGAAAAGAAGTCAAAATGGTGGTGGGAGGAATACTTAAAAACAAGAGATAGGAAAGAAGAAATAGGTTACAATTTTGCAGATGTTCTCTCTGAATAATTTATTCAACACTTTAAATAGGTGGCCTGATTTTCAGCTCTGTCAAGCAGATTTAGATATTATAATATAGGTATAGGAATGTAACTAAAAGTTTCATTAACATTTTTGTATAGCTCAAAAGAATATTTTTGGGGTAGACAAAAGTGGTTTCAGGGACAAGTACTCCTGAATACCACATTTTCATCAATATAGGATTTTGAGCCATATGAATCAGACATGACATCCTACATCAAGTTTGATCCACAGATGTGCTATACCAAAAACCTGGGTTTAGGTTTTGAAGTGCAAAAGCGAAACCTTAAACCCAAGGAAATCTGGAGGTTATCATTTATGCATGGGCAAAGCCTACACTTGCCTGAGGCGGCTGGTTCTAAGCAGTGACTGGCAGATATGAACACTAGGGAGACTGAACTAAATTGTCTGTATGGACAGCCTGAATTCACTGCCCACAAGGCTGTTCTGCGCTCACCTTGGACAACAACAGGACTTTTTGTTGAGGACACTGCTCTGTGGTGTTCTCTCCGTAGTCTGTCATGTGGTTTGGCAGACAAGACCCAGTGGTTAAGGCAGATGTGCAGGGTGGATGAATAGGCTCTGGCATGTGGGGCACTCCCTGTGGTGCATCAGCAACTGCATAATCCTGGACCTAAATGGTGAGGAATGCTTCAGGAAGTACTCTGCACAGGCAGCTGGCCAGTTAGCTTTGGGACTGCTCTTGCATTATCATCTTATTAAAACTGGAAACCATCTCCGTTGAACCATGCCTGATTGGAGGTTCAGTGAACCCAGTGTGATGAATTGCTGCTAGGTTAGAGGTCTGGCATCTTTAACATTTATCCACCTTGGTGTGAAAGACTATAAAAATCTCAAGGCAATGAGGGCTCTGGGTTCAAAGGGGTCTGCCTGAATGAACAAGGAATGCAGGGCCTGGCTATGTGTGAACTTTTGAGCATGGAGGCATTTTATATTGAGTTGTCTTTTCTATCATCTAATTTTCTTGCCTTGGGAATTCATTTGTGAACTGACCTCAGTCCATCATGCTATACATAAATTACTAAAAGAACTCTGAAGTTCTTCACACATTTAAAGAAGAGTTTCAAAGGTCTATCCTGAAGGGATTCTGAAGAAATATGTTTTGAAAATTAAAGGAAACAGAAGGCAAGACATTCAATAACCAAGTGAGTCTTGTATCAAGCAGAAGATATTAACAGTGATTCAGAATATCAATCATGTCAAAATGTGCTAATAGGAAAATCAGCCTCCTTGCACAGTTATATATGTAAGGATATATGTTTGTTTGTAGACATATATGTGCACTTTTTTATGTATACAGACAAGTATATAAACAAAACCTATTTTGTTTTTTCTTTTTGTTATGGGAACTTTAATATCTGAACTTTTTCTAGCTTGTAAATATATGGAGCCTGCTAAGCAGCTGATTTCCCTGTGAAGGTAATGGCTGTCAGTTATGCCATCTTAACAATGGTCCCCCATCAGTTTTTGCATAAACAAGTCATCACACATTTTGTAACAATTTTTAAAATGTAAATTATTTACACAGAGAATGCTTATTGCTTAGGTGGGTGACTCCAGTAGCTTATAAATAAGTTAATAATAGAAATAAATAATTCATATACATTTATTTTTGAATCTGTTACTATTAAATCCTTTAATATTTAAAGTAAATATATTTTAAGGATTTTGGAAATTTCTTGAATGTATGTAGGATTAATTAGTGCAGTGCCTATTTCCATAGTTGGAAAACTACTTGGGTACAGAGAGCCTGCAAACTAAGTAAAACCATTTCACACCAGAGGCCTTGTTTCAGTGATGTACTTGAGCCACATTTGAGCACATTCTGAACACCACCCAGCTCTTTAAAGGCTCAGCACAAGCTTAGGTACTGCTGAATTCAGGAGTAGTTAGTATGTGCTCCACTGCTTTCCTGCCTAAACTCTTGCTAGGCTTCTACAGCCTCTAAAAATCCTCCTTGAAGACATGTCTTATGCTGCAGACAGAACATGCTGCAAGTGTTATTGCAGACTTTCTAATCTTTGCTGGAAGCTGCTTGTGAGTGATGTGGCAGGTTCCTGCATTCAGGGAGTTTCAAGGAGTGGATTGTGCAGAGTTACTATCACATTTCCATATTCCCAGCTTTTCTCATACGCAAAGCCCTGTGTTCTCATGGAGAGAGAGAGAAACCATTAGATGTCAGCAGCTCTGACAGAGAACTTGCTGCCCTACAGTTATCTGTGCAGACCAGAACCAACAAGCTTTCTCTCCTTCTTGCACAGTTCTGGGTGTGCTTAATCAATTAGAAAGAAGCTCAGGACATGCCATGCTTTTGTGATGGTTACTATCCTTTTGCTGTGCTCTTCAAGCATTTAAAATATATATTTCAGAGGAATCCAAGCTGGATTTGCAGTACTAAGTGGAAATTTAACTTGATTTGACAATTGGAAACTTTGCTGTTGACCTTTTGTTGGTGAATGCTAGTTTTTCAGCCTGAATCTTTCCTACCTTTCCTTAATATCCATATTCTGTGTAAGATTTTTACCTTTCCTTTGTTTCTTTTGTGCTTCTCTCAGCTTTTTGCTAATTTTCTGTTTTGGACTTACCATCTCTTCTAACTACACCATTATACCCTTCTGTTTCCAACACTGTTAGAAATTGCAAAATTTAAGATAGAGCAGAAATACACAAGTATATCTAAAAGTTAATGAAACATTCCCCCTCCCCCAAAAACCCCGCACACCACCCTCCCCCGAGAAACCACAAACCCAACAACCCAAATCCAGCTTCTTGTATTGTGCCTCTCCCCACCCTGATTTTGTTTCGTTTGTTTGCTCCAGTGATTTGTTTTCCAACCCCACTATATTTAAACCTTGTTAATGCAGTATTTGGCTGAATGTGATTCCTATTCTGAAGCAGAAGAAAATATAGATTTATCTTTTTTTAAAAGAGTGATTGGACTCATTTTCCTCAAAAAACAATATTGGAAATAGAAAGTCAAAGTAATATAATAACAGCTGATTTGTATCCATCTCCTCAGACTTAAACACTGTCAAAATCAGCAAATTATCTATTCCACACTGATGCCTTGGGACATGTTGGCACACAAATAATTAGAAAGTTATTTTCCAAGAGAAGGTCACTGTGTTTCATATAGCTTGAATATGCCAGACATTAGGACTGCCAGTGATTTAGCTAAAGACATGAGCCAGTGATCTGTTGGCTGAGAGGGTTCATTATTATTATGAAGTCAACAATAAATATGATGAGATGTTAGAACAATTAGGGTGATGATATGCTGCTTCACAAATGTGCAGAGGAATCATTATGGAGAAGGGAAATGGATGAAATCATCAAAGTGAATGTAAACTTGAACAGGATTTGTAAATCATAGAGGAATTTCCCTTGCAGAACTGTTGGATGGGTCTATTACATTATACATCACTCATAAATGCTTAGTAGAATCAATTTTGATTATGAATACATTAACCCAACTATTACACATTGCTTACATATAGACTATTTATCTTACTTACTTGACTTTTTGCCAGAAATTGCTTAACACGCATCTGAGGAAAACATGAGGGTTTGAAGGCACAGTAGGTTTCCATGTTGGTTTCCTACCTGACTGTCTCTACTTTTAGAGACTATATTATTAAAAAAAAAAGAAAGAAACACAAATGAAAGTTAGTAAGAATATATCTAATATACTAAACGAAAAAATAAATTACAAATAAAAAAAATGAATGTTCCAAATTTAGATTGGAATCTTCCATATATAATTTTGTTGTGGAATGACACTGGACACTACATTAAAGTACAGGAGACAATCAGTAAGAATTGCTTGAGAAATATAAATGTAGCCTATGCATTTGAAAGCTTATGTCAAAGTCATCTGCCTTGGTCCAGACACAGGCTTTTGTAATTTGATCTGTCTTTCAAATACTATGTAGAGTATTGCCATTCAATAAATGAATGAAAACTGTTATTCTAGTAGATATGGGATTGATAATTTTTCTAAATCTTAGGCTTTTTGAATTTATAATTTCATCACAGCTGCCTAGTTTCCACCTCATAATACAGGGTGCTACATCTGTTGGTTAAGGGCTCTTTTCAAAAATGATCACCTGTAGAGATACTGTGAAGTTAACAAACTTAATTTTCTATAGTCTTCCTCAGATAAGCTATGAGGAAATATCTTCTTCCAGGATTACAGTTTGCACTGATTATGACTTTATTCATCCAGTAATGAACTTGCAAAGAGCAGTATATTTCCTTTTTTTTATGAAGATAGATTCCTGTAAATCCATCTTCTTTTTGTGCAAATGCAAAACAGAGCAATGTCTCAGCTTCTGACTTAGAACAGTTGTGACCATGATAATGCTTGTTCTGTTTTTTGTAATAGCTCTTGATATAGTAATTGGATATATAATGGATAACTTAGATTTTTTTTGAAAGTCCTTGATAAGGAGGAGAATTGTCTTTGAAACTCTCTTAAAGATCTGCTTTGTACTTGTGCTTTTATATGCCATTCAGAAAAGCATTCAATGAGTAAGTCAAAACTCGAGAACTCTCCAGCAGAATGCATCCCTTGCTGATGAAAGTGTAGATGGCTATTAGCAGAGTTAAAACAGGCCTCTGTGGATATTGTGGTTTTTTTTCCTTTAGCTGTGTTTAGTGGTGGGATTTAGATGAAGAAGTATCTGGGCGATCACTCAACATGACCAGCTTAGAAAAGTCTCAGGTTTGGTTAAGAGTGGTCGATGAGACTGGTCAACAAAGCTACAAGAATATGGCACATGAATATGAATAAAATAAACTTCTTCGTGCCTGGCATACAGGGACAGTTACTGCCCACACCACTGGGTAGTAACTATAACATGTAGCAGGTTATCTGAGCTGGGAAAATCCTCTAGAAGAGGAGCCAGAAAGGCCCAGATTCTCCTCTCCTCCTCAGGCAAGGGAAGCAGGGGAGCCTGAGCAGAGACTTGTAGGACTCTGCACTTCTCCCTTGGACTCCTTCCCTTCCTTGAACAGTGAGCTCACTGCACCCAAATACAGACGTGTCTGTCATTGTCTGCAGTGACATGGGACTGAATGTGTACTACTTTGTTCCTAGAGTGTGCTGCAGTTTTGTTAAGCTGTATGGAGACCTTTATCTTTGAATTGCCTTCATGGAGTCAGAGATAAAATGAAAAGATAAAAAGCATACTAGATTTGTAACAAAAGAAATGTGTAATTTAATCACATGCTTTATTCGTGCATGTATTAAATTGATCCAACTTTTTTGGACTCACAGTACTATATTTACTACATTGAGAGTATTACTTTTGGTATTTTATTTTACTTATATGCAAGCCAAAATAGATCTGAGGATGCCATTAGCTTTCTGTGATATTTCAAAATACTGTCCTTGGATTTTAACTCTATAGATATGAGTAATTATTTCCCTTTGACAGTACTCATTACATATATATTCCATAATTCATGTGTGCTAAATTTGTTATTGATCTTTAGAGTGGTATAAATAGTATACATTTATTTACATGTATATACATGCATGAGAAGGTAATTAATTTACTTACTATCAATTTGTTTTCTTTTTGATTCTGGCAGGCGTTTCAGCATTACATTTTGTAATTTATGCAATAATGTTCTGATGAAAGTTGTAAAAGCAGAACATTAGTAAGCTTATTTTTGCTGTCTTAGTAAATCTGTTTGCAAGGTAGATTATATAAATAGTAGTCTCTGCACCTGTCTTTTTAAAGAAGAAAGTAAAATAAAGTGTTTCTCTGAAAGTACAAAGCATAAAAGTGCTGAGCTGATCTCAGCATTCTTGGCATCACCATAAAGCCTGAGTGATAGATCAGGATTCAAAGTGATAAGGTATCAATCTGCTAAGTTTATTCAGAAACGAGTCCCAATGGTACTATTTAATTTTTTTAGAATACAAGTTTGCTGTTGTACTGATTTGTATGGCTCTTCTTCTCTACCTAGAGTATCCAGCCAAACCAACTAAAGTTCCCTCAAGGTCAAAGCCAAACTCCTCAAATTATTCATTTGTATATGCTAATCTCTGAGTGGTTTGAGTCACAGATGTTACAAAACTATGAAGATAATCAAGCTTCACTATGTGTTTGTGCTGCTTCATAGACCATACTGTGTTTACTCTTGGACATGCATTTAGATGGTTTGCTCATTCATGAGCCATGTTCTGCATGAGCAAAATAGACCCTCTCTGCCTATTCCTCCTGATAGCCCTTCTGGTGTCAGAGGGGATAGATACATGTGCTACACACAGCGGTTGTGTTTACAGCTTGCCATTTTATATTACAGCACCACATAAAGGCAGAAGGGTTAATTCTGAATAATTTTCTTATGTCAGATGACCTTTTTAATTGTATTTCTTCTAAAATTATTTTCACAAATATATTTTAGTGAAGATGAATTTTGAATTAAACTCAAAAATTTGTAAGATCTTTTACATAATTTTCAGAGGTGTTGACAGAAATGGCAATCTGATTCATAACACAGAAGAAACACAGATTAGTTTTCATAGAGAGTTGCAAATACTACAAAATTAACTAATGTGTATGGCTATCAAAATGCAATGGATTACTCATAAGAGTCTGTATTTTCAGCAGTTCATTTAGGACATGGGTGATTGTGCCATGGTTTACACAACAGTATGTGTAATGGCTGTGATCCATCTTGCAGCAATTGTATACATTCCTGTTAAGTTACCAGTCTACTCACAGTAGTTGAATGTTTACTGCCAGTAACATTTTCATTTTCTTGAATGTTGTGGTACTCTCTCACTGTAATATAGGTTTCCAAGTATTTTAATAAGAAGGGAATATTGTTCCTCTTATTTTTATGTGCATTTTACAACAATATTTCAATTAGTGAGGGAAGCATCTCTGTGAAGTTGTGAGTTTAAACTCTGAAAATATCACTTTGGCTTCTGAAATCATTATTCCAGTGTCCAATATTTGGTTTTACTTGACTTAATAATTTCAAACCAGAAGGCAAATAAAAATGAATAGTTAGAAATTCAGGTAAATATATACACTTCTATGTTAGTATAAGAGGATATATGCTCGAGAAATGTGGTATAAATTTGATAGATGAGAAATGTATGTAATCATATGACATTTCACAGTGATTATTTAATTTTAAAGCATTTATAGTGCAATTTGTGACAATTATATTACATTATATCACATTTGCAATTCATTTTAATTATAAAGTATTGTGAAGTAGGGTATGTGAAATTAGCATCTTTGTTTTATTTTCATGTCTGTTGCAAAAAAAAGGAAAAAAAGACTCTACGAAGTAACATGTTTTAAAGAAAACTTTTTATATTCAGAAGAAGAGTTTTGCTGCCTTTTGATAAAGAAGTAGTATATAATTTAACAGCTATTCTTTTGTAATAGCAGAGGGCTACCTGAGGGCAGTGCTTGACAGACCCATTCAGCTGCTTGCCAGTTATGGGTAGGGATACAGTTTTGCCCTCCTCTGCATGGAGAACCTCAGTGTTGGTGAGAGGCTTGGTTTCTCTTCTCGCTGTTGATCGTTTTGGGAACACAACCTGGATGTAAAGGCTGAAAGACGCATCCATTTGAAGCCCCTGAGTCCCGGGAGCTGAGGCGAAAACTGTGGCTTGCACTGAGCAAGACGCTGGAGTTGCGAGAAAGCACGCCTGAGAAGCAGGCAGAGGGGACATTTGAAGCACAGCTACCTCCTTGCTTCTTCTCTCAGGACTCAGATGGTCTTCAGTGCCTTCTCTGCTCTTGCTGTGTGCTCTTTAGGTAGGATTTAGCACACTGCTTTCAGGCAGGTCCTCTTGTGTGCCCTGTCAGTTTGCCCTTCACCACTCAGTCTCCCCAGTTTTGCAAGGCAACTCTACCTTAACCAAGGAGACAGTGGGGCCTGTCCCTTGAGCAAGACAGAACTGTCTCTTCTCTTCTGGAAAACAAATTCTGTGTACCTTAAATACATAGATTCTGTCTGTTTGTATAACTCCATTTGTGTCTCAGAAAACTGTCCTTTGGGAAGCTCAACTTTCAACTTCCTTTGCCTCCACATTCATACAGGACACAGGTCAGTACTCTACAGGTTTTGTGAATATACATGCACTAAACAGGGATGTAGAAAAGCGTGGGACAATCATTAACCTTGAGTGAAGAGGTCCCAGGCTGACCCACCTATGTCTGCCATTGCTTTTGGATCTGCTTCAGCACAGACCGTGACCATGTCAGAGATGCCTGCTCAGACCGGGTTGCCTGTGTCTTCTCTGCAACTACTGGTCTCCCCTGAAATCGCTATGTGAATTTCCATGGGAGAGAACTGGCAGTGAAGCATATTGCATCTTACAGTTCGTGTGCTTCAGGCGTGCCCTGGATCCCCGTCAACTTCAGCTCGAGCTTTAGGGAGCCTGAGAAAACAAAAGCAGACCCTCAGGGCAAACACAAAGCGCTCAATAGCAGATGTTTGCTCTGAACAGCGGCATCAGTGACATTTAGTCTTTTCAGCAAGTTCTTCTCTGAGCTTAGATGCTTTATACATCTATGCCTCTGTCAATTAGCCCTCTATTATGCAGATTTCACCTCAGTTTACTTGGAAAATAAACCCGAATAACATATTCATTGGTACTAATGAGTAATGACTTGAGATACTGCTTCTCCATTCATGCTTAATGACTGAAATAACTTCAACACATTTGCTAAGCTGTAGCTGGCATGTTTTTTTTAATTTTTTTTTTTTTCCTTTCTTCTTGTCTCTCTTCACTGTGAGAACATTGAGGCTGACAGGCAAGGCAGGTAGGTGTCAGGTTTCAAAATGACAAATAATAATAAGAACGTAGTTGGGCAAATTAGTATGTACTTCCAGGATGAAAAACGAGAGGCTGATTGACCCACCTGACACACCCAGCAAACAGCTCATAACTGAGCAGCTGTGGGAAGCAAAAAAGTTTCTTTGCTTACATCCTGTCATCACTAAGTGGAAGAATCCAGGTAGTTCTTTTCTTTCTTTCTTTCTTTCTTTCTTTTTCTTTCTTTTTTTCTTTCTTTTTAAATTTGTTTTGTTTTGGGTTTTTTTTTCGCTTTTCTTTTTTCTCTTTCTTTTTGCTTTCCTTTTTTTCTGTCTTTTTTCTTTCTTTCTCTCTTTTTTCTTTCTTCCTTTCTTTCTTCCTTCCTTCCTTCCGTCCTCCCTTTCTCCCTCCCTCTCTCCCTCTCTTCCCAAAAGGAGGGTGGGTGGGCAAAATGCCCATGACAACTTCTCCACACCTAGCCTTGGAAGGTGAGAGGAGATAAAGAATCTGGTGCTAACAGATGAGGTGGTAAAATTGCTATATGGAGCCAAATGGAAAGGAACAGGTGTTGAGACTGTACTGAACCGACATGGGAGATTTACAGTGCAGGGGACTGCTTAACTAGGTTTAATAACAACCATTCGACTTTTTTTTAAAGCCTTACTAAGTGCACAGTTGTAATTGAAGTCACTGTGGATTTGAGGCATGTGGTTGGGAAATAATGCTTGTCAGGACAAAATCAAAGGATTTCTTTTTTTTCTTTTTATTAAAGGATATTAAAAGACTTTATTTTGTCCTTACTTCAAATGTGATGCTGGAATAATTTTACTGCTGATGAGGAAGGGTGACTGTAGGCTTTTTCTTGGATACCACTAATGGACCCACTGGTTGAGAATATGTGTATTTGTATGACTTAAGTGATTTACCTTTGGTTGATGGTATCATCTGTTTGTTTTTCTTCCGTGTCGTATTTGATAACTACAGTTTTGATTCCTTTTAGCTCTAAAATTATTTACATTTTAAGAGTAGATTCCAACCCTAAGTTCCATGACTAGGTCTTAGATATAAAGACCATTGCTCTCTTAACAGGTAAAAATACACAATGAAGGTGGTGTTATTCTTAAAAGTCTTCTGATCTCTACACATTACATCTTCATATTAATCACAATGTAAGATTTCTTTAAGATCCAGTGTTGATCTATATCCTAATACTTTCTTTGGATGATTACTGTAATACTACAGTGCAGCTATTAAAATCTCAGCCTGCTGGGTTGGCCAGAGATGCTCTCTTAAAGGTATGTCTTGTGACACTCTGGGGACATCTTACAAAAGATAACAAGTATAAGCAAATTAAAGCAATCTGTTGGACTGCTCATAGCATTGCTAAAGAATAGTTGGCAAGGACAACCATGGGAGAAAAAAGCCTGTTTGAACAACATGAAGTATTTGTGAAAAACTGCAGATGTTCTGACTTCCTCTATTAATACCACACACTTTTCTTGTAAGAAAAAAAAAAAAAATAGTGGTAAAATGGTGATGCCTGTGATTCTTTCACTGCAGTGACATAGATACAAGTGTAATCATAATTGGCAAAAGCTACTTTCTTTGGAAGATGAGGGCCATCTGATTAAAATGAAGCTCTGACTTAAAGCAGATGTCATAATCTCTCTGGCCATTCTCTGAAAGGGAAGGTGTGAGCTAGAGGTCACTCACTATTCATATAGGTAAAAAATCTTAAAAAAAAATACTGGCCTTTTTAAATTCTGAAGATTTAAAAGATTAATGACACCTGGTGGTGAATATGATGTATTCTTTGACCTTGTAATAATTCTCTATTGTTGAGTGGCTCTGTGTTTTTAACTGACAAGAAATCAAAAACAAGTTTTTGATTCCCAAATAAAAAAACTGATATGTTCACTTGTGTTAAATGGTTGCAGCTTCATTGATGCTGATAACTATATTTCATCACTTAAAGGACTGGCCTGGGAAGCATAATCATTTTTTATTAGTGGGTAAATAATTTGCAGACCCAGAATTTTCCGTGGTAGATCAGCTATTCAGAATATTCCTGCCCATCCCATATAGCATGTCATATCTTTGATTTTGTTGAGATATGTACCAAAAAAAAAAATTAAAAAAGGCAATTAGACTCTTTTAGCAAGCAAAACACAGCATAGTTCCCTCAAGCTGACTGCTCAAGCTGGCTGTTCCTCACAACACATTCAGTTGTAGAATCTGTCTATACTCAGACACTGTCTCTCACTAAAAGACTCTCTTATACCTTGCCATCTGTAATGTGCTGCCTGTTCCCATGGTAAAAATGATTCCCTCAGTTTTGTCAGATTTGACAGTCATTTCCGTTGAGATTGGTGATGGTATAAGCTTCAGAAATGTGTTCCTTTTCCCACTTCTTCCTTTGGATTGATCGTGTTCTCACTTTTATACGTAGTCCTAAGTGACTTTGGTGGGACTTCTAAAAGATGAAGATTAATACCCAGAAAAGGTTGTGCCTGAACCTTATTAGTAGGTAAAACAGTGTAGAATGGCTTTGCTTTAAACTTTCTACATCCTTTCAAACTTTCACTACAGTTGCTCATATTCAGTAGAAAACCATATATATTAATTGGACACTGTTTGTATAAATGTTCAGAAATAAGTAGCAATGATGATGGAGAAAGAGGAAGTGAGAGGGTAAGAAATAACTGTCTGCAAAGATAATAAATAGTGGGGTGTACTGTATATTGGCAAAGTGCACTTCCATGAGGAACAACGACATTATAACATCATCATATACATATTTCATTTTGATCTATCTGATACAACACAAAAATGCTAAGCAGACAACTCATACTTCTCCCAGTCAAATACAAATTTACAGATATTAATCCTGTATTTTTTCAAGTACTATAGCAAAAAGAGATATGTTACAACAAATTAGCAACATTAGTGACTTCTGAAATATTTTTTACATGTTCCTTTGTCACTGTGATCCTAGTTTTATGTTCAGTTGTCATCTCATTTCCCAGATCATCAGTGTTTGCATTTGAGAGCTAAAATAGCTAAGTCTCTCAGCAAGCATCAGTGACACACAGCTGATCTCCCGTTCCCTGTGCACCAGCTGCAACACATCTTCAGTGAACACCATGGACAGAAGAGACAGATGAGCCAAAGATGATGCCAGAGCATCTGTGCATAATCTGGATACTCATGACCCCAATTCATTCTACTAGTAATATCTACTGATATCTCCATATTCCTATCAACCAGACCTTCCAGGCACCTTGGCCTTTTTTTTTTGAATGAGGATTCTCCACTGTAAAAATGTCCAGAATTAATAGCCAAATTAAAAGGGTGTGCTCTCACATACTGATTCAGTAACTATGAATAGCAAAGTAAGAAGCATCCTGATACAACAGGTGACTGTTTAGTTGCTGCAGACCTTGTAGAATATCCATGTAAAAACATTATAGTGCATTCAAAAAACTTTTGATAAAGCAGGGAAGTGTGCTTTGTATCTGTGGTAGTTGTAGTATAAACATACTATAAACATATCCAAACTATCATGCATGCATGACTTTAAATGCATTGTGATAATTTATGCTAGCTGAGGAACTGGCTTGGTGTGGTGTCAAAAATAAATTCCCTGATGATTTGAAAATATGGGCCCAAGGCCTGCTGACTGGAGCCGCTGTTAATGATCTGTGAAATATCTGCAAATCTAAAGCAAATATATGAAGCCTGCAGGCTTTCCACAACAGTTTTGGGAGTGTATGTTTTCAGAAATCTTGCTGAATACATTTATAGACTGAGAATGTGTGCCTGTACTTTCCATACAGGTGGGGTTGTCAATATTGTGTGTGAGCTTACTGTGCAGTTGCTTTTAGCACATGCTAGTCAAAGAAGCCATTAGGAAATCCATTTTCTAAGATGGAGCCTCCTGTTAGAAAATTATTTTATATAAAATTACTGTTATTCCTTGTGACTGTGCAGTTCTCCCAACTGAGAGAAAAGCGTTGAGCATTCGGGGGTGGGGAAGGCCATTAGGGTTTCAAAGAAGAACAGTAGCCATTAGAAATACTAATCTTTTTCCACATCAGAAAAATGTTCCAGGTTTTCTTATGTGTATCTAGGAATTTACATGTAACTTCAGAAGAAACTCTTTCTGCTATTGGCTCCCTGTCTGGTGTAGGAGCACAGCAAGCATTCTATGAACTACCATTTCCAAATGTGGATGTTCTAGAAAATTGAGAGAATGTTACAACGTGTGTCTTTTATGTGTTAAATCAGCAGATTTTTAGATCTTCTAATTAAAGAATCTTCCTTTTCCTAGTTTGCACAGCTTATCACAAAGCCCAAAAATTTCCATCAGGGCTTGCTATCAAAAATGTAACAGAAAGCAAGCTGGAGCTCATAGATCTGGTACTTCAGCAGTTGTATTTTGATGTAACCTTGTAAGAACTCTGTGAAATCTTGCTGGTTTACAGTAACTGATGATTTTATAGTGATAGTCACTGCAATATGTAGTTACATGTTTGTGTCATTCTACAGTTTCATCCATAAGACATTTCTAGTAGCATCAAAAATTGTTCAGAGAAACCTGCCAGGCTCTCAGTAAATATCTAAAAGAATATGTAAAAATATTCACATTCATCCCATTGTATAAATTCAAGCATGGAATTCTTGACTTGTTTTCGATTAACTATTGTTAAGACTTTATGTTGTCACAGAATCAATTGCTTAGGATACTTTTTTGGCTGAAGAAGGTGTTTGCTCTTATTAGAAGGCAGTGAGAATAAACAGTAGAGATAAGATTAATATATTACCATAATCTGCACTTATTAACAAATCTAAAAAAAGCTACAGGGCATGAGTGTTTTTTTACAGCAGACAGTACAATTTTCTCAGTGCCTTTTCTGATGCTATATAGGTTACTGTCCTTTTGTGGAAATCCTGTTGTTAGTGCTTATTTTTGTCTGTATCACACTGCCATTACTGTGATGTGACTTTTCTATTTGGAACAACAATCCAGTATTGTCCCATGATAGGGACTCTCTTCCAGGAGGCTCCTGTATCCACAGGCCATTACTCTAGAAAACCTCTGTGATGGGAGACTATATAGTGTTGAAAAAAAAATTGTGCAGCTGGGATACTTAATTCCAGATATTGTAGGCTGATGACAACTTTCTGTCAGTTGTAGGCAACCATGTCTTATCTCAGGAAAGCTCCTAATGTAGGTTCAAGTCTGTGAGGGACAAAAATGATGTGCAATAATATTTCTCTGTGTTTTTCTGTGACTGTGCGTTTTGATTGGCATCTCTCTGATTTGTGTTCAGTTACTTGTGCAGAAAAATCTTTTAACATATGGCAGTTGAGGTCACTTAGTGCCTTCAGCCTGGAGAAGAGGAAACTGAGGGGAGACCTCACTGCAGTCATTCCCCTCCTCACGAGGGGAAGAGGAGAGGCAGACACTGATCTCTTCCATGTGGTGACCAGTGACAGAACCCAAGGGAATGGCCTGAAGATGTGTCAGGGGAGATTTAAATTGGATATTAGAAAAAAGTTCTTCACCCAGAGGGTGGTTGGGCACTGAAACAGGCTCCTCAGGGAAGTGGTCACAGCACCAAGCCTGACAGAGTTCAAGAAGTGTTTGGATGATACTCTCAGGCTCATGGTGTGACTCTTGGGGATGGTCCTGGGCAGGGCTAAAGGTTGGACTCGATGATCCTTGTAGGTCCCTTCCAACTCAGCATATTCTGTGATTCTGTAAACAAATTAGTCTTTCATCTGCTTGGGAACCTTAACAAGTTACCTCAAGAGCTGACTTCATCAATTAGTCCTCATTCTGAATCTTTACTTGGTTTCTAAGTCAGTTTCTTCTGAGGGATCTGTTTGGCTAACTGAAGAGAGAATGTCTTCCCTTTGAGAAATTAATAAAATCTATACTAAGTTCTGTTCACTGTTTTTGCTGTGGAAGCGTCTGAAAATCAAAGCTCTTTTTCTCGCTTATTTTTATTTCAGAGCCTTATCTTTGAGTTATCCAAGTTACTTACTATATGAACTTTGTAGTTTTCCACTATTGCAGACTACTAAGAATAATTTTATAGTTTAGAAGAGTATTTATTTGTTTTTTCTTTTTCTGCATGGTACAATTCTCTATTATATCTTTTTATGTTCTGGAAAAGCATCCAAAGAAATGTTATGAGGTATTTTAGTGATGTAAGTGACAGTTTTGGCCTTATGTCTCATTATCTGAAAGACAGCATCTTCAGCAGCACAGACATACCTCATCCTGCCAAGGCCCAATGTAGAACATAATGTGTGAAAGAGACTCAAAATGGGGGGAACAGATCTTTTTCTTGCTTAAAATGCTATGAATTTTATTCCTTTAGGGTAAATGACTGTATTTTATAACTCCAGTTCTAGGGATAATAAATAATTTTAAGCCACTGAAATGACAGGACAGTACATCTGTGTGAAAAGTGAATCATTCGGGGAATAAAAATGAGCAAGATCATTCTGAATTAAGTGCATGAGTCCACGGCCTGAGTTATTGGTTTGATATTCAGATGGTAGAGTGCAAGAGCTTGCTTTGTGCTAGTCCTATGGCCAGAGATGCTAGAAAATGTGATCTCACAGTTTGAAACTGTTTGGATCTGGCCCTGCAGCAGAGATGGTAGAAACTCTGGTATCCTGTTTTCACCTTCTGGGCTGTCAGCAGTGTCTTCCAGAGCCAGAGACCTGGAAGTTGAAGGGCCCAAATGACATGCGCATCCTGATGACAAGGACATGAGCACCTCTGCAGTCAGCCCAGAGAGAGATCACCAGCCCCGGCTTAGATGGGCAAGGAAGGCCTGCACACACCTGTGAATGGTGGTAGTGCCTAAAGCTGACCAGTAAAATTGATATTTTGTTGTCAGGGCTAACAGTGATAAGAATATATATATGTGTGTGTATATATATATATATTTGATTTAATAGAGGCAGACACTGGCAGTTCACAGAGGTGGTTGTTTTGTTTTGATGAGGGGTAGGGCTTTTAAATATTTATATTAATTTGAATGGATTCCAATTGGTAGTAAAGTTTAAATTTAAACTTTTCTTTTTGAACACTTTTTACAATGGCCTGAATCATAATTAAAGAGAGCCCTACTATGTCTTACAATGAGAGAGGTCACAGAGGGAGAAGAACTGCAGTTTATTGATTTTGGGTTCTAAGAAACATTCAGCAACTATTATCTGTAGTTAACAGATCCACAGAACTCATGCTCATTAATTTCCTTATCTGAAAGATGTTTCTTTTCATATTGTAAATGATATCTAATGCTCCCTGAAGGGCTCTATAGTTTAGATTTTGTAACTGAATGAGAAAATGAATGCATTATTTTCTTGCCTTTTTGTGATGCTGTTTTTGTTCACAGAATGTTCTATTTTAATACAATTTATGCTTTTACCAGCATTTTAACATTTCACTGTAGAAGAAAAAAAGTCTTTTATCATTCATTTTGAAAAAAACAGCTTAATCTTTAATCCATTCAGAGTCAGTAACTGTTATTTGATCTTAAAGGATGGCACTTATAAACTATAGAAAGGCAATGGCTACAACATTCTTTATGGTGTAAATGTTATAGTGTATCTCATATTTATCGAAGGGACAATCATTAAGCAGAGCCATTACAGTGGATATTCATGGCACTCTATCAAGCAGTATCTCAGAATTTTCTATCAACTCTATGAGCCTGAATGAAGTACCTGTATTTGTCCATTATATCCCACTTTACCTCCTATTTAAATCAACTCCTTTTTAAAGAGTGTGTTGTTGCATAAATATACACACCTGCAGCAAAAGGATTAATGAAGATCATAAGTCTGGAAACTGTATAAGGGCTGGTTGAGTTATTATTAAAGTGTAACTGTTGCTGTTTTATAAATTATGTTGTAGCATTTGGTGTATCTCTTCATAAGTTTGACTCATATTTAAGCAATATTCTAGTGCTTTGGTTACTTGTTAGGAAGGACTTATTAGGAAAGTAAAAATCAATGTTTACTGCTTATTCAAAAAGATTTTCCAACATTGCTTTTTCTGCTGATTGTTAACATGAAGAGGTTACAAAGCTGACCACACAGAACAAGGACAGATTCCTCACAGGTTTAGGAATCACGAGGTTTTGTGATGCTGATTAACATTCAGAAAAACTGAATTAATAACTATAAATTGCATTCTGATATTGACATTGATATTGGAAAGGGACTTTTTACAAGAGCATGTAATTGCCTGAAAACTGAAAGGGGGTAGATTTAGAGTAGATATTGGGAAGAAATCTTTACTGTGAGGGTGGTGAGGCAGTGGAGCACGTTGCTTAGAGAAGCTGTGGATGCCCCATCCTGGGAAGTGTTCAAGGCCAGGTTGGATGAGGCTTTGGTCAATCTGGTCTAGTGAGAGGTGTCCCTGCCCATGGCAGTGGGGGCTGGAACTAAAGCATCTCTAAGGTCCCTCCCAACACAAACCATTCCGTGATTCCATGACATTTTTCTGGAAACCTTATTCTCATGTAGTGGCCTGGGGAATTGTGTCAAAATGAGGAAGGAAATAAACGCTGTTAAAGGCAGTTCCTTTACTGAAAATAGCCTTGCAACACTCTAAAACCTCCATAAACCTGGTTCAGCAAAGGAAGGTCACAGGTAAGAGTTCTGCCTCCTCCACCTGAACTTGCACCGCAAACTTTGCCCACGTGTTTAATTTCAAAGAAAACAAAGATCTCATTCTAAAACTCAGTTTATTAAACCATGTATCTTATCTAATTGCCTGATTCCTCAGGAACTCTTTATGATATACATTTTCTGCATAGAAGAAAAATAATATTAATTAAACCAAAAAATATAACAAAGACTAAACTATTAGATGTAAATCCATCTTTACATAGTACACAACACAGTGTGCAAGGGGTTTTTTAATGTTATAAATATTTTCATATTTCAGAACAGAAAAAGGTTAATAACTGAGAGAAAACTGAGGAACCTTCCCTCAGTGATTAAGTATTCTATAATTGTCCAATATATGAATTCTTCTTGTTCTGACCATAACTTAAAGCAAGCTAGCTGCTGTAATGTTGGTCTGGCTTGCAGTTTTACATTTGATCAGATTTATGAAATGCTAGTACATTGACTTTTTAAACTTTTTAAACTTTTTATTATCTTTGAATTAAATTAAAATGTCCAAGAAAATTGTAGAGATTTTTTTGTCCTCCCATCTTGGAGCATATTTTGATTTGCTGCTGTCAATTACGTTGTTTACATTTAAACTATAATATTAAAATACTTGAGATTTTCTAAATTAAAATTTTTATTTATTTCTGGACATTAAAAAAAAGAAATTCTAATTTTTAAATTTTCATTTTTCTCAGATGTATTTCTTTTCACTGTGTGGTAGAACTGCATTGTTATGTGAGGGTTTATGAACCTAACTAAAAAAAATTCAAAGATTTGAAGCTCGGAAGGTGATAGTGACAATAGCTAAAATATATTTATGCACACTTGAAACATTTGACAAATGGGGATTTTTACAGAGATGTAAGAAGTTTCTGCTACAGGACTGGAGCTGTAGTTAGCTGTTCCAAATGTTACTAGTTATCCTAGTTATCACTTTGTTGTTTGCAAAAATAAGAAGGAAGAGGGGAAGGAAGGAAAGGAAGGAAGGAAAGGAAGGAAGGAAAGGAAAGAGGAAGGAAGGTGTAGTATGGTGTAGGATCAGGCTTATTTTATGCAAGAAGTCAGATGAAGCATTTTTGAGTGTTAATCTAGAAATGAAACATCACTGTTCTGTGTGGCAGGAGAATCAGGTTTTCTATAACTTGTTTGATCGTACAGTTTAATTTTTCTGTCATTATATAAATTATAAATGTAAAGAGAGAAAACTCCTTTTCTTTAGCTGCAAGTGGTGTTTTGCTCTTGCAAGCCTGCTGCCTCAACCCTGATGCGAATTGCAGGCTGGATGTATTATCACCTGTCTCCCTTGCCTCAGAGGCGTCGTCGAAGGCACAGCGGGGAACGAAGTATTTCTTCCCTGCGCCCCAGCCCAGGAGCGGCTCTCGGAGTACTCGGGCCTTCCTGCTTAACAGGCTGGCAACAGCGAACAGCCTCCCACAGCCCGGGCACCATCAGTCGTGCAGGGGATGCGCTGCAGCTCCTGTGTGCGTGTGTCTGTGCACACACACGGGCACAAGCGGCCTCGGCGCAGGAAGGGAGGGAAAGTGGGGAATGTGCTGCTGCAGGAGGAGATAACTGCAGCTGTCTCCAGAACCAGGGAATGAGCGGTGCTCTCGGCAGCCCAGGGCTGTGGGGAGGCCGACTAATGAAGCGTGACAGGTATGGGAGGAACGAAATCACAGCGCTCGGCAGGCAGGCCATTGGAAATGGTAATGCAGTCAGCCCTCATCTCATCTCAGCGCTGACACTCCTCAGCATTTGCCTGTGCCACTCATTCTGCGCAGATTGTCAGGTGGATACCACAACAAGCACAGCAGGCAAACAATATGCGAATCTGAGCAAATATACTCCCTCCTGCAGGAACTTGCAGACAAGAATGACTGACAGGTTCTCACTGCAACTGATCATGTTTTTATTCTGTGACTACACTCTGTGGGTTATTTCTTGTCATGCCCTGTATTTCGGATAACTTACATATGTCTCTGCTAAGCTCACCAAGTCATGTTGGTGTGTAAGAATATAATTTTAACTCACCGTGTTACATCAGATTGCTCTGAATAATTTCTTTGAAGCAAGTTCGGGAATAAGCCTTTGAGGTTTAATGATGAAAGTGTAATGGCTAGGATTTAATAGTTCAGCAATTAATAGGTCAGGTATCTTGAATTGCTGCTTCCATAATTTTTCTGCTTAAACTGACTGTATCAGAATTAAATGGAAAAACAATAAGATAAGAGTTTTTTTATAAATTTCCAAATTTTATGCTCAAAAGGCAAAGTTTGTTAGGACTTCTAATACAACTGTTATTAAAAGATGCCTCATGGCCTGACCACAATTTCTTGCACAGACATTGTTTTCTCTGAAATAAGGCCTAATATATTTCTCTTTTGTAAGCAAAAAAATTACATGTGTCATAGTTAGAGAGACAACTGCTTTTTCTAGATCTGGAGTCACAGTTTTGAGTTGTCAGCATCCTACAAATCATGTAGGTTACCTTCATCTTGAAAGAGTGCTTTACTGATTTCTATAGAACTTGGATCAGGCTTATTACTGTTCTGGTTCTTATTTAGAAATTGAAAATACTACTAGTTGTCTATGAAATAGGGTATGTGACAGAAAAAATAGTTCTTGTTTATAGTGCACTTTGAGATTCCATGCTGTATTTTAAAATTTCTTATTGGCTCTGATTTCATCTGCTTGTGCAGCTCCGCTTTTCCGTGCGACCTGTCCCTGTTTGCTTTCTTTATATTATCATTAACTTATCTTTACTTTTCATTATTTTCTCAGTGTTCACCACTCACTTCTCCTCCTTCTGTCCCCCAGACTGTCTCTGTTGAAGGAAATGAAAGAAAGTGTTATATGGTGGTTAGAGTCCAGGAGTGGCTGGGGGAGCTGGGGTTGTTAGCCTGGAGAAAAGGAGGGGAGACCTGGTCGCTCTCTGCAACTGTCTGAAAGGAGGTTGCAGCCAGGTGGTTGTTGGTCTCTTTTCCTAGGTAACAAGCGATGGGACAAATGGGGATGGCCTCAGGTTGGGCCAGGGGAGGTTTCAATTGGATATTAGGAAAAATTTCTTCACCAAAAGGGTTGTCAAGCATTGGAACAGGCCCAGGGAAGCGGTTGAGTCACCATCCCTGGAGGTATTTAAAAGGCAGATAGATGTGGCACTTAGGGAGGTGGTTCAGGGTGGGCTTGGCAGTGCTGGGTTAATGATGTAATGGTTGGACTTGGTGGTCGTAACCTAAATGATTCTATGATTATTCTATAGCATATATACTTGGCTTTTTCTGAGGCAAGATCCTACCTCTAGCTGTTGACATACAGACAATCGTGTTGATGTTCGTATACCGGCTGCACATATTCTGGTTTAGTGTCTGAATGTATGTGCCTGTGAATAGAAGTTCAGTGTCTCTTTCAATAAATCGGGACAGTCTTTGGACAACTATCCAAATCTATTGCTCAAATTAAGCTCACAAGTCTCAGTGCTAGGCTTATCCAACTTGTAATCAAAGGAAATTTCTCCAATTCTGTGATACTTCCTGATGGATTGCAAGGAATATTTGGTTAGCACGTGGAAATGATGCTTGAGAGTTAGATGGTAGTGCTAATAATTTGTGAAGTACTTTTTTCATCTTTGAACAGATCTCAAGTAAGAAAACTTGCTTTATTTAATTCTGGTTAAAAGAAAAAAATCCAAAAACTCTTTTCTCACTCCCAAGTCTTTCAGGTCTCCCAGAGAACTTGTAAGTGGGAGAAAAAATAATGACTTTACTTTTCCTTTGTTCATAGAAAGAAGCAGTAAGAGAATTATATCGTTTCAAGCTGATATGACTGGGTATGAACTGGTCTTTTAACTATTTTATATTTACACATTTAGTTTATACAACAGTTTATCAACTCATATATTGGAGGAAGGAAATGGGTAGATGATATTAAGGTAATTTATGGTTTGAAAATAAGATCTTTCCATTCAAGAAGCAAATGTCTCCTTTCTGTGGAAATGACATTCTTGTGAATGAAGATTAAACATTTTTCAAAAATCATACCACAAGACTTTCTCAACACAGCATGCATTTACCCTGACTACAGGAACTTAATGACAAAGAGGAAAAAACCAATATAACTGTTTTGTTAATTGTGATATTGATAGGGATTTTCAGCTTTGCTTTCTCATTCTTCACAAGCTGTCCATTTGTACTGGTTGTTATTTGGTATGTTTTGAATCACTCTCCGAGTATTTCTAAAAAAATCTTGTATACGATTTCATCATCTCTGAGTCATTTCATTATTTCTTATGATGTCCTAGACCTTTCCTCTCCTGTGGTTTGATGTACAAAGGAAGGGCAGACTTCTTAAGTCTGCCAGAAATTTTACATACCAGGCAAGCTAAAGCATGTTCATTGAGATAAATACAACACTTGCAAATTGATGAAACATTTGGCTATGGTATCACTTGGCTAAATAGTTAAGGGAGTTTGGGATCCTGCAGATTTTGCATCTTTAGAGTGGTTACTTGAAGTTCAATTATGATTTCTTGTTCTTTCTGGCTGTTTTCAGTTGCTTAATCAATTTGTCTATTGTTATAGACAGTTTAGCAATAGGCTGCATATTGTACACACAGTATAACTTTTTCTATAATAAAAATCACCAAATACTTGTAGCAGATCATTTGCCTTTAATATTTTTTTATTGCCACCCTATTCCAAAGTCACACTGTTTTCATCTAAAGAAACATTTAATGCTACTGTAGGACTACTCAGCTGTGGAGTTCTAGGATAGCTTTTTGATGCACTATTTATTTATCCACTGTTAATTTTTTGTTATTAGAGACTGTTATACTTGTTAGTCACTTACCATGATGGAAGCACTTAAGTAAGCAACTTCAAAATTCAACAGTGCATTGGGGTGAAATTTTTAAGGTAAACTCATGGCTACCTTTCACTTCCTGAAACAAAGTCTCCTGTATAGTTATTCCACTTACTCCCTTCAGCTCTCCTGGTTCCAGATCAGGGCACCACATAAGGGGAGTGTAATTGGGCAGTGCTTATCTTGGGCTTACGGGTGCAGCTCTAGTTTACCATAGAAAAAATTTTTATCCCCTCTGCCTGTGTTTTTCACCATTCATCCCACTCTTCCTCAGTTCTGTGCATCATTCCTCCCACTCTCCCCACTTACTCATCCCATGTCTCCCAAACAAGACACAGCACTTGTGCCCATTTCCCATTGTCCTCTGTTCCTCAACTGCATATTCTGCTTCTCCCTCCCACTTCCAAACTTCTACCTTTCAAGAAGGTAAATGTAATTTAGCTGTGATGAATCTGATGCTTTCTACTATTTTGTCATTCTCTCTTGTCTATACCAAGATAACAGGGGATAGGTGGGACAGCTTTGTTTTTAGAGTAACTTTTTGTTTTGACAGGGACCTGATTTTTTAATGTATGCATTTCTGAAAGCACATGTTCCCAGAGTCAAGGCTTTAGTAGAATATCTTTCTTTTAAAAGATGAAGGTTAGTAAGATTAGAGCCACTTCTTGGTGCTTGTAGAAGTTCTCTCCTTAGCCTCAGGCTGGCTCAAAATAAGTCATGCACAGGTAGACTTTATTCCTGGAGTCAAGACATGCCATCGTGCTTCAGGAATGAAGCTCTCAGCCATAGTCCCCGCACTTTAGACATCATGTCAAAAGCTACCTTTTTACCCACTTCTTTCGAAGGAGGGTAAAATAAAATAAGTGTTAAGAAGTCTAGACCCTTGAAGCACATCATCAACTGGGATAGTGCCAAGGGTTAAAAAGTTGTTAAGATCCCAAGATAATTCCCATTGCCAGCCTGACTTTTGACTTCAATATGGGCTGAAAGAGTTCCTTTAAAAATAAAGCAGCTTTGCAGCTGATGGATAAGTTTTATGGCAAGCAGAAAAGATTACTGTAATATTTTAAAAGAAGTGTTTTCTATCTGGCTTCAGAAGTTGTAATTAACCTGTGTGAGGCCAGAGCTATGTCTTATGAAACAGTGAAAAGTATCTGTGCTGTCTATAGAAGAGGCAACTCATGTATTTTACAGGCAGTGTAGCATTTTAAAGTATAGACTTTTAAGACTTTTTTATTTTAAATGACGGTGGTGTGATCTGTAATTGCAATATATCCTGTAAACCATCTTTACCATACTATGTATTACCTCTGTGGCTGTTTGTTTCTCAGTGGAACCTGGAAGAATAATAATAATTCAAACAAATTTCATTTCTTGTTGTTTCATACTTCTTCACCACAATAATATGCTTAGCTAACAGTTTAACAAGAATGCTCTGCTCCTTTTCTTTTTATTGAAAAAATTTAACAGGTCATAGAAGCCTTCTAAACTGCACAGTACTCTTCAGATCTTGCAGTAATAATGTTCCTTTTCCCTTTTTAGTCTTTTTTTCTCAATTGCTCTCGTATTTTAGTGTCACACACAGTCTTTTTTATAACTCCTGACAAGATGGGACCTTCAATCCAGTCCCTCCACCAATTGTATTATGTGGATTTGATTTTACATTTTGCATATAACGATGCATTAACAAAGAATCTTGGTAGGAATGAATCATCCTAATTTCACTGGTGCTGAATATCCAAACAAAACTACATATAAAAGCTGAAGTTACTTCCCACTGCCTACAGATGGAAATGTTGAAATTGCAGGACTCTTAGTTTATACGGTATCAAAAGAAGATATAAAGTGCAGGTAGATGCAGGTAGGTGTAACTGTAATGTAGAAAACTCAACAGGTTTTCGCCCTCTGGTTTTATTAAAAATACTCCTTTGAAAATGTATTTTGTATACCCTTTCAAATGTGAGATAGTTAGAAGATATCATCCATACTTCTCTAGAATTCTAAAGAATAATGAAATACTCGAGGTCTTCTGGTGGGGTGAAGTTCTCCTGTTCATTAGACACTCAGCTTCAATAGAAATGAAGATACAATCTAATGTTCAAGAAGCATGAATTGTACTTTTTTAATCAGATTATTTATCCTTCTGCTTTTTAAATTTGCTTTCTGGAATCCCAAATGGCATTCATAAATTCTGCATAAATGTAATGGCAAAATATATATTCCTTCATCTCTTAAGTATCTCAGGAGTATGAGAGTGCTACTAGAGCTAGACAGGTAACTCTTTATGTGACATAGGGTGGAGTTTTTCTAAAACTAATGAACATTCCAGAAAACAGGTTTTTCTCTGGCTTTGACTTGTTCACATTAATGCAGATCATGTGTGTTTTGTTAGAGCAGTGGCAAAAAATTCAAGAACAATCTAAATTTGTTTGACTTCTCTAGTAATTTTTCTGTAATATTTTTTAAAAATTAAGGGCTGCTTCTTTATTTAAAGGTTAGAAGATTCTGTTTACATGTTTCAGTCATCCAGTCGGAGATGAAAATCCGTATGGCTTAAAGGGCCACTTACACACTATAATCAAAAAGCATTAAATATCAAGAATGAACAGTAAGCACAGAGAGCATAACTAACTCTTTGATTAAACTGGAAATTGAATATTTTTCTATAATGAACACATTCAGAGTTATCATAGCAGCCTTCCACCTTTAGCAAGCATATCCTTTATTCTATTATTTATGTCTTTCTTATGGTCCTTTCAGTTACCATGAGAAGGGAATCTAGATATGATGTTTAAGTAATGTAATAATATGGTATTACAGCCTCATGTGAATTGCTGGTACATTCATCTCAAACAGTTATTACTCTTCCAGTGAAATAATGTATGAGCAAAAGGGCATCATAGTTTGGCAATGAAATCCTGAAGGGGCTTGTTGAGACACTATTCTGTTTTGGAGTCAGACCTTGAGGAGAGGAGAGAGAAAACTGGGCATACCATAGACTGAGTGAAAGAATGTATAACTTAAATTTGTAGCAAGAGCTTAATTTTCCCCTAATCTGAGAGCAAGGAGAATGATTGCACACTTGAAAGTAGCAAAGGAGCTTTTATAATGTGTTAGTTACCCGTGGAGTTGATTGCCAGCTATAGTGGTCACATCCTGACCACAGAGCCTGATGATCACAGAGATTCAGCATCCCTGATAAGACATGCCCTGAGGAATTTCTGTACATTAGTCTGTGGTCTTGATTTGACACACATCACCTCACTACCTATCTGTGAACATCCCAGTTTGCTGGATGAGTGTGTAAAGTTCCAGCTCCAGCCTCAAGTCAATTAGTCCTTCTTCCTGCCTTCTTTCCTGCTCCCTTTTACCCTTCTGCCACCTGTCTTTTAATTTATGTTTTACCTATGCTTAAAATCTCAGATTATCAATTAATCAATTACTTCTTTTTACTGCCTTATTTATTTATTTATTTGTTTATTTATACCTTTTGGTTATTTAAAAAGGGTTTAATTCTCCTACTAGCCTATCATGTTAATGTAAATTGTATTGTTTGCTCTGTAGACCCCAACAAAAAGCAGCTAGCACTGCAACCCTCATACTCACTGATGCTCTGTTCACATCAAAGTACACTTGCCCATGCCTTTTGCAATACCTAAGTTTTCATAAGAATCTGGGATGCATTTAGCCCTCTAGCTTATGTACAACTACAGCTTCCTTCTCTGTGTATCATGTCTAACTGAATACATTATTTTCTTAGGGTTTTTACTTTGAAAGTCTCTATAGTTCAAAAAATGCAATACTGAATCATTTTCTTCAACTTTTGTAGTAATACTTTTATTCCATACTCTTGGAAAGACCTTGATCATTAACAAGGTGAAAGTAGTAAAATCTGGTCTGCCAAGAAGGATCCTTATGAGTCAAAGCCAGTGTGTCTTTCAACTCCTTTTGTAGGAAATGCTTTATAGTGCATCATTTTCTGTCTAGCTTGATGATAGTTTCTGTTTAGGCTGTTCAGTGTAATGCCTTGGTTGAAAAAAAAAATAATTTTGCTTGAACAGGGGCTTAAACTCAGCTGTTTGTTCATGTGTTTAAATGACAGATCTACTGTACTGCACTTAATTCAACGGTGCTGAGTGAGTTGGCATTATGTCATGGTGGGGATAAATGACAAGGGCTGTTTTTCCCCTCTGTGTTACAGGGAACTGTGAACCGCAGTTTGCTGTTGTTACCGTAACTCTAACTGCTTGACACTGTCTGGTCCCTGGCTTGTGTTCACCTGCCATGAAGATCTCGCTGAAAAGTAGCATTTTAGGCAAACAGTAAGTAGCAGTTGATCAAAGTATAGAGGAAAAGAGGAAATCTAAAACATAGTGTTGTCTTAGCTGTTTAATATTTCGTTTAACAACTTAATGCTTCTACTTTGTTGCATGAGGAGTACACAGAGCTCCTATAGATCTAGGGCTATGTTTTCATGTTTCTGTCTGAAATAAAAATCCTGAATCCAATTTATTCTATTACCAGCTTTAGATGGGTATTTCAGACAGCAATTGTTAGAATATCTAGCAACTAAAATATCACATTTTTAATATACTTAAATATTTGTGTATCAGAAACTCAGACAAATCAAGTAAACAAAAGACCAGTAGATAATTTTCTTCCTTCTGCCAAAATTCATTTAGTCCTCATAGTCCTTATTATAATATGTGCAAAAAATGTAGTCTAGTGCACTTCTAAGGTTCCACTGTTGGATTTCTTCTGCTTTCCTTTTGCAGGTAGTAGTAATTTTTTCCTTTTTTTGTTTTATTAAGTGAGCAGTCATTGATATAGAAGCTATTAAAAAAAAATAGTATTTTGCAATCTTTACCTACTTTAGTCCTCTGTTAGCTTTTCACTGAAAAATGTGGTCATTTTATGTACCAATAAGTTAAGTTGCTTACTAGCATGGGTCCCCCAAAACCCTCAAATCTGAGGACCTCTGCCATTTTACCAAAACCTAAGAATTTGTAAAAGGCTGTATTTAAAGACGCGTAGTATAAGATGAGCACTGTGACTGTATGCATAAAAAGTCATGTTTCCCTAAAGCAACTGAGTAAATGTTTGTGTAAGTAATTGGATTTGCAGTTGTTTAGTTTGTGTTTGCCTTTGGGTATCATAGGAGACTTAACCCTGCTGGAAATCTTACATGACGTGATGGTCTTAAGCTCTCATGAGACAGTTCAACACAAACTTTCACAAGGTTGACTGAGAGACTTCTAAACATGTTTTATTTTCCAGCTTGGTTTACAATGTTGTACTGAAATATTCTCTGGGACTTTTAAAATAATTTCTAACAAAAATTCCAAAATTAAAGTTTATAAAGACAAAAGGTGTGTGCAGGTTTGGTTTGACAGTTGAACAGAAGTTAGTGCTGGATCTCATTTTATCTGAAACATTTTGACCATCCATAAAACGTCACTAAGTTTTACCCATTTTTTGATTTTGAGCTAATGCGTAACACTATAATACGATACATCCCCATACATCCTCTCTATCTGTTGCCAACATGATTATATATAAAGCCTCATCATTAAATTTTGAATTCTTTGATTTTGTTAAAGAGACTGACAGAGTTACAAAGGAAAAAGTTTGTGGGAATGCAATTTCTCTCCCCTTTAGAAAAGTAATTTTAAAATAGAAGTTACATTATTTCCCACTTTTTGCTATTAGTAGATCTCCTGGGTACGGTTACCTTGGAAACATCATATTCTAAAGGAATAAGAATATATGAAACATTTTCTTGCACCTATTGATAATGTCTGGAAAAAGGATGCTGCTGATAACAGTAGAAAAACATTGTTTAGCTGAACCTCTAAAATAAAGTTTGGGAAAGAGAAATCTTAGTTTGGAATGTCTGGAGTTGAAAAAACTTGATCATTTCCAACCTCTGCTTTATAAAAGTGGCTTAGTGGAGAGGATTGTATTCATGCATCATGGCTTTATCAAGTATATTACCTAAATTCGAGCACAATTTGAATATAGTACATATATTGGAATATAATTATACGGTTAACTTGCAAAGAAATATGATGCAATATTCAGGTCTAAACTCAGTGACTATTTATTATTTACAGATGTCATGATTATAAAAAAGTTGGAGTAAACACTGCAAATTCAGCCTTTTCTGAATTACTAAAATCATGGAAGCATTATTGTTATTAACTCCCGTTCCTTTAAATTTCTGAGAGCTGACATTGACACTTGCCTAGTATTGCATGAACCCTGATGGTGGAGAGTGTTATCATGGTCAAGTGAAGCTGTTGGAAGGCTTCCTAAAAGTCTACCTGGAGTCTGCAGGATGGGATTTTCTTAAACACTCAAAAACCACTTGAATGTACATTGTACTTCATATCTACACAGGATCCCCTGAAAATCATAGTCCTGATTCAACGTTTTGACACTTTGAAATCTGTCAGTATGTTTATGAGAGCATATGGGGTGTTTCTACTGAAATGAGGTTTCTCCAGATGGGACTGGCCAGAAGGCAAGATTACATGGTCAACTGCTATCCTGGCAGTGAATTGAAGATACTTTGTAAGAAGCAGGATAATTCCACCACTTGTGAGGTTTTGAGTGCTGTTTATTCATTTAGCTCCAGTTCAGGAGGTAATACAATCTCTATTTTTCAGTTTCATTAACTGAGAGATTTTATTTTATGTTACATCACATAGTGTTTGCACTTCATTAAAATGAAAAATAGGTAAACTTAGCTTTTTATAGTCACTAACTGTAAAGGCTTATGCCTTGTTGTGGGCAATCTGTTAAAGCCAGTACCAAAACAACCAGTGGTGCAGGAGAAGATCTAGTTTTCTGTGTTTGTAAATCTCAACATGTGAAACGTTCAACAGCTCTCATGTACAGATGCACACAAATAGATGCACTATCTAGAAATGCAGTATCTTTGGGTAAAAATCAATGGGTTGGTCTCAGTCCTCAGGTAAAATCAACCTCAAGTCATGATACTAAGTCATGATACAAGTGACATAAATATTATGTGACAAATTAACAAAGCGAATACATGCCAATGGCATTTTATATTAAATCAATCTAAAACTGCTTCTACTATTTCTTTTCAGACTTGTTTTTCAAAACTTTAGCTTTCTCTCAGAAAATAGAAGTCTGAATGAGAGAGAGAGATGTTCTCAGAGTTTCTGACTGTGTATAAAGTCCTTTTTTTTGTACTAACTCATTTTAGAATGGCTTTTCTTTGAATTCATAACTGATAAATCGTGCAGTATTGAGAACACCTGAGAATAGGGCAGCTTCAGCTCTGGTTTGTGGAAGGGAGCAGGTGTTCAACAGGTACTTGATCAAACTTCTGCTCAGGATACAACGGATCTGTAACAGAAAGTGACAAAGTAACAGTGCAAAGGGAAAAAAGCATAAAAGACAAAGAAACCTATTCAAAATTGCAATAAAGGTTACAGGAAATACTGTGGAGGTTGAACTGTTAGTGCTTTTAAAGGGATAACTAAGATTTTATTCTGTTTTTGAGAAAGGGAAGAGCA
Organism: Cephalopterus ornatus; assembly: GCA_013396775.1. NCBI lineage: Eukaryota > Metazoa > Chordata > Aves > Passeriformes > Cotingidae > Cephalopterus > Cephalopterus ornatus. The sequence continues at coordinate 221,395 of VZRE01001990.1, forward strand.
GCATTAGACATCATGGAAGGAAATACATCAAAGAAAGACACTTGCTTCTCAAATACTGAGCGTGAGTCAGCTAGATCTTATTTATTCCAGGGTGGTGATACCATGTTTTAATCACTGTTTGTCATTTAAACAAAACTTGTTGGCTTTAGAGAGGTGGTGTACCACTAGAAATTAAAGATTATGATCACGGCAGTGTCAGGCAGAACATCAGCATGTACTTTCTTGAAGAGTAGAAATGAAAAAAATTAGTATCACACCTTTATCTAACCCCTTGGAGAATGAATTTTATATTCTTACCTCCAGTGACCAGTGATGCAGTGAGACCATGTATGTAGTTAAGGCAGGTCTTTATGGTGCTATGGAAGTCAATGTAACCAGGCAGTTTGATGAATATCTGACCTACCATATGCAGGGGTAAGAGCCTGAAGGCTGCTCCTAAAACATTACCTCATGCTCAGAGAAAAGGAAGTCAGTCTACTTTCAGTTTAAAGAGACTTGAAAGAAACAGAATGAAGACTGATATATCAAGTCAGCAGTAAAGAGATATATTTGTACTATTGACAGTCCAACCAGAGATTTGGAGTCATTATCAAGTTTGTTTGATAAGAAAAAAAAAAAAGGAAAATCAAAGATTAATTCCTGATTAAAACCCAAAGATTTGTTCTCCTGTACAAGCTTGCCTTTGAAACATATTCTATATTTTCCTCTGAAATGTGGTACATTACTCTAAACAGATCTTGTCTCTCTCTAAATTCACAATGATACCTGGGTATTGTAGGGACTACAACTTAAGATTGGATTTTATATGTAGACATCTTTATTCAGCAGTAAAGGCAAATAAAAGGAAAACACTACATACCAGTGTCAAAAGAACACGAAATGGTCAAGTCCAGCTCTCCAGCAGACCAAGCTCAAAGAAATGAACACATGGGTTCTTTGTGCCTAAGCATCTTTAATTGATTAAGTTTTGACAGGTCTTTGTATCTTGCACCATTTATTTCCTAAAGGTTTTTTCCTGCCATAAAACCTTTATGCTTTTATTGACTTATTAATTGATTTAGGCAAAAAGTTAAAGAGATTTTCAGGCTCTGGGTGTTAGCAGTGCTTTGGCATTCAGTTCATGTGAGACATCTTCAAATGCTATATAAATAATGTTTTCCGTCTTTCACATCCTCATTGTGCAATATGACTGGTGTCTTTTTGGGAACCCTTGCTAATTCACTGACGGATAATACACATGTTGCTCATTAGTCTTTTATCTGGCGGTTTATAAGGCATCATCTTAAGCACCCATCACTTCACTTGCAACGCTTTATATTTTTCAGGTCAGCTTAGTATTGCTTGTTAAAGTGCAGTCACAATTCTTCATTGTGCTCCAGCCTTTTTCCTCCATGAAACCTCACTGCTGACAACAAAAGCATTTGGGTACCATGACAATATAGGGTTTGTGTACATGTGTCTGCCTGCAAAACATGGGCTTCAAAATGTAGGCACTGGAAGAGGTAAAAACTAGCTGACTCTCAGAGAGTAGGGTGGGTGTCCAGGACTGGCACCTGGGAGACAAAACCAACCCCCTTCCCCTACATATGGAACATCCTTCTCATTTGTGAATAGCTTCTGTTAGAAGCAGGAAAACAGAGGAGAGTCTGAGATATTTATCAACGGCTTTGAAGGGCCATCCTGGATGGCACCAGTCAGATCTGCTCTGCCATGTCAGAGATCAGCAGATCGCGTCATGCTCTTCTTAAAAGGTCTTTTTTCTGCGCTCCTTCCCGGCACTGATGGCTTTAGGGAGAAGTGATGGGGAAATTTTTATAGCAGCAAAGAATTATTCTGAACTAGGGAAATGTTCAGCTTGACTGCTCAGTATGTGAGCAGTTTGTAACTAATACCAAATAAGACAAAGTACATTTGGCAGGTAGATTAAAAAAAACCACAGAGGTACAATAACAGTTCTACCTTAGTGAATCACCTTTCCCAGGCAGAACCATTATTTAAAGATTGCTGGAGACCGTAAGCTAAAGCAAATTATTTTTTGAAGGTGGGAAAAAAGATAGTTTTTTTTAGTCTGCTTTATTTCTGGAAACTTCCTTTCCATTTCAAGTAATTTATTCAAATTTAATCACAGGGGTGTCAGAATATGAAAATGTCTAGTTATGATATTGTTGGGGAATTTCAACTTTCACTTTAATTATACTACTTGTGCCTGTATTGAGAAGTATCCATGGAAACAGTGCAGTAATTCATAAACTGTAGAGTTGTATAAAGTCTGTCTACCACAAATATGTTTCAGCAAGAAAATCAAGAAGACTTTTCATGTCAGTGTTGCACAGCCACAGAGTCAATGATTTGAGCCATGCCACAGTATATAAAATATTCAGTATTTTCTGACTTACAGAACTGAAAAAAACAGATCAGAACCATGAAACTCTCACCTTCCCAAGCAGATAATGTATCACAAAAAAAAGCTTGAAAATGAACTTTTTATGTGAATTTGTAGCAAAACTCTTTGTATGAGTATTTTTTAAAAATTATCAGATCATAGTGAAATTAATGGAAATAGAAATATTCTGCTGGTACTTGCCAAGACTATCGTTTATGTTCCTACTTAAGCCCAGCTAATTAGTCATGAATCAGCTTGACAAAGGTAACATGAGAAAAAATGGTAATTAAGCACTCTGGAGCTTGCTTTTTAGGGCAAAGATTTTTTTTTAGTTTTTTTACACACAAAACCCCATTACTTTACTCAAGTTAAATGTCAAACAACTCTGTTGCCCAAATAGGTGCACAAAACTTTATTTCTGCTATATTCTTGTAAAATGTAAATCAAGGAACTGGTTTTCTAGACTTGAACTTTTCAAAGACTAGCTGTCTGACTTTGTTTGGTCAAGTCAGTGAAGACCACATGTTCAAAAAGTTTATTTCTTCTTTCTATTTTTATTCAAAATGAATCATTCATGTTGCTGTGATGTTGAGGAGTTAGTGATCCCTGTACCAATGAGTCTGTGTAGGTGCAGCCCTGCGCTGCCACATGCACAGCATGGACACTAAGCCAGAGTTGGACTTTGCATGTCCCTTGGTCACAGGATGAACTTGATTTGCAGACAGCTCCAACCCAGTGCTGGTGATTACACTGCCTGGGCAGAAGTGTAGGAACAAGTTATCAAGTGAAATGCTTTTTGTTTTACAGTAGAAATGACAACTAGATTTTTTTTCTCTTAAGAAAATCCTGTAGGAACTCAAAAGACCAAAATGAGATTGCCTTGCAGTGGATGGGATCTGCATAGCATGCTGTGCTCTGTTTTTACATTTGTTCAGACCTACCCATCTTGGGGCTTCCAGCATGTGAATGGGCTTAGGATTCTCTGTACTATCCTCTTTTCTTTATAGTTTTAGCTCCAATAAATGGCATTTTAGGGGATACTTTCCTACAGGGTCTTAGTGCCTTTATTAATGGGATAATACTGAACTATCATCTCCTGGTACAAAACATGTATATGATCTAGGTAATCAAATAAATCAGCTTTTTAAAATGCCAGAGGGATTACATGCAGCTCACAGTGAGAGCTGAGGCATTTCTCTGACACACTGCTTTTCTTCTTTGAGCTTGGAAGTTCAAATACTGCTATCAGTATGTAATCCCTGAAACTGCCCAGTTTATGTCTTCTTAATACAATTTTTACCAAAGAGTGTTAGACAGTAATTTCTTATTTCCAGTGAAGTAACAAGCTGGACTTTTCAAATCTTGCAGTACTTTCAGTTTACCGGAGCACTGAAAGCTAGCATCTCAGAAATAGAGGAATTACCGCCTGAGTGTTGCAACCATGTTTAACAGCCAGTCCTCAAAGGTGGATATCCAAACAGGTTAAATACAATCAAGTCTACAGACCAAATGTGAAAATGCATTTCCCTTTGATGATAATAAGGTAACACTTGCATGTGTAGTAGTACAGTAGAGGTTAGCAGAGAGATCTGCTCTGGATATCTGATCATGAAGTTTGGAGCCAGCAAAAGCAGTAGGTTTTGTCGCAGATTTGTACAGATGATCAGTCATGGGCAGTTTTCATATCCTGATACACAGCTCTAGATGTGATTATGTTATGTGACTTCTGGACAGTCAATGACAAAGAATTTAAAATAAAGTTCTCTCACCATTCTTCAATCCCTATAGTGTCCCTGAGCTGGAGATTCCTATTTTCTTTCCCCACTGTCTGGGATACATACCTTTCTGAGAACCTGCTAATGATTTCATCAGCACAATTAAGCCATGGGTATTACTTCTGTTGTGCTCTAAAGCCAGTCCCTGCACTCAAATTGATCAAGAAGTGACCATAGTCATTTGACTCCGAGTCAAGAAGTGTTCATAGTCTTAGCCCCTCTGGTTTCAACCTGTGCTTCTGCTTTATGCTTCCTAGGCTTCTAGTATCATTCTGCAATCACTACTCTACACACTAACTTATTTTAGGATCACTGGTAGTTCACTTGACACAGAAATGATTTCTTAGGTGTGTATGTGTACATTACTACCTTGAATGTATACTGTAGTATCCGTCTAACAATGGTAATGTTATTTAAAAAGAAAGATCCTTATTAAGAATCATGCCTTAGTTACAGCATGCTTTTTGACACTGGAATATATTATTTTCAGTTTACTTTTAGTATTTTTCAGTAAAATCATTTTGTTTCAATGACCAGGGAGATGTCTTAATACAAGTGTAACCTGTCTTTCTAGAGCACTGTCTGTCATATTGTAACCAATGTATGTTGGTAATCTTATCCGAAAATATTGTGGCTAACTTGCCTTAATTTATTTTAGTATTATTTTCACTGTGGTTTACACCAGTGCATATTCAGAGCTATTAGGTCATGTTTTGTATAAAATCACAGAATCAGAGAATTTTTAAAGTTGGAGAAGACCTCCAAGACCATCACGCCCAACCACTAACCTAATACTGCCAGGTCCACCACTAAACTGTGTCCCTAAGCAGCACATCTACAGTGTGTGTTTCTCCTATCTGTCTAGGATCTTCTGGGCATACCTCACCCACTTAAGTTCTCTTATTTGTATTTATAATATGCCTTTCTTGTCCACCTATAATTCTTTCCTTACTACAAAATTCTTCTTAATATGGCATTTTCATAACCATTTCAGGAGATTTTCTTACCTTTTGTTTACTTCCCCTTTCTCATGTCAGCATAAAACAGAATCTTTTTTATCACTGAAGTTATGTTTTCTCAGATGTTGCAGATAAAAAATAATCTTCATGAAAAGTAACTTTTACTTACAAAATGCTCTCTTATCACATTGTTACCAGAAATCAAGACCTTTTAGTATTTAAACTGCTTAACAAGCTGATATCAATAGTCTTCCATATCAGTGTGAGCTTATACTAAGAAAAGTACAGACAATGTGCTTAATCCAAAATTACTTGAAGTGGAAATGATTCTATTCTATATTAAAATACAGGTGTTCCTACTAATTTTACTAGGCCTTATGTCATTTCAACCTGGACACTGTTGTACAATCTGTCACCATAGGCTTTTTTTAAAACTCTTGAGAAAATATGCTTTACATCGATTCCCATCTTCTACCAGGTACTTTGGGAACTGAAAACACTTTATCCCAGGTAGGCTATTTGTGTGGAATCCAACCAATAGTCTCCTAAACTGGCCATGTCAGGAGTGTCTTTAAAAAGGGAAAGGTTGAAACTCTGTAGAATATAATGAGGGACATTTCACAATGGTTACATTTCAATATTCCCCCCTTTACTCAAAAGCAGTTGTAGGACTTCCTCCTATCATGACCTTAGGAAATTTTTCTGAAGTTCTAAATTGTGGAAAGTCATTTGTAAAAAGATGTTGTTTGACTCTGTTTATTTCTCCCTCTTTTAATAATTCCCTGAAAAAAATTGTCATCAAGTGCTTTTTATCTTGAATGTTGAGATCAGGTTTGGATTTCTTCACAGTTTTGTTCTCTATTAAAAGGCTTGTAGTGGAAAGTGCACTGTCCTTTTGCAAGGTGACTCATATGTTTTCCTACAAGCAAGAACTATTTAGTTGTTTTATTCTAAGTTACTGAAATGATATCAACTTTTCCATGTCTCTGATCATATCCACTTGATATTAACTTTATCCATAAGCATAGAAGGACTATTTTCTACACTTCCAAATCTATTTTTAATTACTGTTGTTTCTGATTAGATTTTGGTTTCCTCAGAAATTCTATATTCTGTCTTTCTTTTGCCTATTTCAGTCTATTCTATAATAAAACAGGACTTAGGGAAACATATAATTATACTGTTGCTCTTACAGGATATTAATCCTAAACATACTTAAGTCTTAGATTCTGGCAATGGGTTAATTTTTGACATTACTCATATCTTGAACTAATGAGAGTATGGCTAAGCTGATTGGTGAATTTGGATGTAAGTATCCAATTATGTCTGTTTATGTTGTTATGAAAATACATAGTACTCTTTGCAGAGTCTTCATAGATGACAAAATTCATTAATTTAATATTACTGTTGCTAGTTATACTGTAAACGGTTTCACTGCTTATTGTTCATTTCCGTAGATCTTCCTTTGCTTTGTTATCACTAAAGTCCATAAAGGCAACTTCTATGGCATGTTTATGAGAATTTAAATTTGAAAGAGCCCACTTTCAAGTTTTGCAGAAAAAGACACCTTTTATATTGTCTTACTTTTCCTCATTCCTTAGGTACAGATGAGATCAGCTTTTTCTTCTTATTTTTTTCTAATTCATTAATGCCTTCCAAGCCAAAGCCTGACAATTGCATAATTTTCCCTGTTTCTGTTGTGCTGTTTAATGTCCACCACAGAATTACACAGACAGTTTTGAATTGGAGAGACTTCTCTGTATAAATTCCTGCAAAGCTGTGCAGTTCATGTAGTTCTGCTTTGGGTGACCCACCATACTACTAAGAATCCCTGTCTTAGGTAAGCTTCAAACCAGAAAGTCTGTGCATACAGTATATAGCTCTCTTTCTTTCACCCTTCCCAGATCTCATTTTGGGTTTTTTTTTAAGAATTCAGGGGCAAATAGCAAGGCTAGAAATAGGTGAATAATAATTTCAAACGGAGTAGATTAACTCTAGCAGCAATATAAGTGAATGATAATTCAAACAATGTGAAAAACAAAGCCTCACTGAACCAACGGGTATAATGAGTAATGCTCAAGCCATTAGTCTAAAAAAAATTAGGTTCCTTTCTAGTCAAGTAGAATTCATTCATTAAAATGGATCAGCCTGAGTTATGGACTTTGCAGCTAAAGAAAATATAAAGAACAAATCAGTATAATTTATCAATTGTAAACTGCTAAATTTGTATCACTGACAATAAAAATCCACAGACTTCATTTTCCAATTCTCAGATAGAGCAACTTATTCAGTGATTCTTCACCCACAATGCTTCAGCAATAACTGACAAACCAGCTCCTCAATATCTAGTTAACAGCTTTAATTTGGTTTTCGATTTGTTAGATCTCTATAGACCTCCCTATCCCTTACACCAACTCACATTTATTTCACATTTGTGCTGCAATAATGATTAGTACCAAGGCTCTTAGACAACCTTTGCTACTCTAAAGGGTACCCTTTGTCTTTCATTTCTTAATGTATGGTTTAGTTTGGGTTAGAGTGAGCTGGAAAAATTAAACCATAAACATCAAATATATAATTAAAACATTGCAGAAGGTCGATGGATTTCCTTATTTACTCTGTAGAGGCTATGGAAATTCATTTTAGAGAAGCAATTGTTTTCAGTCTGAGTTCAGGGACAGACAACACTGTTGTCTTAGAAACTTGAGGTTCAGTGTTCTCCAGCTCTGTTTTTCAACAGAAGTGGAGAAACAAGAGATTTACATTCTAGAAGATATATTCACACAAACCACACGTTTAAAAATTCAAAAGCATTTTTTTAAATGGATTATGTTCATTAGTGTTGGAGGTTTCCACATCCCCTGTGCTTTCCTTTGCAGTTTATTCTCACTGAATCTACAACTTGTCCATTGAACAATGTTTGCTGGAGACAATGCGAAGATGAGTGCTAGTAACCCGTTAGGAAAGCCAGCATTTGACATTGAAAAAAGCTGTGCTTACGTGGTAGTTTTATTAGAAAAAAAAGTGAAGAATCAGATCACTCACTTGCAAATACTTACTGGCATTGAAAAAAAAAAAAAAAAGAAACGCAGGTATCATGCATGAGGGCTCTTGGAAAACCATAACTTTTTGGTACTTTCGTTACAAGAGATTAAGATACTTGCTGACAAAAGTACTTGGGATAGCAGAAGAAGTAGGGAGAAAGAAGCTTTTATTAAAAGACACCCGGCTCTAAACCCTTTTGCAGTCAACACAGTGATGTGCACACTGTCTGCATCACAACTCTGTTTCTCAGAGAATGACTTCTCTGAGGAAATGACTTCCAGATACTTCAGCTAGGAATTTTCAGAGAATAGTAGGTGTGGGAGTCTACTATACTTAACAAATAACTGCTAAAGAGAAAAACTGAAGTTGACAGATGGTATGCTGTATTGCAGGGTGACATAGCATATCTCTGATCCATAACATTTAAATGCTGACAATACCACATATTTAAATGAAGCTGCTTTGTTCTACTGAAAACAATACAGGTTACTGATGTGAAAGTATTGATCAGGTCCAGTCAAATTTCATCTGGGAGATGTGCTAAGGTCACAGTCTCCACCTCTTCATCCTGGTGCTCAGTGGGTTTGAAGGAGTTATCAAAAGCAGGAAATAGCCCTTATGCTTTTTCTTCTGACTCTTTAGGTTGGAGAACACTTCCATTCATGTAGCTTCTAAATTTTCCAAGTAGTCTCTCCCAGTTCTAGGTTGGTGAACCTGAAGGTGGTATTTTTTTTTTACTTAATCTTAAAAACAAATGGAAATACTAGCAGTTGGCCACTGGGAGCTACACAATTAGAATGTCGGTCCAAGTAAGCTTTGTAAACCATTGGATGCCATTTGAGTATGATCACGTTCACAGAAAACAACCTTCCATATGCAATATCATGGGTTTGAAATCAGCAGCAGTAACATTTTTTGCCCAGTTAAACAAGTTCAATTGTCATCACCGGGGGGATAAAGTCAGTAGAATCCCTTGTAATGTGAGGATTTACCATCACTCACTCACCAAAGCGAAGAGCTCTGGTGCAGGCATGTCCCGCAGCAGAGCAGGGGATCGATCACGGTGAGCAGGGCAAATTTCTAGAGCCCGAAAAACTACAGGAGAGCGCTGAGAACCATGTGGAGTCTACTGTATGTAAAGATCAGGTTCATGATCACCTAAGGAACCTGAATGTAAATCTATCAGACCCGATGAGATGCACCCCAGAATCCTGAAGAAAAGGGCTGGTGTAGTTGCCAAGACATTCTCCCTGATATTTGAAAAGTCATGGCAGTCAGATTAAGTCCAGGTGACTGGGAAAAGGGAAACATTGTACCCATCTTTATAAAGGTTAAAAAGGAGGACCCTGGGAACCACCAACCTGTCAGCCTCACTTATGTGCTTGGGAAGATTATGGAAGAGATTCTCCTAGAAGCTATGCCAAGGAACATGGAGGACAGGTGTTAAGATCCGGTTATTAAAATTATTAGATAGATGCCTCTGCCTGAATTAAGATTCAGATGAGACCGTATGCCAAAGTCAATAGTAAAGATTTTTATTTAACAGTAAATATGAGCTAGAAAGAGATAGAAATAGGAAAAAGAGAGGAGTGGGGAGGTGGGGGGAACAGAAAGAGAGTGACAGAGAGACAGATTAAATAGAAAAAATATCACCACTCTGGATTCTGACAGTGTTCCATTGGTCTTCTTGTGGTTTTCTTGGTGATAAGAGTCCCAGTCTTGTTGAAGAGATGGCTGCAGTCTGGATCTGTTGAGTGAAGCTCAGGGTGGTGCGGGAAGTCTCATGAAATACAGAGTCCATAGGGGTTTTATTATGCTTAGGCTAGGTGTAAACCCCCCACCCGGTACCTCCCCTGGGACAGGGAGTTTTGCACTGGATGATGTAATACTGGGAAGTGTTCAAGGCCAGGCTGGATGGGGGTCTGAGCAACCTGATCTAGTGAAAGGTGTCCCTGCCCACATCAGAGGGTTTGAAACTAGGCGATCCTTAAGGTTCCTTCCAACCCAAACAATTCTATGATTCTGTGAGGATAAGTGATGGAAGTAGTAGATTTTGGATGTACACGTTAACATTACGGTTTCTGCTTGGTGCCGCATGCTGCTAATGGAGTCCCGGGTGTGCGTATTATCTGCCTAAACTGTTTTACATAGCTACACTTAAGAAATAGTGACCTTACACTGTAATACTGCAGATATCTGCATTTTTTGTGGAACTGTGTCTGTGTAGACACATCCTGGTATTCCAGCCTCTGCTCCATTCAAGTATTTGTCTTTTGCAGGTCTACAGAGTAATTACCTCTGATTTAGAACGCTGTCAGCACCATGTCTATATTGATGCTGAGATGTATTTTAAACAGCTTTTTACACAGTTTGGTAAACTGGATAAGTTGAATCTTAAGAATAAACTTGTGATTCTCACCCCTCCTCCACCCTGAAAACACTTTAAAATCCAGTTGTCTCAAAGCTCTGATGTGTGCGTTTGTTTTGGCTTTCTGTTATTTGACTTCTAGCAGAACATTGTAAAGTTTATGTAATTTTGGGCCTAGCAGTTAATGTATCCCCTGCAGGCAGGTTCCATATGAATTAAAAAGAAATTCAATTACTGAACTACTGATAACTTATCTCAACAGAATGCAAATGGATTAAGATGGCTAAGTGTTCACTTGCTTATAAATGTACCATTTAACTAGAAAACATGCTCTTTAAGAGAAGCAACAACACAAAAGCTTCCCTGATGTTTTTTACTTTCAGAGGTTTATGCAGTTCATATTACACTATTTACAATTCAAACTGTGGGGATCTTTATTAAAATAAATTAGAATGAAAACAACAAAAATGGTTTTACAAATATGCCAAACAACTTATTATGTTTCCCAAACACAGAGAGTGGGAATATTTCCTCTTTAAAAAAGATGAATGACCCTTTTGATAAGAAGTGTAACACATTTTATACAAACAGTTTTGTTGGTCTAGGACATTAATACTGAAATTAAGACTTTGTTTCCTGTAAAATGTGGTCACCTCTATGTGTGATCATTATTTATTACATGTGGAACAATGAGCTAATTTCATTTTCCTATAAAAAAACTTCTTTATGTAGTTTTTGTGCTTATCTTAATTTTATATGTGTGTAAAAATTAGTCTATGGATGGTGTGTTTCTCATCTTCACAACCAGTGGAGGCAATAGGTTTATTAACTTACAAAGTTAATGAATTAGTCCATATTTCTCTATAGGCTTAGAAAATATGGAAGTTATTTATTCATAGTGCATGTAATGTATATAGCTGGAGGCTCTTCACTGGTGCATTTCCTTAAAAAAAAAAACTCTGTTATCTATTTTTATAGTTATAGGACTGTTTTGTAATTTTAGGAAACTGGTTAGACTGGTATTAAAAAATAAAGACTAAGTTCCCTGCTACTTTTGATCTCAAAACTTTGTATGCTTTTGTCTGAAAAGCTATACATTTTTAACAAGTTAATAATAATAATAACAATAACAACTATGTTTTAAAAATGCTTTGCTTGTGCCTTGAAGAATCACACTATGAAGTCATCCTACCTACGAGTCCTGCTAATTGCATTAAATCAGTGTTTTATTACAGTAATAAGAGCTATATAAATATGTAACTTTTGTAGGCTGAAGTTAAGGAATCTGTTCTTTATACTGAACAGTTATAAATATATTCATTGAAATAATTGCCAAGAATCTGGGTACTTGATTCATTTCAGTGGACCTTTAAAAGAAAATTTGTAAAGAAATATCCCTGTATAACTTTTGCAAAGCTGATATTTCTTCAGATCATAAACCAGTTCTTTTCTCTTTCACAACGGTGAAGACACTAAATGTTACTTGTAGTTGTGGGGTTAGAAGGATGAGTTTCATAAAAGAGTTATTAAATAATTTTGAAAGAGAAATAATGAATGATGTATATCTGGTGTCACTACTATAGCATATTATTATTATTGCATTTTTCAGAGTGTGCAAAACGTGTTTGAAAACCAATATCCTGGAATTGGGGCTTAGTCCTACATTGCATAGTGCTTTACAACCCTGCCAAAAAAGGCATTCATATATGTATTTAATCGTAAGAATGGAAATGTTTCAGTTAGGGTTATAGTAAGGACCTGCAGAGTGCCCACATCTTACAAAAAGCATCAACTGCCTGAAACACAACCAAACAGCTTTTGAGAGGAATGTTGGTGTGAATGAGAGGCTTGGTGAGCAGCACTGGGTGGGCTTTGCCCAGGACCCAATCTGTGCAGCCCCCGTACTGTTAGCATGGGCTATGCACACAGCACCTCATGTCTGGCTCGTTGCAGCCACATAGAGACAGCTGAGAGCCTGGTTTGTTCCAGCTGTGGTGGTCAGTTCAGGAAAAGCCAGCTGCCTGATAGATTGAATAAGATCTGAATCAGGAGAGTTGGGAATGAGACTTTAAAGTAACAGTTTACATGGTGACATCTTTATTTCTCCATCTTTTCTTCCTTAAAGCAAAGGTCTCAACCTACTAAGACTCTGTAACAAGCATAGTCCTGCACTTTAATAGAAAGTGTTCTGATGTTAAAACTAGCTGGAATTTCCAGCACCAACCTACTGGTGGATTATGACGACAGTATCATACACATTATATGACCAAATACCCAGAGCAGAAAATGTCTCTGCACATTAATAAATTCAGATATATGCAATGATATTGACAACACACTTAAGATTATTTTTATTCTTGCTTTAGAAGTATTTTATGAGTCCTTTAACACGTCAGTTCATCTGGAATAATAGCTAACCTATACTATCCTCACATACATACTCTTCTGCGAGCTTGAGGGGTCCATGAGAGAAGCTGCATAGTCGGTTTAAATACTGAGGTTTGCTGAGGTTCTCCTTGCTTGAGAAAGTCCAAAATAGTAGGAAGCTTTTCATAAAGAAACAAATACTAAAACAAAAAAAAATAGCAAAGAGATAGATTTCTTAAATATTAATGGCTTTAGTTGAGTAAATTTCTGTTTGCTTCTTTTTCTTTACTTTCTCATTCTTCCCTTTCTTTGTAGACAAGCATGGTCTAGCCCATGAGGATTCATTTACCATTGGTTTAATTTTTGATTTCAAACGAGCGAAAAATAAAAGCGTATCTGTCCTGGGTATTTTTTGTAACCATCCCAAAGAGAAACCTATTTCTGGGGCTTACTGTACTGTATTTTGCCACATAAACAAAATATGTACCTGTAGCCTGCACACCATCAAGAATTTGGACCATTTTTTAAATTAAGCAGGTATGTTCATGTCTTCAGTCATCTGTGTCTGGGCTGGAAGTAATATTATCAAAGCTTACTTCAGATGTTCTTGATAATATTACTAGTGAAGATGTCAATTAACATAACAATTTTGGTACCTAAAGCACCTACAAACTGATGATTTAATACTGAAGTTGTTGACCAGAATACAAGATCTTGTCATAAAAAAATACTGATTGAGAAACAGACAATTTTTCTCCTAGGCAGTCCTAAAGACTACATTACTGTCTTGTCTGCAATTTTCATCAGCTCCAGCAGAAGGCTCTCTGAAGTCTTAACAAACTAGTTTTGAGTCCTTTGCTCATCCCAAATTTAGCTTAGTTTTATGTGACAACACAGGAAAGAAAATTAAAAAGGAATGATATTTATGCTGAAAAAAGTTCCATCTATAGTTCCACTCAAAACCTAGTTAGTGCCAAATTACTTTTGTTTTCCTCAAAGGTACCTTCAGTGGTACTAATCAAGGCAATGCAACAACTTCCCCTGCCAAGGATGATTAAATTGTTCTATAGCCAGCCAAAGGCATTCATTGATGCTGTGCCAAAACAAGATGTGCTTCTAATTATTGAAGTTTTCTACTGCTACAGTGCAGGAATTGTTTTAAACGTACCTGAAAGTACACACTTCTCACATGATGTCTTTTACTATCTTAAGACCATCCCAGATACATTTGTCAGTCATAAAGATCTGGTTTCTATAAAGGAACGTCACTTGATCCTGTAACAGCAAACGAATTTCAAATGTTTCTTAAAAAAATACCATCTACTAAGACTTGCCAGTAAATAAAACCCAAAAACCTGTGATGCCTGTGGAAGTTGTAACTTTCACTTAAACAAGCCTACAAACACCACAAACAGCTGTTCCAAGCTGTTTCTTAGAGTAAAATGTAAGATTAAATCAACATTTCGTTAAAATTTTCAGAGATCTGAGTAATAAAAAGCTTTCCGGCAAAGAAGGGAAAAAAATCCTAATGCGGACAAACCTTTTTGTGAGTTGCAATGTTCATCCATGCTGCAACATAATCTGAACCTATTGTGAGGACATTTTAGATATTTATAGTGTGGGAAGGAAATTAGAAGAGCATTTAAAAACAGAAAGTATATTAAAATGTAAATAAAGATGTAAACAGTATTTTAAAATACATTTTTTCACAGTTTCTTTAATGGAAATGTTTAAATTTTGGTCATCGTAAAGAGGTAGTGGTCTTCAAAGATAGTAATGGATAGATGGATAAGAATTCTTTAAAAAGTGGAAAATTCCTTTTTATAATAAGTTTGTCTCCAACAGTATCATTAGAATATTTATGCTGCTAATAGGTCTCTACAATAAACATTTGCTGCACTACTGTGCTTTTCTTTCTCTAAAAGGCGAAGTGCTATAAATGTATAATAGGTGGAATATTGTGCTTTAGTACTGGGTAACTGATGTATCCTTGTAAGCTGGTATGAAAGTTTCTTAATTTTCTCTTTATCCAAAAACATCTATTAGAAACACCTCAGCCTTCACAAGGAAGGAAGAACAAGGAATAAGGACAGTAGAGTATATTAATTATTTAAGGAATTGTTGTGCAGGCTCTTCAAGCAGTAAATATTAAGGGAGATCAGAAAACAGCTCAGGAATGCAGAGTAGTTGTCAAAACCAATACAAAAAATCAATAATATCAAATACTTCACAAGGATAAAGTGTTTCAGTGTTTATCTATTAATTCCCAATATGGGCTCTTTTCCTTGAAGGTGTTAACACATAAGGATCTGGGGTGTAGTAGAAGGCAGTGTAGTCAAAGGACAGCTTTAAAGCTTTTACTCATCTTCTTAAGGAATTCATCTTTCAATGAATCTGAAAAAAATATCTAAATATGATCTGTGATATTTGCAACTGGATCAGCATTTTACATACAAACAATTTGAATATTAAATAAACAATAATGTGTAACTTAAGAGGTGGATATAAAGGGGTACCCAATGGAAGTAGAGACTGTATAGATTAAAGCTATTAAGAAATGCAAAAGGCAAGAAAGGAATCTATTCAAGTGTAAGTTTATATAGTAGTATATGTAAGTGTAATGCCCCCCTAGTTAATAAGGAAAGAGAATGAAAAGTCAAATGCATAAGAAAGGCTGTAGTATTTAATGATTTTAGTTGCACCTGTCTCCATACATTAACAAAAGTCTAATTGTGATCTGTAGATTAGCATGTAGATTTTAATAAGAAAACCTGGGCTCCAACAGGAAAAGGCCATTAGATAATATGTATGGTAGTTGTACATAAATCTAGGAAGTAGTGACAATGGAGAAAAGGCAAATGGTCTGCAAAGAAGTAGTGAGAACAGGAGGATTGATGTGTAGAAACTTTGACATCCAGCTCCAAAATGGATTGGGTTAGTCATAGCTGCTCTCACTTCACTGTTACTTTGCCAGGTTCATTCTTTCTTGGAAGATCTCTAGAGCTCTAAACTGAAGTTTGCTTAAGGATGCACCGTTTACTAATTTATTCTGACAGCTTTGTATTTTTACATTTTTAAACTAGTCTCTTGTATCCTTATGTTTAACTAGGTTTGGCTTTTTAAAAAAAAAAGAAAAAAAATGTGAACACGATGCTGTGTTTGCCTTAATCATTGTTTTGACATCCTTTACAAAGCTCTGCCATATGAATAGTGTGCATTGCTGAGAATGTGTATAACTCAATATGGGTCAGCAGTGTGCCCTGGCAGCCAAAAGAGTCAACTGTGTCCTGGGGCGCACCAGGCGCAGCATCACCAGCCAGTCGAGGGAGATGATTGTCCCACTCTGCTCTGCACTGGTGAGGCCTCGCCTTGAATATCGTGTGCAATTTTGGGCACCACAATATAAGAAAGATATTAGGCCACTAGAGAGTGTCCAAAGGAGGGAAATGAAGATGGTGAAGGGCCTTGAGGGGAAGCCGTATGAGCAGAAGCTGAGGTTGCTTGATTTGTTCAGCCTGGAGAAGAGGAGACTGAGGGGAGACCTCACTGTATTCTACAAGTTCCTCATGAGGGGAAGAGGAGAGGCAGGCACTGATCTCTTCTCTGTGGTGAGCAGTGACAGGACTGGAGGGAAGTGCCTGAAGTTGTGTCAGGGGAGATTTAATTTGGATATTAGAAAGAGGTTCTTCACCCAGAGGGGGGTTGGGCACTGGAACAGGCTCCCCAGGGAAGTGGTCACAGCATCAAGCCTGACAGAGTTCAAGAAGCATTTGGACAATACTGTCAGGCACCTGATGTGACTCTTGGAGAAGGTCCTGTGCAGGGTCAGGAGTTGGACTTGATGATCCTTGTGGGTCCCTTCCAACTCAGCTTATTCTGTGATTCTGTAAAGCAGCTGTAGTGTAGAACTTCTCTCTAATTTTGGGGGTCAGATGGAGGGAACATTAGAGGTCTCTGGAAATTATGAACCAATCTTCTTGGTTTTGTTCACTTAGAAGATACCTGAAAATTACTAAGCAACCTACAAGTATATGGAAAATAAGTAAAAGCCAGCATTGATTTGTTCTTGAAAAATCTATCTGATTTTCTTATTTGACATAATAATTGGGCTACTAAAAGAGAGAGAAATAATAGATATTATAGATCTCGACATCTTCACAAGCAGAGTCGATTAATACAGTGTATGGTAAAATTACCATTTCGTGGCATGATGGGTCAATAAGCACTGTGTAGCAGGGAAAGAATTAACTCCAGCAGCAATTAGGGATGTAAGCTGCAGAGACCCATCTGCAGAAAGAAAGTACTGGCAGAAGACTAGGAAAAGAAGAAACCTGTCTGGAAAAATCCAGTCTGTGAGTAGGCTGGGTTCCTAAAGAAGTTACATGCAGACTCTCCGAGGCAAAAAAAGACCACCTCTCTCAATGCTGTTAATTGCAAAGTCCTCATAAACTGAGTAAGACCATTATGTGTCAGCAATAATAGGCAGTAGCAGTGCCTGTGGGCAAGTTTCTGGTCTGGGATGGGATGACCATGATTAGAAAATGTTAAAACTTTAGCATTGCTACAATAGCCCAAAGTGTGATAACTCATTGCATCTGTGCTGATGATTAGGGAAGGTCTGTTCAGCTTTCTAGAGCACAGCCATACCACTGTCACAGAATTACAACTGGAATTCTAATATATGACTATGGCCCAACAAGAATGTCTTGGCGCTGGTCACCCAGCAGCAGTGAGTTCTCTTGATACAGGCACTGACTGAAGGTGAGGATGCTAAGACTAAAGGCTAGGACTGGCTTAAATGGCATTGGGAGATGGCCCTCAAATGTCATAGAACCATAGAATGGTTTGGGTTGGAAGAGACTTTAAAGATCCAACCCCATTTCCGTGGACAGGGACACCTACTACTAGAAGGTGGAATGTCTGAGGACTTTGTCTTATGTAGGCTTCTTAGTTACATTCTGGGCATTACATGGGGCCAACCTTCTTGGTGTTTTTCCCAAATGCCAGTGGTCAGATAAAACTCTCAGCTATTCAGTTTTGGAATTGATGGTAATAACATCTGCCTGAGCTGCTACTCTTGACGTTGTACACTTTGCTTGGACGAGGCTAAAACCAAGAGCTAAATCAGTGCTGAGATGACCAGTCTATCTGTTTTAGAGGGGTTTCCCTGGAACATTTGTCTGAGGGAAGGCAGCAGTTCCACTGATACTGTTGTGATAATATGAGTAATGGTGTATTGTCTTGCTATGGAATTAAACTCTCACTGCTTAAAAGACAGGTGTAATGATATATCGTCCTTGAAGGTACTGTGGGATAAAAGAAGAGCCATGTCACAAATAGTTTCCTGGATGATGGTGGAGTTAGCAGCAAACTCCTGATCCTGGTGTAATTCTTCTGTCAACAAGTGGGGAGCAAAAAAATTTACAAATACGGGGAGGTAGGTTATGCTGTGATTGGAGATCCCATTTATTCATCCACATCAAACCACATCTGGAGTTAAGTCAGAGGCTACAATACCAGGCGTACAAGAACAAATACAGGGTATTTAGGAATACCTTCAAACTTTAAACGTAGACATGAGTAAGAAGTCATATTTAACAAGGAAAATCTATAAGTGATACTTATGTTACCTAGCAGACATCATGTCTCCAAGACAATAACTTTGAATAGTAATTTTTCCTCTGAATCTTGTAATTGCTACATACATGCTTCTGCACATTCTACCAGCCACATAATCTTGCTCATTCCCACTAGCTGAGTGTAAATAAGTAGATACTTCTGTTTTGCCACATTGCCTACTAATTTTGCTATAAATGCCAAGAAGCTGAATTGTTCTTGTTGTCTGACCTGTTCAGTCTGTAATGACTGATACTGCTGCCCTAATATAAACCATGTGCAAGCCAAATGCTGCTCAAGACACTTCTGCTAAACATGCCAGCCTTTTGCAGTGAAAAACACCAGAGAAAAGAAAAATAATACGTAAGAAATTGAATGTAACATCTCCAGCACAAGAAGCAACAAGTACATAAATGGGAGCATATTTCAGAAGATGGTTAAACCTAAATTATCACATCCTGAATCTGGAAAAAAAAAAATTATGTTGGTCAATAGGTAATAAGCCTTGGTAAGAAAATTACTTTGGACATGTTATGGACATGAATAGCTTGTGTTATAAATTGTTAAGAATCCAGCATTAGATGATATCAGCTCTCAGAGTCACAGCTGTTCACCTGCTTGGATCTATTAAACATCTCTTAACCCTTTACAGATAAGTGGAAATTTTATAGTAAAGTGTAATCCCATGGCACATAAAATAGTATAAGATAGTATATCTATGAAACGCAGCTTTTGGAAAAGAGTGTTTGCACCTAAGAAATAACATAGAGGTTGTGAGTTTAAAGATCAGTGACATGCAGATCCAGATCACTGAACCCCAACTGTTAACACAATTACATTGTAAATCTGTGTTTCAGTTTCATCATACGACAAAGCACGACAGATATTTTCAATGAGAAAATTTGTTGATTATTGCCCTGAAATGCCAAGAAAGTAGCAGAAATGTGGGCAAAGACTCAAATAAGTGTGTAGTTATTATTATTTGTTGGAACTTTTGGGCTACTTAGAAATACTCTACAACTTCAGCAAAATTAATTAAAATTATACTTTCTTCATTGCTCTCCTTTGGATGCTCTCTGCTTCGTATATTTCTTATATTGCAGTGCTCAAAACTGCACACAGTATTCAAGGTGAAGTCTCACCAGTGTAGAGCAGAGTGGCACAATCCCCCGCCATTGACCAGCTGGTGATGCTTTGCCTGATGCCCCCCAGGACATGGTTGGCCCTCCTGGCAGCCAGGGCACTGCTGACTCATATTCAACTTGCCATTGACCAGGACCCCCAGGTCCCTTCCCATGGCGCTGCTTTCCAGTGCGCCACTCGTTCCCCAGTCTGTATGAACATCTGGAGTTGACCCATCCCAAGTGCAGAATCTGGCACTTTCCCTTTTTTTTTTTTTTTACTGAGAACCTATTCTGGTTACAGCTCAGCTTACATCACTTTTTGAGGTTCATTGTACGCATAGAGGGTTTTTCACATCAGGTACCAAAAAATGTACGGATTCCACAAAAGCTCTAATTTGTATTATTCCCATAGCATAAATATGTAGCAGTGATGCAAATCTGGAACTGATGTGTATTTGGCTTATCGTGCCTCAGGTCATCTCTAAATGGTGAAGAGCAGCATGAAGGTTCTATGAGCATAGATACGTTCACCTGGTGTGATGCTCAGATACTGCAGCAATGAGGATCTTAATATAACTGTGGCCTTCTCATGTCCTCCAGCAAATCCATCCCTGTTCACTTAGCTATATAAGTAGAAAGGGTGTCAGAAGCTGGCTCTATCTACAGTGGAAAATAGTCTGTGAGGATCCTAGGAAAATGAACATGAGCTTTGCTAAAATAAGATGCAGTTACACAGCAAATGAGTCAATATAATTCTTATTATACCCAAAATACACATAAAATACTACTTACCAAACTCTTTATTGCTACTAAACTAAGTGCTATTGTAAATGTTGTCAATATACATTGGTATATTTTCCTTTCCTTGGTGACATTTTTTGCTTGTAAGGCACTAAAGCTTCACATTTATAAATAAAACACATTGAAAAATGTATCATAGCTATAAAAATATGTAGAGGCTTTATAATTATATAAAAACTTTGATAAGCTGTTTGAGTTTGCTGTGAACATGAGCATGATAATGCACGTGGTTTAATCAATACACCTTTCAAAGGAGTCTCATTTGGGAAAATGCAAAAGCCATATCTTGGAGTCAGTAATAAATATTTCATTAAATTATCTCTAATTTAACTTTCATTCCAATTGGCAAACCTCTAGTGGTACATATATTTTTCCTCTTGATTTTATTGCACTGGTAACATGCAATCATCTCACAGCCTTTTGCTTTCTGAGCTATGGTATATTGCCTCGCCTTAGACTAATCTCACAGTCATTATCTCATTTAAGTAGGTAATATTTGACCATCTAATCAGCTTAAAGCAACCTGAGTAGAATAATGCGGGCTAATATTTGGCATTCAGAAACATTTCTGAAACAACGAGAAAGTGATTTGACAAAAATATATGATCTAAATTACTCCCTTTATGCATGAAAATGCACACTGCTTTTACTGACATAATTAAATTGCCTACATTTCTGACTTTTTAATAATGAAAAAGTAAATGCTTGAGTGTTTAGGTAATTTGTTATGTTGATTTAAAGCAAGGAATTCAGCAGTACCTACTCAGGCATTTACTTCTCTTGTGGAATGTAGACACATCAGTGCCATAGCTTCTTAGTGTGGCAGATTTCATAGAGATTTTTTATTTTCCCATTTTAAATGCTCCTTTTCAGTGCTTGCATTTGTGTATTCTAATTATAGTGAAAAGGAGAAATTCTGTTTATCATGTCATCCAGCTATAGAAAGAAGTAGTATGTTCAGATTTCAAAATTGTCAAGTTGCAGTTTTTTGATAAATGAACAATACTTTTTTCCCAAGGCTTTAATGTTTTATGGGAAGATAATAAAGGCTTCTAGATGCTCTTGGAAATCAAATTTAGACCTAGCAAATTAGTAACTACTGATCCTGACGCCAGAGTTTTGACTGGCAGGTAAGAGTTCCTGCTTTTTTGGTAGTTATTATAGCATTTGCACTTTTGGGACAATAGGGATGTGCCCATCTGAAAGATTAAAGTTATTCAGAAACCTGAATGGAAATGAATGTAGAGTAGTAAGGAAACTGAATATAGTGTCAAATAGGGTCTCAGAAGTGTTTTTTAGGGAGTAGTGGTGGGAAGAACTGAGATTTAGCAAAAGTTTGCCAAAACTTCATGCTCCCATCTGATGGTCATTGCTGACATATCTTAAAAAAATCTTTTACTGAGAAGTTCTCAAATGTCTTGATTAGAGTTACTTAACACACACTAACTTCTTTCTGGGGATTCAGTCCAAATTGAGTTAAAAAGACATGAAAAGTTAGGATTTTGTCATAAACATTGGAGCTGAGGAGAAAATACAAATGTTTGGAGTTCATAATTTCAAACTGGAATGGAAAATTTTACATTGATGCACAAAATCATCATTTTTATTTGATAGCATGGACTCCCTTAATGGAGCATAATAAGGAAAATAAATTGATACCTCCTGATTTCTAACCTCTTGTTCCATTCATTATCCTTCTTTGATTTGTACTAAGTATAATGATGCCCCTGCTTTCAGATGTTTCTTTATCAAATTTCTTCCAGAGAGAAAAACCACAAATCATCACAAATGGTGAAAATTCTCAACTCATTTTCATATTTTACATATCATACAGACATATTAACAGTGTTAATTATTGAGAAAGGCTTGATTGTTCTTTAATTACTCTGCCAAGATCTGGTATAAAATACAAACCCACAAATTATATGACATATTGAAAGTGGATTAGTTTTAATGATATCTTCATATACTAAAATGCATATTTCATTACTAAGTTTTATTTACTAGCATTTTTATATTACCATTAATAATAAAAACACTGGGCTATGTACATAAATAAGAAAATTATTACTGCATAAATTTAAAAGGCACCTGACATGATGGTGAACTTTTATCTGTGGCAAAGTTCCAAATATCAGCATCAGGACAGGATGTACAAATCATGCAAATCATAAAGTTCTTTCTGACTGTCACCCTGACTGTCATGTCAATATTTTTTTTATGAAATTACTTCTTATTGAAAAAATATGCAGTCTGTGAAACAGAGTATACTCCTCAGAACATGCCCTGTTGGGTAGAGAGTTAAAACTTTCTTGTGTTCTGCGGCCCTGATGATCTGACTTTCTGAAAATTAGTGTTTGGCTTCGGGGAGGTTTCACCTTGGAGTTATAGGATATTTCTCCTGCATGTGTAGGTTAAAAACTGAGATTAGAGTTGGATGCAAGTTTGTGACTTTCTGCATGCTCTGACAGAAGGTTATTATGCATGAAATGAAAACAGTAAGCTCCCTAAGCTTTCTTTCCAAGAAAAGATTGAACACCCGTTGCCTGAAACAAGTCTTATTCCCTTTTACATGGAATAAATTTTTAGAGCAGTGTTATACTAGCTTGAGTAAAATAACTATTGCTATTGACTGATAATGACAATGCTAGTTTAATCTATTATATCTGCTTGTTTATTACTGTCATATTATGAAGATGACATTTATGTATCAGCTTTGATTTAAGCAAATAACTTTGACATTCAGCAACAAAAGGTCAAGCTCTCAAATTTGCTTTAAAGTTCTATTGTTCAAATACAATCAAACTTTATTCTCTATCTGCACCCTGTTTTGTATTACAGGATAGGACTAGCCATGTGAAATCAAGAAATTGCATTTATCTGGTGGTGGGACAGTCATATGTTTCCTACCATTTGTCTATTCTTCTTGAAAACCAAGAAGAGGAGATGAAACATTTCAGTTAGATTTAGTAAAAAAGAAAAACCAGCAATACCCATTGTTTAAGTATGAAAACTGGTCTGACATTTTTCTTCCCATTTTTATAATGCTGCCATTTCACAGAAGAGTTCTCATCTGGAATACTTCTCTCTCTGTTCCCACATTGAAAATTAATTGTGTCCC
The DNA here is from genome assembly GCA_013396775.1 of Cephalopterus ornatus. Classification (NCBI taxonomy): domain Eukaryota; kingdom Metazoa; phylum Chordata; class Aves; order Passeriformes; family Cotingidae; genus Cephalopterus; species Cephalopterus ornatus. Next base: position 244,954 of record VZRE01001990.1, read on the forward strand.
GAGTAATTAAAAAGTCTATCGTAATCTCCTTTTCATAATACCTAATGCACTGCAAAAATGTCACATTTTACTGTGCTTAATACAATTAAAAAAATCTAAGAGAAGCAGATGGTATGGCATTTTCAAGGTGGTAGACCACACAAGGATGCTGAGTTCATTCGCTGGGTTGCCTTGTTCAATTCAAAAAGATGCCTTGTTAATCCCAATGATGAGCTGGGAATACTGTAGGACTGATGATCTCAGTCTTCACAATTAATTATGCACACATAATCACTTTGAGAATCTTCCAGAAGCTAACATGTTACCTTCTTGAAGGAAAGCCAAGGATTTATGTACTGTAACATAACACAAGGGAATGGATTTTGAACAGAGATTAGGTTCAAAGGTGAGATTCAACACTCTTTGGACCAGAATGCCATTTTGATTTTCTGAGGACAAAATCATGATCCACTACTGATAAATTCGAAAAAGCTGAAATAATGTCTTTTAGACTGAAGGAGAATAACTGAGAGTGCTAAGAGAGATAAATGATTTGCTATGTGGTTGTATTTTGAGCACATTTCTAGGCATTCCTAGGCACTTTTATAGCTGATTTAAGTTCTATTTTTTGGTACACTTTCTAAAGAAAAAAAAAAAAGAAAAAGCTGTTCTTGAGAGCAATGGATACTGTGCAAAAAAACCCCCAAAACAAAACACTTTTGTTGAAGATTTTATATATACATTTAATTAATTGAGGAAATTATTTTTAGCAATCAGAGTGGAGGGATAGAGAGCTGTCCATCCTTGATTCTGAAGGATTTTTTCACTCTCAGAATGATTCATGTTCTCTTTACAATGAGAAAGAAAGTCCATGGTCCATAGTGCCAAGTGAGAATGAATGCATTAAAACAATTCTGGAGGTGGTTGCAAGTGTTAATGATTTCCCTTTGTTTCTCTCTCATGGTTGAGGCTATTTATTGCCTGCCAGTTTTGCTTGCCTATTTTCAAATATTGCCAGCCTTTGCTGAAATGATGTGGAAAATGTTTCCATTAGGAACAGGAAACAAATACTCCATGCTAACGTAATTTAGTCTTTAATTATTTGCTCATATATTATATTTCCAAAGCCTCCTGGCTTACAAGTACACATATGCATGACACTCATTTAGTGATCAGTTTCTCGTTTCATAGTTCTGTGAATGAAATATATTTCCTGATTTATTAGGCTTATTCAAACTATGCTCCGAAGACAGAACCAGGAATTTCTTACTGTTTCTGTTACCAAACTGTCCTATCAGAAAGAAAATAATTCCTTTATGCAACATTTTTTGAAGTAAGAGGTATGATATTTTCCAGTTTTACAGATTTGGAACTAATCAGTCAGGAGATTACATTAAAATTATGGCTAAACAGTTGTGGGACTTGTCTCCATTTGTTTTGTACTAAATTTTTTAGGGAAGTCCAAAGTCCCACACCTGTAACTTTAGGTTGAGCTGTGCAGGTGAAACACTGAAGCAGAAACACAGAAAAAATCACTTATAAGAGATTTTCAGCCTGAACACTGCTTTTGTAATGCAGAAGCTGCTGGTAACAAATGGCAAGGGAAGCATTGCCACAAAAGGCAGGCACAGAGAGTTCAGCTTAGTTGAATGTTGTTTGGTGGTAGCCAGCTGGCTGATCAGCACAGATGCGAAGGGCTACTCACTGAGTGGGTTTACAGCTCTCAGCTGCAGAATGTGCTGATTCTTCCTTACTGAAGTGATGCAAGGAGGTAGAGGATGGGAAGAAAGAAGCTAAAGGTGGGAAATAAACGATAAAAGGGCACAAAGCTATGGGAACTAGGCTTTATTAGAGTCATTATACTCATAACAATTTACCCAGCTGTGATACAGGTCTGAAATGGTCACACCCTTGCCCTGGGTTTGGATTGAGAACCAGTGAGACTGTGGAGATGCCAAGGGCAGGATGGCAATGTCAGATACCTTACCTTAATACATGCTGTCTACTTTGCCCCATCAGCCTCCTACTTAAGCAATTTTCTGACTTAGAGTTTTGTTATCAGATTTTTCAATAACCTCATACATGCTCTGTGCTAGCAAGGGCAGTGTGCTGTATAAGAACATGGTAATAGAAACTTGAGCTGTTCTGTATTATGCTCTGTGATTATGATACAGTGAGAAAGTATGTGCATACCATACTATCAGTTCTTTATGTAGTGATCAGGTTGGCTTAAACATTTACATAGTTTCATATAGTGAAGCCTCTCTTTTCAGTAAGGAGGGAAGAAGCTATTTTTATATTCACTGAGACATAAATAATCCTGTATTTATACAGGGACAGAAAGCTTTTGATTTCATAGTGTGCTATAGGGATTTCATCTTAGGTCATCATCATCATGGAAAATTTATGAGATGCTTCAAGTGCTCTATCTCAAGGTCATCTGAAAAATGTCTTCATTTGATTTAGAAGCATCGCTTGTCTGTTTAATAGTTTTAATTTATGTATTTATTAACATCCTGACATACACAGGTCTTTGGCAGCAAAATCTGAAATTTGGTGGGCATTAATTATGTATTTTTTTGAGGGCATAACAATGGCATGATCAGTTGTGGTTACACAAGCTGAAGGTTGTGCAAAATAAAACAAACCCAGAAAACATCACAGCCCCAGGAGAGATAAGTGAGATTTGTCCATTTGAGCCTGCTGGAATAAGGCTGCACAGTAGATACTGTGCAGTCATAAATTTGTAATGTGTAACCATTGTGACTGGAGGGATAAATATTCAGTACCTGTTATTACCTGATAAAGTCATAAATATGTATGGATCCATTTTATGTGATAATTAGAGAATCTAGTTTTAGCATCTGCTTTTACCTAATAAACAAACATTATTATTTTAAATAAAGGAAAACCAATAATTTACAAGCTGTAGGCACCATGAAGATGTGAAACAAAGCTATCAAAGAGGCAGGAGGAAAAAAGAACAATGTTTGAAATACACATTCCCTGTTAAACAGGAGGCTGTGCAAACAAGAACGAGATGTGCTATTTTTGTATACTTTTTTTGGAAATACTCTTGTCTCCTTTCTGAGCACATTTGTAAACAACTGGACTAAGTTTAATTTTAAATAAAATGGAGTTATGGACAAATATAGTCATACCAAATACATCTACTTTGGGGATCAAGTTTAAATATGGGTGCTTAGCAGGATAGCTGATTTGTATAGCCCACCTCTGATGGAGAATTTGATCAAAATATTTTGATAATCCATTGTCACAATGGTCAAGTAACAGCGAAATAATAACAAAAGCTAAGAATTACTCTTTTACATTATAGTCTTAATCTTGGGCCATAACGTGCATGCTATTTCACTAAGTGCAAAATATTTGTATCCCTTACTTTTGCTCCCCACAGAGATGGTGGGAGAAACTGATATTAGCTTCAGATCTTTTCTTTGCCAGCTGGTAAGGTGAAAAGCAATTTTAGAAGGTACTGCCTTTTTTCTTTTTATTTTTTTTTCAGAGCTTTTAAACTCCCACTGCTATTTGTCAGTATATATTATTTTCTGTGTTTTCTAAATGCCATTTCCTTAAAAAATCCTTTTTAATGAGCAGTATATCTTGGCAAGATGGCCCCTGAAACCACAAAAGTATAGTTATGAGATATGGAGAAAGATATGTAATATAAATTAATATATTCTATATGTTGGAAAAGTACAGGAAGGAACCCAGTGAGTCCCAAGGTTTTTGGGTTTTGAGTCTATGCTCTTTTTAAGAAAGATGCCTGACTGCTTCTGATGTAGAAGAGCATTCTGGTACAACTGGCATTCCTGCAACTCCTTCCTTTAAACTTCTGTTTCGGCTGCCCGTGTTTTATCGTGCTGCTGCTGCCTTCTCATAGACCTATTTACTGAGCATCAGGCTGCATACATTTGCTCTTGCCTGATGTCCCTTTCGCTTGTCCTCATCTCATGGCTGATCACAGCCCTTTATTCCTGCCAACAGAGCCTGGCAGATGGGCTGTGTGACATAAAAGCCTTTGATTCTAAGTGGAAAGACATGCAGGTTGAGTCTTATGGGAGGGATGGAATACTTAACTAACTACATAGCTCATGGGAAATACACCCTACACCTGATATTCATGGGTTAGGGTCAAATCCATAAACATATGTAGAATTAATTTAAACATGACACTCTAACCTTTATTTGTCAAAGGGCTTTGGGTCGCTGGTGGAAATCTGGTTATTTCATAAGGTATGAAGACAAGTTAGCCATTCTTTCACTCTTTGAAAGAAAAAATATATTTGTTTCCCTGAATAAATTAGCTGTTCCTTTAAATCTTCTTCACAGTGCAAATGTGAAGAAAAGTTGATAACTTCTTTGCCTTAGTGCGTTTTAGTAATAGCGAAGACTGGTTTTGACATCTATTTCTCAACAATGGGGGTCCTTCTGTCACTCTTTCTTCCTGCCCTTTAATGTGGGCAGCCTGAGGAAAAATGGCCAAAGCAGAGGTCTGCCATTTCTCCTCAGTGACAAATCCCTCAGAGTCCATTGCCAGCTGAAATATAATGGTTCTGTCTTGAGGCAACTTGGGATTTCCTTACATTGAGATGATTATAATTAACTCCCTGATGATCCTGCCACCACTACTTCTCTGTCATAACAGTCTGGTCTTATACGAGATCCCTCAAGGCTCTTCCAGCAGATGGCTGGATGGAGACAGACAAACTGAACAAGCTACAGCACCCTTCTAATGAGTGGTCACTAAGCCTAGAAGATGTTGCAATTGAAGTACTTTCCGAGAATATTTAAATTCAGGTTCTGACAGAATTAGTACTCGGCTTCATGCTATGCATCAATAATCAAAAAATTAATTATAAAGTGATTACTGGTAAAACTCATGAAAGACACAAAAATGACAGAAACAATAATTAAAAGAAGTGGATGATTCATGTGAATTTGTGACTGGGTATTTTATTGGAACCAAATACAAGTCATATACTTAGGTTTCATAAAGTGCCTGTGTTGATACTTTAGGTCAGATGAGGAACATGCATTTTAAACCAATTTACCAATCATCCCATTGTGAAACATCCAGCCTGGGAGACCAGGCTGAATATAGTCCAAAGTAATGTCTGCTAGAAAAGTGTGAAATGTGGGCATGCAGCTGCATGAGAGTTCTCTGGGTGACCCGATAGCAAAAAGGGTTTATATGTAAACACGATCTGTAGGATAATACATTATTTTGCAAATAGGTATGGGTTTATTTATGCTCATATGATCAGGATATTGCATACAGTTCTAGTATCCACAGTTTCAAAGGATTATAATAATGCAATCAGAAGTAGTGAAGCTGATTCGAACAGATACCTTAGAGGAAAAGACATAGTCATCTGCATCTGAAAAGTAGTGGGGTTTTTTGTTTGATTCATTGTATTCTAAAAAGTTTGATTATTGTGACTAAGAATCTTCAAGAATATGATTATGGACTAAGAAGCTTTTTAACATACTTGGTGAAAAGTTGTGTTGTATACTCATGGCTGGAAGATAGACAAATTTAAATTGGTGATATGCACCACTTTTGTTTTGTTTTGTTTTTTTTTTTCTCTGGGGCCTTTATGCTGGGGATTATCAATCGTTGGTACAAGCTTTCTTGGAAAGTCATGATTTTTCCATCTCTTGATACTCCCAGATTAATACAGAATGCCTTCCTAGAGAATGTACTCTAGCTAAACACAAATTACAGATCATATTCAGGGAGAACTGTGATACAGACCAGGTCAAGGGAAAAAATATCAGACAGCCCCCAAATCTATGAATCTGTGTTATCAAATTTGTATATATTTACAAATACTTTGTAAATATACATCATATGCTATCTGTTCATATTATTCAGTTGTATAATAAAGAACTCACGTCTGAGTACATTCCCTGAATTTTGAGATTTTGTATTTAACTACAGTTTGCTATATCCTTTGATCTGGGTAACTCCTTTTCCTGTAATTTTAAGGTGGCTGAATAATTTATCTTTTAATTTGGGTCTTTGCTCACCTGAACTTGCATGCAATGTCCAGAAGAATGAGAATCTGCAGGTCATTTTGACAGAAATCAAAACCTGAATAAACCCTCAAACGTAGTTCTTGCTGTGCTTCCAAACTGTGTGCTGAAGAATAGATGAGACTAGAAGCAACTTTTGGAGCTTCTCTAATCCAATCACCTCGCTTAGAGCAGAGTTATCTAGAGGAGGTTGCTCAGGACTGTGCCTAGTTATGTTTTGAATATCTGCAAGGATGGAGACTCCACACCTCTCTGGGCAGCCTGTTCCAGTGTTTGATCACCCACAAAGTAAAACATTTTTTTCTAATATTTAAATGGTACTGATCTCAGGGCCTTTTCTGTCTATGTAATTTTCAGCTCCCAGCACATGGGGTTATCCCTCAGGTACAGGAATTTGCATTTCTCTTTGACTGCTGGAAGTTCCTGTCAGCCCATCACTCCAGCCTCTCCAGCTCCCTCTGATTGGTAACAAAACCATCTGGAGCATCTTGCCACTTTTTAATCTTCTGGAAATGGAATGAGAAAACCAATATATGAGATTTGGAAAAGTCATGTGTTTTACCAGTACAGCATCTGAAACATCACTGCAGCAAGAGCTGAACTGTAGGGTTGACAGAGTTACTAGATTTCTTACGATATCTGACCTGTCTTAACAGCACTTTCAAGAATTGCTGACATGGTCTTTTCAAATTCATAATTTTTTGGAAGTTTTAGGGTATAAAATTTAAAATTGTGTAAATATTGTGCACTTTTAAAAGAGCCATAACAAGAAATTCAAATAAGCCCCGTTTATCAAGTGTGTATATAAAGTAAGCAAATTTAATTAACCCAATAATTGTCCCCCAAAATAACTGTAATCTCTTAATTAAAAAAATATAGTTGTGTTAATCACGTATTTAATTATATCATTAAAGAGAAGGAATGGTATGGTAGTTGAAGTAATAATTGAGGAAACTTAAATTGAGTTCTTAACTTTACTGGGTTCATAACTTTACCAGGGTTTTTTTATGACTTAACATAGACCTGCTAACAGAGAATTGGCAGAGAAAGCCTGAATCATTTACTCATGCTTCACACAATGAGAAGAACTGTATGTAGACATCTCATGTAGTAAGGGCTCCTAGAATCTCTTTTTATGTGCTCCCACTTCCACTGCAAACCTCAAACTCATCCCAAAACTGATAAAAAAACTCTCTGTCGAGAGTGAAAGGTAAAGGTTAAGTTGGTGTTGTCTTTTCAACTCTGTTCTTTTTAGATGTTAATTTAATATGACCTGCATTTGATAAAGATAGATAAAAAGGTCTCTCCAGAAGTGTTGTTGCACTCTTGGTACTATTTTGAAACTCCAAAAAGCTTCTGTGCACATGTGCCTTTAATCTACTATGAAATAGAAGCAGCAAACTTCAAAGCGATACAGACTGAGATTGATGCAAATCATTAGATACCCACTGGAAGGCCTGATTGAGGGATCAGGTATAGTGTCTATGGCATAGATGGAACATGACCAGGGACAAACATCTTAAGGTGATGATCTTTTCACTGCAAGGTGGGTAATTTTGCCTCCAGGCTTTGAAATATCAAGAGGTTATTGTGGAGAGAGATTATTATTTGTCGCAAAACCAGCATCTATATCAGATTCCTGATATTTGATATCCAAGAATTATAAACTACATTGCAAAGAGTTACCTTTTGAAAATGTTTTGTATGTCTCTCTTAAGGTTTAGGAATGAGAGATCAAAGGTAAAGTGACTGGTTTATGTGTTTCCTTTCTAGAAGTCTGATCTGGACTTCTACTGTAGCTTTAATTCCAGCTGGGGTCTAGAAAGTAGACCCTCTTACACCTAATTTCCCTGGAAGACTCCATGCAATAGAACTCACGTGACATCTAGGAATCTGGACTTGCAATAGTAGTATCAAGGCAATGGCATTCTTCTACTCCCCATCTGCCATCATGTTTTATATGCGGAAGCTTTCTTATGGTGTCTTATCTTAGAACGGCAGTTTCAGCTCTTTCCTCCACTGTTTTTGGATGGGAGGCCATTACAAACAAAGGTGTATTTCACTAGATAGCACAACCTTGAAATTTTTCAATGGCATGAGGATCTCTACAGTGTTAATATGAAACTTTGAAGGCACAAGTTTTCTAGAAGGGACTGTGTGCAGTAGAGAACCAATCTATGGAGATTAATGTCCTTAACATTTTCTCCTGATTATTGGCTGAAAATATAATACTATGGCTATTTTTTTTGTGTATCCCACTTGAAAAGCCTATCTTTTTCAAGGCACTGTGAATGATACCTAGGCACTTGTATAGTTTTAGCCCATAATCTCTCTCTGATGCAACTTCACATTTATAAAATAATTGTAATGCTTCCTTATCTCACAGAGAATTTCATGGCTGAATATACTAAATCCCTATGAGATTCTGAGTGACAAAGGTCTGTAAATAGAGAACAGCTTGAAATTTTCAAATGGCAGAAAAGTAGAAGCATAAAATACTGTTGACCAACCTACTAAAATGGAAACAATGTACTTCTCATATAAACAGCTCTTACTTTGCATTTTAGAAAGAAAGAAAAGGAAAAAGGAAAAAAGTCAAACTCACATTTGAGAGCACAGTGCAACTCCTCTGTAAGATGTCGTGCTATGAATTCCAGCAAGCCGTGCCTAAAATTTGGGAGGTACTTTGCAAGCAGAAGTGAAGGGCCACTTTCTTCTTTTACTTTGGGGAACTCACAGGTGAAAAATCTAACACAGGCTCAAAAAGGACAAACCCTTAAGGCTGTGAGACATTACCTGACAGCAGTTTAAACAGAATTATATTAACATAGAAAAACCACATTAAATACATTCTTTTCTCAATTATGCCTCAAAACTTACAGTCTATTAGTTTCTGGCAGGAGTGGGTTACAGAGAAGCCCTTGTACAGATATTTAAACGTGGCAGCTTGTCTAAATCTACCAGGATACACACCACATGAGTGTGTTTGTGGACTGGAAACAGGCATCTCTTGCAACCATACTCAGCTGCTTGCTTACCAGTCTGCTGAGACAGAGGTAGGGAAGAAACAACATTCCCAAACTGGCCTAGGCTACAGCAAGGAAAAATCCTTCTTAAGGATTAAATTTTCAAAAGAAGGACATTATGCTAGCTCCTTGCTTTGAGAACTCATAACAAGGCTACGAAAACTATCACCCTCGGGTTTTTTTTTCATCATGCTGAAACTTTTAAAATGAAAATTGGCTGAACCATGTTGCCAGTATGGCAGAATATAATCCGTTTGCACTGTTCATCATCTACTGTTATATATAATCAGTTTTATACACACATGTTAGGCTATTCTTATTTCATTTTCTTATTTATAATAAGGTGATGGGTTTTTAACACTAAAGACTGAACATGCAGTGAGAACTGTTATCTCCAAAGAACCATCCTGGTATAAAATGTTTCATCAATTCTCTTCCAGATTAACAGTAGTCTATTAGCCATTTGATATAATAACGAAGCATAAGCCTTTTTCTGTCTGCTTTTATATCCTGGGGTTTTTTTTATTTGAGCTTGCATGGTCCACAGAAATAATCCCAGCCTAGGAGCAGTTAGCCACTCCTGCAGCACAGAGAATAAACACTATGGAATTCCTTCCCTGAACATAAAATTTAACCTGTTTGCAATGAATCTTAAAAATCTTAAATAAGGAAAGAAATGAGACATCTCCCTGAAGTTCTATAGAGTCTATAAGGCAATAATAATCCAAAGTATGGACAAACTTATGTACCATGTTATATCTAAATGAAAAGGTTTGCCTAATTGTATAAATTATGAATTCGGATGGAGATGTATATTTTAATGTGTCGATTTTTCATTCATTTAAATTATGATGCTACAAAATTGCAGCTGCTCTCATCCCATATCATCCTGATCAAGTATATACTGGAAATACAACATCCTCATTAATTTTAGAGGAGACAGAAAATTCCAGGATGTGAAGCTTTTATGTACTTTTCTGATCTGCTGTCTCGTAACATTATAGTCATTACTTAATAAACAGTGAACATGAAGAAAAAAATTATCTTTTTTCCTTTTTTTTATTCTTCTAGGTGGTAAATAACTCTGGGTTAGCACAAGGGGTGACGCAGAAGGGTGCAAAAAGGATATGAGACTCATTTTGCAGAAGAGGAGGATGAGGCAGAGGTTTTCCAGGGAGGTCTCTGCAATGTCGGTTTCTCCAGTAGAGTTGCCTTTTCCTGACAGCTTCACCCTCTCTTCTTGCACTTGAAGCTGCCTGCACTGCTCAGGCAGTGCTTATACATGCGCAGCCATGGTGTCAGAGCAGCAACTCTTCAAGCCTTAGCTCCCCTTGTCCTCCAGGTAATGGTCCTGGTGCTGGCTGGGTTAATAAGGCTTAGAGTTTGGGATGGGGCAGTAGTGTGTTTTGGATTTCATACAGTCCTACTGTCATTATCTGCATTGGGCTGTGTCTTGATAAGAAATTGGTGATTAAATTAAATGACTGGTTTAATTTAATTGTAGTTCATTGTATTTGTTTATAGTTATCAACTTCTACAACAATATTTTTTTTCCAAACTTATCTTCTGATTACCTTCTACATTATTCATTAGCTTCATGATTAGCAGGGAGTTTTTCACAGCTGTCAAGGAAATCCTTATAGGATTTGGTTTTTGTTTTGTTGTTTCTTAGTGACATTTTCAAATCAAAGATTTAGATTGTGCTTCGGATTTTTAAACTACAGTTAATCTGTAATAGCATAGTTCCGCCTTTTAGTCATGACTTCAGTTTGTGCACCTTATTACTGAGTAACTTCAAGACAGAGATGCATTAAATAAATATCTTAGTCATATTGTGTGAGCTAGGTACCTGAAATCATGCTTATATTTTCTGTTGTCTTCATAGTTTTCCATATCTTATTTTTCTTGTCTCTCCATTTTTAAAGAGAAGCCTAGTTTCATTGGCCCATCTGTATAACTCTATTCCCCAGATTTATACATCATTCAGTGTTCCTTTTCTTTTTTCATCCCTTCCCATAATATCAATTTTATATCAAGGTGACCTTAATTGAGCTTGGTATTATAATGTAGTGTTGTTGTAGGACCACCAGACTTCACATTTATTATCTGCTAGCAATTTTTCTCTGAAAATTCTGCTTGCCACCAGGAAAAGAGTGATGGAACTAAGATGTAAACTCATTCACATATTGATGTTGGTCTGAAGGCATTTTTTTTTTTTAATACATACCTCTGGATTCTGCAGTTCATAATTCATCATCATTGAAGTGCAAGAAGTCAGATGAAATTTAATTGCATGAAATTTCAAAGATGCAAATTGGTCAGGGAAGGGGAGACCATATTAAATCTATTAAGTTTTGAAAAGCATCTGATGCTGACATTAGAACAGCTCCAGAGGCAACAGAATTCAGTGCGTGATGAAGTTCTTCAGAATTAGTCTTGCACAGTCTCTTCATAAACTGACAAAAGCTTCTATATATCTGCATTTGCAAGTGGGGCACAGAAAGGCACTCAGTGCGGTAATAACAGTAAGCCTCTAATTCCCATACCACTCTCCCAAGCAATTGTGAAACATTATGCTTATCTGCAGCTTTAATTTAAAGACAGAAATAAGTTTTAGCCATTCGGTAAATGTGACAGCAATGCTGTTTTCCCACTGGTAGCTAGTGGGTGGGTAAACATGAAAGCCTCAAACTTCAGGCAAGCTGGTTTGTCTGCATCTTAGAGGGCAATAGGGCAAACCTGTGATTTTTCCAGCATTGTGGCTTATTTTTTTTGTCAGAAAAAGATGACTTGGAGGAGTAGATCAATCTCAATGAAACCTTAATCAGGATGAGGAGAGAAGGCATGTCCCACACACACCAGACTGACATGGCACTTCTCTAGCAATGGGTTGTGAGAGAGTCTCACGTTTGGTCCCAGCTATTTGGCCTAGTTTGAGGAGCAAAGAAGGGGAAAAAAAGGGTGCTGCAGTGCTCTGACATAAAATTTGAATATTTGCAGAAAGGAGGATTGCTCAAGATCTCTAAAAGTACTTTGTCTTATCTCCCAGTGATACTGTGGTAACCTTAGCAATAGTGACTGAGCTGTAAGGAGTAGCAATAGGCCTGAAGGAAGGACTTGGCTATCCAGATGCTTAATAAAGAGTAGATAACCAGAAAAATTAGTCTGGGAAAGCACCTCTTTGGTCTGAGACTGTGATAGTTTTAAAGTTTGATGTGTGGTAGGTAATAATGTAACGAATGAAAGTGGAAAGCTTTGTGTGAACAGAAATTGCTCTCATCTGTGCAGTGCATGCTCATTTAATAATATATTGTAAGATGTCTTTAAGGTTATTTTTTAAAGATGATAATTAAAAAATTACAGACGTAGAGATAGTCCACTCCTCCTTTAAATCTGACTTGTCATGTAGATTTCAATACAAGCTTTTTGTAAGTATGTGCTGCAGAAGTACACTATGTTTGCATAAGCTCACGCACCTTGTACAAAATAAAATCCATCAAAGTGGTTTAGTAGACAGCTAAATTTAAGCTCGTGTTTTGCTGTAAGCATGTGAGTTGTGATTAGTTTCATTGACTTTAGGGCAGCTCATATGCCTGAGTTTTGTTCAATAACTGCTGTACAGACTGAGCAAGAATCATTTGCTCAACACTAAAATAGTAAAGTTAAGAACAAAGGAAGGTGGTCTTGGTTCATTCCAAGTAACACTTTAGTTCTCAAATATAAAAATAATTTTTTCCTGGCCTCAAAGCCCATTTAGTGGGCAATATTACTGTAGAAATATTCTCTGAATTTTGATCCCATTCTTCCCATAATGCTTTATATACCTCATGCTCATTTAATCCAACTGGGAACAATGATCACTTTGTCCCTAGATTTCTTCTTAAAAGTGTCTCCATCCACTTCCCCTATCACTTCACTGGTATGAGCGCAAACAGTGAGTGAAGAGAAAAGATCCTTTACTCAAACTAGCTTTCTTGTATTATCTTGGGCTATCTTCCACTATCATTGTTGTAAATTGGCATGATAAATTACAACTTCTCTATTTTTTGTGTATCCCAAGGCTAAGTTTTGAAGTTTGGCAGATGAATATGTGAGAAGAAAAATAATTATGCTTACAGCAGTCCCAGTGTTTGTTGTAGTAGTGAAACTGACTGTGAGCTGGTGGGTCCTAACTCACTGACTTCAGTGAGATTGTGGTGATTGTGATGCTTTCTCCTTCCCAGATTTTTAGCTAGATTTTGGGATAAAAATGGCTGTCCAGAGAAACAGAGATGACAGCTATGAGATATTTCTACTCCTTTTTTTTTTTTTCATCTCAGTCTTACATCTCTTCTCTGATGTGCTGCCAGCTTTGGTTAGAGATCTCACAGAGTCTAATTTATATAGATGACAAGCCTAGTTACCAGACGTCCTGAACATATCGATGATCACAGGATTCAATCCACTTCAGTTTATACTTCATCCTGTGTCACAATGACTTTAGGGTAATAAACCAGCTTTCCCTAATGATCAGGTATGGCAGCTCAGAATATGTTTTTCATATTAATCCAAACACTCTGCTGAAGAATCTTGAGTCTTCTTCCATTGCTGATTTTAATTAGGCGATTTAGTCACAGTGCTTACTTAAAATTAAGAGAAGTAAGAGAACAATTAATGATGAATTAATTAAAAATTAATAAACATGATTATATCACAGGAAAGCTGTGTCAGTGTCAGAGTAGGATCAAATTGAACAGAATCTATCCAACACACATTATGTTGGTTTGCTCATGTTGTGATGGGAAGAGCCACAGTTTTACATCAGCAGAAACTCAGACAAAAGGAAACATTCCTTTAATGTGAAAATCAGAGAGTGAGATGCTGCCATAGTCAGTGCTGCCCTTCATACTATGATGTCCAAATCTATGCAGGTCACTTGTTTACATTTATGTCAGTCGTGTATTGGCAGCATCATTAATATCAAAGAGTTAGCACAGCTGCACTAGCATTTATTTTCTCTAAAGAGATGGTGTCGAAACAGCTTGACTTTATATAATTGTTTTCCATTCTAACTCACAAATGGGGAACCCATAAACATTCAGGGCGATATAATAGCTTCTGGTCACTTCCCGGCAGCCCCCTGGAATGCTAGCATCCCACTGCGTCCCCTTTGTGTGATGTGTGGGGCCATCCCTGATGCAAGCAAGCTCTGTGAGCCCCTCTCTGTGTGCACATCCCCTGGTGCTCTTCCTGGCTGCCCCACTTGCCCCTCCACCTGTAGAACCATGGGACCCTGCACTCTATTAGCACGTGGCTGTGCCAGGTGCTTTGGGAACCCCTCCTTGCTGCCTTGGTAGGATGCTTTCCCAAGCCCACAGAAACCTGTATGTGAGGATCCAATTGTTACTTTGTATCATGGCAATAGTCTATCTGCGTTTTGCCTTCTTTGATTTTAAGCTGTAATTGGTGTAACACAAGCATTGCATCATCTGGCTTAAGTCTAGATTTTTAAAGAAAAATTAGTTCTTGCCTTCCTCTTTTTTCCTTCTCCTTGAACACGCTCCATGTGGGCAGTAGATGTTACCCTCCTGACCTCTCCTGACCTGCTGGTAGCACAGACAGCAGCTCAGGATACGTGCAACTCCACTCTAACTCTACTCTGTCGCATGAGCCTGTTCCTCCTCCCTCTACCAGAATCGTGTATGGCACTCCATGGTTGCTCCCACTTCCATGCTCATTCACCCCTCAGGCTGCAGTTCCTGTGCTGTGCTGACCTCTCTTTGGCCACCTTCATGTCTGGCAACCCAGCGGCTCAGTGCCACCAGCAGGGGGGATTCCTGAGCCACACTGCATGTAACCAAGAGGCAAGGCTGCACCTCTCAGCACGCTCTTTAAAGTCTCTCCAGGAAGGATAATAATGAACATACCTATTAAACAAAGTATTTATTAGGGAAAAAAAATCATTGTAGCTCGTGCTCTTCTTTATTCCATCTAGCTGAGGGACAACTCTATGGGTAATATATGTTTAGTAAAAATAGCTACACAACTTAAAATTCAAGTCGCTTTCCAACAATTTTTTTGAGTCCCCCCGCTGCATGATTTCTGCAGTGTTAATTATGCTCCCCTGTAGGATCAACGCTTTACTCATTTAAGTATGTTGTAGCAATATTGTCACCAATTATTTTTACTGCTTCAAAAGGCAAATTGCTCTATGCAAACAATTAGAAAACAATTGCTTTGTTTTTCCTTTATGTAAATTATTTGGCATTAGCATTTACCTTTTCAAGCAGGCATTTGATACAGGACAAGTAGCAGTATCACAAAAAAGGGTAGAAGGCAGAAAAATAATCACATCTCAAAAGAGAGGAAATTATAGTAATCTGTGATAAACAGAATTCTTAGAAATCAAATACTGAAGTTACATCTGCTCTTGGGAAAGCTGATCAGCAGATATCATACAGAGCAGGGAGGGCGTGTTCTCACAGCACTTAGTGAAATTACAGTAGCAATCCTTACGCATGTAAAACACATGGTATGCCTGATTTATTTTTAAACTTACAATTTGCTTTTCTTCAAATATTAAGCACTATGTGCTTCTTGGTGACTCACAGTCTTTTTACCAGTAAACTATTTTGGAGGCAAGTACTACTTGCCTTACATGAACTATCATGCTGACAGTCCCTAACGATTGTTCATTTAAGGAAAGAAGATTTGCTGCCTCTCCTTGTCTGTTCTTTAACTTCATAATTGCTTAACCGTAAAAGGAAAGGAGAAACAAGAGCAATGTCTCTTCCACAGAAATGCTTGTTTGTTTGGTAGAAAAACAGTGGGTATAAATGGCAATTAAACAAAGATTGTAAACTGAAATTGACAGAGTAATATCTCCCTTTTTGGCTTTGATTTTTAATTCTTGTCCTTTCATTTGCTGTTTGAGATTATGAAGCAGTCACTGAGTCAAGGCAAAGAGATCCATTTTAAGGCACTGAAAGCATTTTGTCAATTCAGCTTGAGTGCAGGAACCGTCTGATGCTGAAGATTAGAGATGGTTTAGTGTATGTGCAGTAATTGAGGCTCACTGCTTTATTCAGTCAACATTAGGATTTTCAAAACATGATTAGGTTGGGGAATATCTGGGAACTGGGTTTTTTGTTGTTTGGGGTTTTTTTCCCTCTCATACAAATATTATCTTTACCTTTCTCACTTAGGAGTCAGAAAGTTATATGTGTCCATCCAAAATTATTATGTGGAATAGTTGGAGTATTTGAGTTTATAAAACACTTGAGTTTTTAAATAATATAACCAATTTTTCTGTTTGACCACAGTGTAAAGAGTGTGTGTGCTGAGCACACTGACATTGAAATTTATGCAATTTGTGCAGACTGGGAGTCACTGGTTTGCTTACACAGCAGCGAGGCATCCTCCAGCAGCTCTGCACGAGACTTACCTTTTCAGCTGAGAGCTGAGGTGGAACAGGGCACTGTGTGCCAGCTGGGTGACACCAGCAAGGGGCTCTGCCCTGGCTGTGCCTCTGCCCTCACAGGGCTGCACATGTGACACAGCAGCTCCAGCACAAGCTCTTTGCCATGACTTGGAACTGGGTCTCCTTGATTGGCATAAGCAAACCTAGTGGTAAACTTGAGCTGAAGTGTGCAAAATAACTTCATCCAAATCAGCGTGCCCAGCTGGTCATACTCAGTAAGTAGTACCTGAAGTTCCATAATATTGCTGAGATAGTTAATAGTCTGTGCTACTTCTAAAACAACAGGTAAACCTTGACTATATACTGTGTATGTCTGAAAACGACCATTAATCAGTGTTCACTTTACTTTCCTCTTAAGAACAAATAGGATTTCACAGCCTGGTTTGGGAACACGTGCTCTTGTTCCCTACTGAGCATAGCCCTTTCCCCAGCAGCACTGCTTATATCTGTTCCTCAAAGCTTAGCTGGGCTGCGGTTTGGAGCCCTTCACAGGCTGATGTAAGAACACTTTAAACACTGCAGAGCTGATGCTTAAATAACATTCAAATGAACTCTGTTCTGCCTCCAAGCTACTGTTGTACCAGGTCTGCTTCACAAAGCAGTGCAGGCTTTTATGTCTTTCTCTGGAGGAATAAAGCTGAGGCTTCATTCACATGAAAAAATCTCAGTATGATTTATTTACAGGTTAAGGACCCAAGCACATCCCTATAAATAATGCTTTAGCTTTATTTTTTCCTGTGTGAACTTTGCATTTTTTGTGTGCCTCCTAAGGCCTTTGGGTTATTACCACAGTGAATACCACTACATTTTATGTACTGTGCTGGAAAAGACAAGTTGTTTTCCTTCAACCTAAAGAACTAACACCTAAATCTAGTCTGTGTATTGCTGCTACTTGACATGCTTTCTTCTATTATTTCCTATGATCTTATTTTTTTCTAAAGTATACACCTAACTACCACTGATCTATCTACTTGGATATGTATTTCAAGATGCTGCAAGTAGTTGAATAAAAACTGTTAGGTTAGGCAGGTTTCTTTCAAATATGATTACAATTATATTAAAAAAAAAAAGGTGAAAAACCCACATAACAGAATATAGGGTAGGAAAAGTAGTATTTCTTTTCTTTTCATCTCTTTCTTCAAAGACTAAGTATAGTCCTTTTAATTTTTAAATTACAAGTATTAATATGGTTTACTAGAAGTCTAGCTTTGACATATTGTACTGCCTGCTACAAAATATTATTAGTCATCACATAGATTATGCATTACAGTCTTCATCAACTATTAACTAAAATAAATTAATTAACTACAAGCCTGAACACTAGAACATTAACAAAATTGCAGAACAAAACCGGAGTAATGTAAAACTTCAATTTATTGGAAAATGGGTATCCATAAAGAGATTGCACTTTGGCATTGATTTTATTGTTGCAATCAATTTCAATATGTCTTTTTAAATGTCTTTCTGATATTTTAATATCTGACACTTTTAGCCTAATGTGTGGGAATAAAAAACAATTACGCATTTCTCACTGGGCTTCCAGATAATCTCTTGGTGTAATGACCCTGAGGTCAGAGATATAACAGTCTACTTGCTGTTTTTTATGGTGTTTTTACTGGGACTATTTTTATTAGAGTTATAGTGGATGCTGTTATGTGTCTAGTGAGTCAGGGCCTTGGGACATTTATGCCACCTGTCATCCCCTCTTAACAGCTTTGATCTTGCATGCATCGGTTGGAAAAATTATTGTGCCATTTTTCAGTTTCAGCCTGCAGTGGTTTAACACAGCTACTGACACTTTTTCACAATATGAGTTGATACAGACAAGCATTTTTGAAGAAAGCCCTAAGGCTAACAATAATATTTATATCTTCTGCCATTCATGGAAAAGCAGAGCAATAAAGCAGGCAGAGGAACTGGTATACATTCCCTTTTGCTCATTAATGTTTCAGCTGATTCTGTGGGTGTTCTGGGGAAGAGTGGTTGCTTTCATTTTCTCATGAAAAGAAAATGCTATATTTCTTATTCAAATCTATTGCCTATGAGATTCTCCTTTAAGCTTTTTCTTGAAGTATGTTGTTCATCTCATTTACACAGATAGATTCACAACACAGAAATATATGTGCATTGAACAATGCTGGATTGGCGTTGAAAAAAGAGATGAACTGAAGAAGCAGTATATGATAATGAAAATGGAGAAACAGAGAACCAGGCTCAATAGAAAGTGCCTACCACCGTCCAGGCTGCATATCTGTTTGAAGGAGGAGGGGAATGGTTCCTAGAATGTCAAATCTCTCCTTTCTATGGTTGCACATAAAAGCTACCATGCTGTATTTCTCATCCTGAAGGTTCCACCAGTCTGTCTCTGACTCCTTTGATACAAAGAATATCCAGCTCCCACTGCTCTTTTTCCTGGCTGTCCTGCAACACATGCTTCTGATCTCTCCTGGTGCTCCATCACTGTGAGGTGCTGTGTATCCTTCTCATATCCTTACAAATTTTAAGACTGCATTTCCTCTGAGCTCCTTCTCAGGTGCTTAAGAGTCACATCACTTTGCCTTCTCTAATAACTACTCAGTTTCAGAAAGCTTATAAAAAGACTTATGATACTAAAGTAGAATGCAGAACAGAAATAGAATGGTTGTAATATACCACATTGTACCTGTTGGTATTTGTTTGAGTGGCTTAAAAAAAAGAACCATTTTTTTGCCTATATTATTTTTTACTACAGTCCAAATATCCCCTTCAGAACCAGAATGTAGCAGCACGGTGGTAGCAGAAAGTTATGACGTACAAACAGAGCTGATATTTCACTCCAGCATCTGCTAAAGAAACAGAAAGGCTTGTGATACTGAGATGAAATTATCTTTTCTACCACTGAAGAATTGAGAGCAGCAGTCAAGGAGATCTGTTCAGGTGCATGGGACCAAATCCACAGCATTTTCTCTTCAACACATTTGGATTTGTATTGAGTGGTGCAAGCTGTGGGTTTTTTTAAAAAGGCAATTCATTTAGAAAGTGCCAAGAAGCCCATTCTGTTCACCCACTCACATTTGTTTATACAAATATCACACATGCATTTGGACCCAAAGCAACATACAAGATTTTTAATGAAAAATGTCCCTAATAGAACAAGTGATAAATAATCCTTTTAAGAGAGAAAATATGCTATTGTAGATAAAATAGGACTGATTAAGATTGATTTAGGGAATATTTCTTAATCCAATCCTAGAGAGAATAGTCCTAATCTGTGACTGGGATGGCATTTGTATGTAAAGTACCAAAATAAATTCCATTGTTTGTATTGTGTATGCACAATACACCTATGGGATTTGTATCTATTGTTTGCCATAGCGTCATGCACACATACACACACTTGGCAAATACACAGTACTTTTATTATTTTAATATTGGTTTCAGGGATGTTCACTTTCAAATGAAGAGGACCAAATCCACTAGAAATAAATCCATAGAATAATCCATAGAAGAAATTCCAAAGCATCGATGAATATATTAATTTTTTTTTTCATTTTTGTGTTTTAAAGTGCTGACACGTGGAGGAAAGTTTGGATCAAGTTGATTTGTATTATTTAGAAACTAGTCATGAAAGTTCAGGATAATTCCATGTAAGTTTGGGCACCTGGTTGTCATAATTCAATAAGGATTCTAAGTTAGAAAGAGAAAGTTGTGTTCTAATGGTGGGTTAGAATCTTCAGTGGGATGACTTATGATTGAAAGTTACTTAATTTGAAATTCATGGATAGTATAAGAAGTAATATTAAATTTCACTTAAATGCTGCAAACGCGATGATGTGAATCTAGCCCATTGACAGCAGTGGCATTCCAGCTGTTTCTCTTTGCACCTAATTTCATGGTGGTCAGTGAAATCAGTTTTTCTCACCAGCTTCATATATTGCAACCACCTGTTCTTTCTCCCTGTTTCTCAGTAGTCCACATCATCCTAAATAATGTGAAACTGAAGTACTACTGAAATGTCATGGGCTAGATAGAAAAATCTGGTAATCAGTCAAAGCTGAGAGACACTGAGAATTCACAGGAAGATGAGAATAATACATAGGAAGATCAGGGTGACCTTAAAACACCATTAATAGAAATGGAATGAAATGTTCCAGTACAAGGTCAGGTACTTAAGAACTACTAATAAGAAGCCTACTGTAAATTAAAAATGAGTGATAAAGACAGAGACCCAGTTAATCATAGAATAATTATGTGATACTCCTTTGAAAAAGACAAAAGCCTTCCTAGAATGTGTAAGTTCAGAGATAGGGAAGGTATTTGTGCTAGTGTAAAAGGTCTTGGTGAAATAATGGTCAGTTATATTCCAAAGCCACTAGCATACTTTCATGCATACAACTAAAGAATTATCTGGTTAAAGAAAAACACAATACCCAGCAAGAATTAACCTCTTCCTAGTAATTCACAAACACAACAGATTATATGTTTGGTCTTATAAGAAAACCTTAAATGACAGCCTGGTGACTTCAGATTCATTTGTCTTTACTGCAGCTGCCTCTATCCCCTAACATTTTTAGAGCCACAGCCCTTTACAGCTACAGACCAGCTAGTCCTGATCCAATCCCATCTGATTTGCTATTTAAATGTGCTTGTACTTGAAAGTAAGTACAGGTTACGGATTTTTAAAAAGTGAACTTTTCAATTGAAAGTTTTGGCAAAGAATGTGTGGGATGATCAGCACAACAGAGAACATACCCTATGGGACAAGACTGAAAGAACTCTCCTTAGTTTATAATAAGGATTAACTTTCCATCTGACCATTCGTGAGATTGTCTGACAGTCACGCTCCCAAGGCCAGAGACTTTAACTGCTGGAACCAAAGCGCCTTCACAGAAACAGTCCGTGCTGCTGCCTCCAAGAGGACCCCCAACAAAGGAACCTCTGGGCTTTTATCCCCTCACAGTCTATGCACACACACAAGTCTTGCTCTTCCCCCCCAAGTCTTCGACTCTTGTCCCCTTCCCCATGTTCATCCACCTCCCTGGCATCACCCAACCTGATCTCCTGTGTTATCCAAAAGGTCAGCAATTCCCGACTCCTGGCTCCTGCTTTGTCTCTCAGTGTCCGTTCACCTGGCTGACGTCACCCATCTCTGTGCCCTTTATTATCCCAAAAGGTTGTCTCAGGCTCCTACTTGGAGCTCAATCTGCAGCCTGCAAACTGAGCTACCTGCACCAGATGTATTCCTCAAGATGTATTTCCTTTAGAAAACCTGAGTCCACAGGAGGGTAGGATTGCTTTCCCTAGAAGTCTTGTTGATGCCTTCAGCAGGGTAAGTAGTTTGACACAGAAAGTTACTTCTTAAGATAAAAGGTAAAGAAAACTTTAAACAGCAATAACAGTGATGGGCCTGAGTAAACATACATGGCAATTCCAATTAAAAAATATAAGTAATGTAGGAGTTATATTCTAGAACAGCCTTGAAAGGAGCAGTGGAGAAGCAGGCTCCCAAAATTATTTTCTTGTCTTTGATTAGATAACAACAGAGATTAGTTATCTATGTTGTTTGTTGTGGCATGAGACTGGGCTTGATGATCCATTAGGAAATTTCCAATTCTCAGCTTTTTAGGTTTTTTTCTGACAACAAAATCACTTTTTTCCTTGCCAGACACCAACTTTTAAATTTATCTTACCTTTTCCAAATTCATTTTCCAGAAAACAACATTCAGTTTTCTAAACACTGACACAGACTTTCTTCTGAGTTTATAAAGTGTCAGTTAGTTCTATTACAACAGAAACCTGGTCACCTTGATTAAATCTGGGGTAATGAGCTATTTGTATATCAATCCCAGGGTGAATTAAACCAAATACTTAGAATTTTATGTAGTCTTTTCTGTTCAGAAACTGCTAAGTATTTTACCAGGAGTAATTAAACTCTCACCAGTTCAGTGACTTATTGACCTCTTGCAAAGCTATCTATCAAGTCAATGTCAGAGCTCCAAAAAGAATCCTTCTCTAATTCTACAAGTTAATAAATCTGTTTGCACTCACTAAAAAGTAACAACATAGGCATATTTTTACTGTATTGTACAGTAAGTTCTATGAAGAAAATACAAATACAGCTTCATAATATTGGAGAAATACTATCTCTCGATGCAAGAATGGGAGGTTTACATAGGCTTAATTTGTAAAAAAGTTCACTCTTGATATCTTTATTTCAGTTTTAGAATTATTTATGATCCCTAGAATAAGCTACTTGGCTGAAAAGGTTAGAAAATAAAAGGTAGTAATGAAAGAGTGATGTTGCATTGCTTGTCTCTTTGCATCATTGCGTGTTAACACATCTCTGTTAATTTTTCCTAAGCTGACATTTCCAGAACTAAACACTTAATTCTGGTTTTATGTTCCAGAAATATTGGTGGTAAAAACACCTCTCATAGATCCCAGTATCTAGATAAATAGGTACAAAAAATGGTACAAGTGAGAAATGCGAAAGTGGTGAATTCTCTGGAGAAGTATGTGGTGTCTGCTTTCATTGTCAATCCTTCGAACAGTGAAGTATTAAATAATTTGTATGAGGAGTATGTTAACCTAAATGGTACTGAAACTCAGGAGATTTGTGAATGATAAATAAATGAATTTTGTCTGGTGCCCTTACTACTAGTGTCATGCTGAGTAGCTGAAAATGAGATAGTGTGGACCTGATGTCATAGTGGTATAAGTTTGGATTGAAAAGAAAAAAATCAAACCCAAACAAAACACACAAATTTGAGACAAAAAATAAGACTTGTGAATGTAGGTCTTTTTCTAGTGTGCAAGTAAGTGTTCAAATTTCAAATGAAGCCATAATTAAGCAAAACATTGAAAAAGGTACTTTTGGAATCGTAACCTTACATACTCATGCTAAAGATGTGTGAGCCATGGGGGACATCTGCTACCTGCAATCACCCATCTGGATAGTTGCAAATAATCAAATTTGCAGTGGGTTAACTAGGAGGTAGATGTGATAGACGCGAATCGAGGAAATCCACAAGCCAATCAGGATAACCAGTCCGTAATTTATTTGCAAGCAGTAACTGAGCAAAACAGCGCTGGGTGGCCAGGGAACATCCAACAGTTCCGCACACGGCGCGCAACCCCCAACCGTCAACATCTATTTTTATATCCCCGTTATGGCCATCCCCCCTCTTTTTGCCTCCCCATTGGTTCCCCTTTTGCGGGCTACCTCTTCGTTGGTTATCCGTTCACGGGTTGGTCCCCATTTGCTTCTTGTTTTGCGGGCTTCATCCTGTTGCTGGGCAGCTGTCCCGTGGCAGTTAAGGAGAAGTGGGCAAAGACGAGGGGGAGGGGAGCCTACTTTGGTGTTTTACTGCACTTCGTGTACATAACAGGGTGTATGTGGTTTTCCTCTGCTTTCGTTTACCGCGCGTATAAGTTAAACAATCACCAACAATTAAACATTATCCCTTAAAATAACCTTATATGTGTGATATAAACTTTATGCAATGAACAAACCCCAATTTTTATTACAGTAGACACCATTCTTGATATCATGTGCAAAAGAGAAATTATTTCTTCCAAATGTCAAAGAAAATACAACCTTGCTTTTGATCGCACTTGAAGTTGTGTCATGAACAGTGCAAGCCAGGGGAGTGTGGCAAAAAAAAAACGTGAAAGAAGTGAATTCGTAGATTAAACAAGCCTGCATTCTTGGGTGATTAAACCAGGTCATCTCTGCCTCGCCCTCTCCCACATTCCAGGAAGGATGTTATAGCAAAATTTCATTCAGGTAAGTTTCGATATATTCAGATGTGATGTCTGTCCATCAGGGCAATTGGAAAAAGTCAGATGCTTATATCGTTAATTTATGTCCTATATATTTCTTAGAGTTCAGTACCTTAGAGAGGTTAGCCTAGCACTAAGCACAAAAAAGACCCAAAAATCTCACCCTTGCTATCTATTGCTCATATAACTCCAAAAGTTGCCTGGCACTTCTGTAGAACAAAAGAGCTTGATTATTGTCAATCACTTGAAACCTCTTAGGTCAGGTACAGGAAGAAATCAAGCCATTAAGTACAGTGCAAGCTGCAAAATTCATCTAGAAAGTGGGACAATTTAGTTTTTACTGAGCTCTGTGGCTAGATGCTGCTTTTTCTACGTTTGGACTATTTTGACATGAGATCTTTCAATTCTCTTTCACTCAGAATAAGGTAACAAATGCTGTGTTGATATTGTCATTGTTTTAGGAAGCTTGCCACCTAATTTTAGACATGATAAGGACTAAAAGCAATAATGATAGGTGTGTACATATATTGAACAAGTATGAAATAAAACAGTAAAGAAGACTGTCGTTCCATTATGGGCTGCAAATATCTTGATGGTTCTCTTTGAGAAAATTGAAGAATATAGTAGTAATTTGCTATGAAAGCTGCATCTTTTAGAAAGGAGCAGATTATTTATTGCTAGAAAGTGGCAGTACAATAAAACACATACAGCAGCATTTCCCCCCAGTAAAATACTTGTTCAAGGGCCTGAAGCTGTAGATTCTGTCAAACTCAACCAGTCTGCCCTATAGCTATAATATTTGCAGTGAAGATTGAGTTTCAAGGTGTATTTCAAGTAGTATTCATTCTCATGCATTTGTGTTTTAAACTTTCATCTTATTTTTGCCTGTGTGCTGTCTTCCAAAGAAAATTGCAACTCCGTTTTTAATTGTCTGCCTTCCCAAAGTGCTGTCAGGCTAAGGTATATTATCTTACATATCATCCATGAACAGTTCAAGATTAATTAGCCTTTCACCCATTTTAAAGGTATCATCTATATCCTGAAGGCAGAGTATGGTGTTTGGCAGCCTCTTCAATCACTTCAAGTTTTTCTCTGTGTACTGTATAAATAATCTGTGTACTGTATAAATACACTGTTCTGTGAATAGAATAGCTACAGATAGAGATGGCATATTCTGTATAATTCCACAGTCTGAGTCTACAGATTGCCCCCTTTGAACATTATATGAAGTGCAATAAATACTTTTTGCATATCCTCTAATCCTACAACAAAATTGATATATTGGCATTCATTCTGTGATTTTAAGTCTTCACACATTTTTATTTTGCCTAGTAAATGTTATTAGAAAAAATGGCAAATTATAATCGGTTGCAGTGACACTATTTGGATGCATTACCTGTATGAGGATTATTAGCTACTGTCGTAAGCAGATTTAATAACCTACTTGTTTACTTCCTTAAGTTCCCGCTTATTAGTTCTATTTCTTATGATTTAGAATATCTGCCCAATATCCGCAAGCATGAAAAGACGCTGTCTGCCGTAATGGTTGTGTATGCGGTCTGACAATACACAGAACACTTTAATGACTTCCATTTCATGTATCGTTTGTGACGTTGAGATTTTACCTCCCTTAACAGCCAACAGCAAACAGGGAGCAGGGCAAGCAGCGTGGAGGCATGCTCATTTCCTGTGTACTGCACTGTGAACTGGCATCTTATTATCTCACTGTACACTAGGATAAATCCTATTACTGGGCTTGGCTGTTATGTTAAACATTGGTAACCAGTGCCTGAGCATAAAATCCTCAGTAAAAGCCTCAGAGATTAGAAGAACCTAGAGCAAAATGTTTACTCTTCTCCACCCTTGTAATGCCAAAAGGAAGAAAACTGTGAGTGTCTACAGATGTGTTTTAAGAGCAGTGATGCTGGAAGAAGTCTTTACCCAAAAGGTGCATTTTACAGCCTGATCTGACACCATAAGGGTTGAATTTAACCTGATTTCTGTCTTGGCCACTGGTTGTGTGGGCAGGATTTTCTGCCAGGACATGCTCTGGCCTCAGCTTCTATGAGTCAGCTCGTTGTTGCTGTCCGACAGTACTGCAGCTGATAGAATCTAAGCTGTCACTTATAAATAAATAAACAGGTTTCCTGCATTGCAAAAATAGTATTCATAATGTGAGCTTATGTGCTGCTTTCTCGACAAACTGCCTTTGCAGAAAATCTTTGTCAGCCGAACAATAGAATAATGAAAGTATGAGCTTAATTACCTTATGCTTCAGTACTGCTCTTACTTCAAAGCTGTTTAAACTATTAACCACGAAAAATGCAATTTTTTTCCAAATTACTTGCATGTTAGTCAAAATGTCTTGGCCTGGTAAGGAGATGGAACACATGACCTAGTACATGTTCTCTATTCTTAATATCTGTGAACTACTTTTGTTAGAACCACTAGGAAGAACAGAACTTACTGTTTTGTCATTTTGCTTCTAGTTTTTTGTTTAAAGCATACCTAGCTTCCTCTCTGAGATAACGTAAAAACATCCAAATTCCAATATTTTTCTGTCATTCTTTTACAAAAAATTTTTTACTTAATTTCCACCATCTCTGGACCTTTTTGCTGTTGTACTGTGATTCAATCAATACCATTGTTGTTGAAGTGAGATCAGAGGGCAGTGTCTGAAGATTTTTTTACATTTAAGTGAGGTCTTAGCCCCCCTATCTTTTTTAATATCAGTTTTAAAGATGAGATTGTACAATATCTTGGAGCTTTATGTAATGACATTGATATATGCATAATAATACTTTTCTTTGCATTAATGCAAACATTCTAAAGCTGGTTTAAAGTTACAGATGAGAGAAATGGTTGAGGCCTTTTGAGAATATACCAAGACACAAAGGAGACACGTGTATTAATAAGTCCCAGGCATGCAAGCATACATAACTTTCAGCCTGGATTGGATCATCTTTAAAACTCATGGTGAAAACTCACTAAGAGGAAAACTCATGAAATTTACCTACATTTGCTTTGGAGATTGCAGCCTCTGACCTGGTGGGTCCATGCATTTCAGCTATGTCTCTTATGCTGCCGCAAAGCTGAGAAAACAGATACATCTGATAGGATTACTCAACCTGAAGCCTGTAGGTCTGTTTTCCTGACTATTTCTGCTGTATGTATGAGAATGTCAAAGTGTAATTGTACTGAGGGGAGAGCAACAGAAGAAGGTCATCTCAGCATGCAGTGAGCACCTCTAATTTCAGGGGAATATGAAATTCAGTTGCTGTGAATTCTGGACATTTTCCACAAAACTGTCAGAAGGTGGCCTTGGCCTTTAATGATCACTAGCATCTATGTTCAATTGAGTGTGTCTAGATGAAACAAGAATTCAAACTGAGTCTCTTCAGTGAATTGTCTGTTGATGGAGTTGTAGCTCAGGGAGAGTAAAATGGTCCCAAGAGAACCAATATCTATTGAAAAAACGAGTGGAAAAACATGATTTGAGGCCAGGAAGTGTTTTCTGGACAGGTTGTGATGCAGAATTTTGATAAAGAGGGAAAGGAGACTGATAACAAAATGCTTGCTTACAGCTATGTCTTTTGGAAAGAAAAATGTGTACCACTCATTTGTACAAAAACACCCAAAACAACAACTCTTAATTTTTTGCCATTTCTGTGGAAATATATTCTGTATGATCTGCACACAGGACTCATGGAAATTCTCATGACTCATGTTTCTCAGAGTTGTAATATTTCTTTCTGTGAGATATTTCAGATTAACAACTGTCACCTTGTATTGAATTAAAGAGCAGCTTTCAAGTCACATGCTCAGTGTTGCTGACTTTGCTCTAGACCTTATGGGGTGAGAATTGGCATGATTTCCCTTCATTTCTACCTTTCTGTTGTTCTTATCCTGTATTAGATAGTAAAATATTAGAAAACATAGCAAAGAATAAAAGAAAAAGAGTAACATGAGGAGAGTTTATTATACAGCACAGGAAAATTCCACAAAGACACAATCTGTTTTTACGTAGAGAAAGAGAAAAATACTGTCTGCCTAAAATGGCATAGTACATTCAAGCCTTTTGAAACCACTCTTCCTCCTCACAGTCTGGGCAAGTGCCTCAGAAAAGCGTGAGTTTTGGGGTGAATAAGGACCTGCTCTTAAGTTCCTTCCACGCAGGTAAAATAATGACAATGAAATAATAAAATAATAAAACAATGAATAACTGTCCCTATGAGCCCGCACTTTAGATCTTGTCTTACTAATCCAGGTTCCTTTACACATTCAAGTCATTGTCTGCTGGAGCTGCTGAAACCTCAATGAAGGAGTCTTCTCAGTCTTCTGGAAATGCTGCTGGTGAGGCTGTCTGTACCTGACCACCAGCTTGCTTCAAAGGCAGCTTTCTGCACAGATTGCTCCTTTTCTATCCCACTTGGAAGCACTGTATTTCATGGGACTGAGCTGCTCAAACTGAGGCTCTGTGCTGCCCATGGTCACTGGTCCCCTCCAGAGAGGAGGACAGGCAAGGTGCTGCCAGTTCTGACTCAACTAGGGTAGCCCTAGCTTCCAGCAATAACAGGCACTGAATTCCCTGCCTTTTAAAACATTTGCTTCTAGAAAGTAATAAAACAATCGGGGATTGTGACAAAATATAGCCAACAGCCCTGGTTGTGCTAGATTTATATTTTCAGGTGAGAAAATTCTTAGACCTAGTCATTTCACTCATCTTCACCCCAGATCAGAGGTGTTAGGAGAAAGCCTCTTTGCTGTGAGTGATGTCTGCAGTGGTACTTTTCAACCCAAAATGTTACCGACAGTTTTGTAGATTAACTTAAGGACAATTTTTATAACAAATCTGACTATTCAAACTCTTACTTATATATGGATAATTCTGTGTAAATATTTATTGGAATTTTATCTGTCTGTCTTGTTTTGTAGTGAGTATATTGTAAATGTGTAACCGTCTGCCCTGAAGTCTGCAATAGATAAAATGTAGGCAGAGCATAGATAATGGGAACAGTTTGTCATAACCTCATAGTCTTCAGGGACATGGTATAAATCAAGGTCTAACTCATCCCAGGGGTCTAGTAATTTTTACAGTACACGTTTATTTTCCTTTTGTATTCTGATAAAAATTCATATTTATTATGATCTTACCAGTGGCAGGTCTTCACTCAAGAATTAAAGAATATATATTTCACAGGTGACTAGAATTGAATATAAAAAGGCCCTGAAGAATATCATCCCTACGTCATTGGTTAAATCGTTTTAATGAAAAAATGTGCATTTTGATGAGACAAGTAAAAAGGTTGCAAATTAAGATAGGGAAATTGAAAATTCACAGTACACAAAGACTATTTACGTAGAGGCTACCAACTTTACAGTGATTTAAATTTTTTCACAAATTAAACTGTAGCAGAAACATTTCTCAGTTATTCATTCAATTACCTGGCTACAGAGCAAGTATTTTTCTTATTAGATTAAATCATAAAGGCTGTCTTCTACAGAGGTGGCACATCATATATTTGGATTAAGCACAATTTTAAATCATGCTTATACTGAACAGTGGACCCTAGTTGCAACTGTATCAAGAACTTTAATTTGCAACATGTACTTTTGGAATGGTTGGAAAGAGATGATTAACCAGTTGTCCAGGCCAGCACCAAGGCTTCAGAGGACAGTAATAGAATTTAGTATACAAAGCTAATTAGCCTTCCACATTTGGTTTATAATAACATAAGCCCTGAAGCATGAGACACAGTACTTCTCTACAAAGTTTAGCATTAATCTTGGTAATGCTGTAATCTCCTGTAAAAATTACTGTGAAGCCACTGCATTACAATAGTTGGTGGAAGGCCAGTTTTTGCTTTCAGATGTACTCCAATTGCTTCTTAGGTATATCCTAGGATAGGATCAGGTTAAAATCTCAGACACAAACCTGCAAACTTAGAAAAGTTTGTTTATAAAAACTATAGTATTCCCATGCTTAATCTATATTATTCCCATGCTTACAGTTTTCTGCATACTGTCACTGAAGCTTCTGAATAGGGTAGTTCCATTTCTTCAGGTCACAGGGCTGAGATTCTGAAGTGTTTCACCCTAAATTAGTGTTAGCAGACATGAGGGAGAAAGAAAGTGGTGATGATGTTGATGATAATTATAATGATGATAATAATGCTTTTACTATTATTTACAAAAATTAAGTGCATTTGTTTACATTATATGATTCAAAGCTTGCTTAGGAACATCTATCTATCTGTAACCTTCTACTAACACTGCCAATTTTTTTTCCTAGTAGAGGATGTTATTGCTATGGTATGAAATTTTTAAGTAGAACTTCCTGCCAAAATAGAATGTGCAATACTGGATGAGAAGCATTTCTAGTAACTCAGCAACTCCTATTGACTTTCTATAAGGAGTGCTGAGTAGGTTCCTCTTTCTTCATGCCAGCAGACTGGAGCATATTTCTAAACAAAAATAATGATTTCCAGATTAAAAAATATGTTTTTCTGGGACTTTTGCATCTTTATACATGTAACATAGTTTGTCTAATGGGCTGTCATTATTTATGTTGCTAACATTTTTAGTATATGTTTGAAAGATCTGTAATTACTTCTGCAGTCCAAATATTTTTCTTTTAACTGTGATGAGAGTTTATAAAATGAAAATAATAGGTAGTCAGTAAATCTGTTCCATCAGCAGATATCAGGCATTCATGTGAGCATTGTGTTAAATGAAAACTGAGCAGGAGCTGAGTGAACAGCCATAAAATTCATGTAGAACTGTCAATTTACATGATTTTACATTCATATGTCCTCACTGCTAAAATTTTGTTATTTATTCCTGTGGTTTCCTTTCTGTTTTGCCCATTCTGCCCATTTTTAATGATTTTTCTCCACTGAAATTTTCCTTTTCCTTTTAGTAGTAATGTTTTTTAAAAGTTGCTATTTTTTACTATTACAGTGAAATTTCTGAGTTTATGCCAAATAGAATGTTATACAAAGACGAAAACAAATCCTGAAAGCAAGTTTTACATATGTTAAACCAAGAAAGACTCACGTGTGCCCAAAAGAGAAGAGTCCTTCACCATCTATGGCTCGTCTGAGTTATTTATGATAATTAAGCATGATCTGTGTATTGATTTTTATGGTAATTAGTTCCTGTTTCAATTCCGCTAGAATAGAGCGTTTCTATCAGGTAATTGTCATGCTCTTAGTGAAGGTACCGTATCTACTGGAAGAATTTCACAGTAAGATCACAGCGGAAGAAATTATAGCTAAATTACTAGCATTAGAGATAAGCTTCTGCTTTTCAGTTTTCTTGCATATCTAAATCATAGTCTACCCTAATTAAATGTCTTTACTTTGCTAGCCCAAGGTTTGCTGTTTGTAAGGATGGACTCTGCATACTTGAAGGCTGCAAATCACTTATGGTGACAGAACAGTGTGCCATCCTTTAGGAGTATTTCAAGTGGAAGATATAAAGATGTCACAACTGAGCATCAAAAAACTGATGAATAACTTCAGTGTCTCTTCAGCTCCTTTTAATCCTGTTGTCCACATGTGTTAGGTAACTGGGATAGCTGAGGGGAAGTAGTACAACATGGCCTGCATCTTTATGGGTAACCTGCCTTTCCTTCACAGTGAGGTGTCTTTTCCTACTCTCCCAGATGGGAGCTGAAGAAGCCGTATCATCTGATGGAGCATGTTAATAATTAGACAGTATGATTTGGTTGCTTTGCTCCCCTGGCTCTTACTGCTTGAAAATAAGCATCTCCTTATGTACACCCCATGGATCTTAATAATTGAACAAAAGTCAAGACAACTTAAACAGAAGATGAAAGTGAATCATGTTTTTAATGATGGATGGTGTTGGAAAACATCTGACTGGATAGGCCTGTGCATAACACAGTGAGTAGGAATCGGAAAAAGGTCTATTGGGTGGGATGTCTCTGTTCTTCTAGTTCAGGTTTGTTCTTCATAACACATTTGTTAAAAATACTTGCTTGTTCTGTTCAGTCAGGAGTCTCAAGCGGTGGGCATCAAAGACAGCTTTTGAAAGGCTATTTGGCAACTTGATTTTTATAGGTGTCAGGAAGGTATTTCTAGTATGGTTTCTAACTGTATTCTGTCTTAATAGTGTTTAGTTACAGTCCCTGCATCACACTAATTTTTTTTCACAGTGAATTGTACATACCCTTGATGCACATCCTCCTCTAGGTATTTGCAGGCTCTTTCCTACTAATCATCAGCTATTGCCAGAGATGCACAGCCAATTTCTATTTGCCATAGGAGGAACTCAATGCTCTGTCTTCCTTAACCTCATTTAGAAAAGTTAATTTTAAAAGGTGCATGAGCAGGTCAGACCCTTTTATTCTTCCATCTTTGCCTTCATTACTAAAGGTGAAATTTGGTTGCCCTAAAGATTGGCGTCTGGTGACAGTTTAGATATATTAAAGCATTCTGCCTGCCCTCCAGCCACCACTGTGTGTCTCCTCTGCCCTATTCACCTACTTCATATGGGTCATTGTCCCCCAAAGATGCATCAGAGAAGATTAAATAACTAAATCACAATCGAAATATCTACACTGGACATGGACAAGTGATTTTAGACAATCAAGGAACACATTTAAAATTTACTCCTGAAACAGTGTTATGGATAATGATTCAAAAGTATCCATTTAGAGCAATAGCTGAGGATAACCAGTAGTGTATGTAAGTATGCTAATACAGAGATGTAAAAATTTGCTAGAGAAAAGGATAAAACATTAAAATGTGGAAGTACAGATTGACTACACCTTGCCACCCATCCCCTCAAAAGAAATAATCCTACAGGCAATTTTATGTCTCATTTCAGGCGCAAACAGACCTTTTAGAGATTTCTGTTGTCCATCTGTAGATCAGATTATAATTCACTTCGCAATTGCTATTAATAACAATTGCTAGTATTCCTTTTGTTAAATTCAGGTAAAGACAGAGTATTTGGAGCAGTGTCTATTGATAATGACATTATCAATAAAAAATAAAAATCAAAATCAAAAAATAAAATAAAATAAAAATACATGTGAAATAATACCATAATCTTGTAGGACATCTTGCAAGACTTCTGGGAATAAGTAAAACAGTATTCTGTAGCTCAATATTGAATTAAAAGCAGGAGTTTTTCAAGTACAAGTATCCATGCTCAGTTACATTAATGTATTGATTTTAGCCTTTGCAGTAATTCTTTTGTTGTTCTACAAATTATATCAAATGATCAATTTGATACAAAATAGTGCTGACTGGAAAAAATAAGAAAGGAAGTCGCTGCACTACTGAATAATATGATAGGATCAACACTTTTTCCATTTTTGCTGTGAATTTGACAGCTGTGTCTTTGTAAAAGCCAAACTAATAAGGTCAAAGTAAAACATCTGTAAAAAGAAAACTGCTGGTCCAGCAATGTTTCACGGTGCTGACACAAACTATAAGGTAACTCCTCAGCTTGCTTAGTGCATATACAGTTTTCTATTGGTACTGATATTATTTTGTTATCTTTTTTTTTTTTTTAGTTATACTGTTTTTCTCACATTTTAGCTGCCTTTAATTCTAATGGTACCCAACAATATGCTTTATATATGTAGGATATTTTATGGATCTATTTTTTCTCTTCAAAACCACTGTCTATTTTCCGCTGCAGCAACTACTTCCTACAAGTTTTTTTCTAAAACAGTTGACATAGTATCTAGCCACTGAGAAACCCCAGCAACAATCTACAATAAGAATAATACAAATATTATTTATTATTTGCTTCAGGAGCTATTAGCGTTTCCGTCCAAACATGAAAGGTAACAATTCCCTGTACTGAATAAGTTCAAAGTGATATTATTCAATTGATTTCTGGCAATAGCAACTTTGCAATAAAAGGGAATTGTAACTTAGGGAGTTGAAAAGCAAAATAACTATTGAAACACTCTTCTATAATATCTTTATTGTATACAAGTATCATTGATTAAAAAGCATCCTCTGCCTTCTTGAGAATTTGAACTTTATCATGTTTCTTTTTTCACAAGACATACAATAAAGCAGCCTCTTCAATTTCCTTGATGATATATTGAGAAGGTTATGCAATGCCTCTTAAAAATGTTGTTTATAATGCTGTGGAACGGCTAAAATACCCCTTGAAATAGGTACACATTCAAAACAGAAAGAAAAGTTTGCTTCCAGTGTTTGAGGAAATGGGAAATATATAGCAGAACATCTATAAAGCACTGACAAAGAGCTTTCACTAATTCTATACTGTTCCTTAAAAAACAATGATAGTTATAAAATCAGTAGTAATCACTTGTTTACATTGAAGCTGCTAGTCTCAAGGACACCACTTCTCAGACACTTGCAGACAGCTCCATTAGAAAACAAACAACTAACAAGCGGCCGATTAGACTGTCTGGTGTCCAGAGCGATGCCTGTAACACTGACAGCTTAAATGGATATAGGGTATTTGCTAACTGTATTTCTTTTTTCATCGTAGGGTATTAACTGATAACACTGACAGAACAAAAAGAGAGCTGTGGTTAAAGCAAAGCTTCCTAACATCCACGTTTTGCTTAGGTCCACATTCATCTTGCTGGAATGTGTGGGTGACTTTGGGAATGGGTTATGGAGCTCTTTTCTAAAGGTATGTTGAGCCAAAGGGCTTTGTGAAGCTTGTAAATACTTTTCTCTTTCGAGGTAATACAGGAAAGATTAAGGGGTGTACTGAAACTTTTGCAAAAGTTAGTTGCTAAAAAAAGGTGTGTTTTTTAAATTTTCTCAGATATCTCTTTTTATTTTTGTCTGAAATACAAATCAGTCTATTTTAATGGAATCACTAGGGAATGATAATAATACAATTCTCTTAAAGTAAAGAGAAAAGGATCTTGAAAGTTGGCTTAAATGGATAACCAAGAAATATTTGAAGACATGGTCTTTTCTAATTAGTCAGATGTTCTGCTTTTATAATTATTTAATGGACATATTTTATGGGACGAATCTGTAGATCTGTTGAAGCTTAAACTGCAGGCAAAGGTTTCATGATGAAAAATTTTGGATAACTAGTGCACATAATAAACTTCTGAATAATCAAAAACCAGGGATGTGTCCCTCTGCAGCACTCCACAGAAACCTGCTTCTGGGCTATTAAAATGTAAAGTTGCCTACAGGATTTCTAGGTTAATATACAACATCTTTATTGAGCACACAAGTATTAGAATCCAAGAAGTGAGTACTCTTTTTTTAATTGAAATCTTTCAAATAATTACAATATAACTTCTACTGCAATTAATATTTTTCTTACATTTTAATTAAATTAAATAAAACTCAGTGTTTTTTTCACTTTCAGACTGTGTAATTCTTCAGGGAAGCATCATCTTTACAACAACTGAAAACAACAGTTATTTTTAAACCTGTCATTCTACCTCTCAAAGATTAGGGCTTGGATTATTATCTCCTAGCCCATAATCACC
Source organism: Cephalopterus ornatus (assembly GCA_013396775.1). Taxonomy (NCBI): domain Eukaryota; kingdom Metazoa; phylum Chordata; class Aves; order Passeriformes; family Cotingidae; genus Cephalopterus; species Cephalopterus ornatus. Next base: position 280,715 of record VZRE01001990.1, read on the forward strand.
TCAAATGTTCTGATTATTAACATGTCTGAGCTCAGTACTAGAGCTAGTACTAGAGTACTAGACTATGCGGGTGAAAAATTCTACTCATCATCAAAATGGGCCAAGAATCTACTTAGTGCTTTGCCAAACACCAGCACAATCATTTTCTGAAAAAACAGTCAGAGTTCCTCCTGATGGTGTTTGGACTGAGAAGGGGAAAAAAAATAAGACCTGACTGCAAGGACCTCACAGTCCTAACATTCTCCATAAAATGCACCCTTAAAAGGTTGGATATGCTTTGGGACCAACTCCTGCCCTATATAACACTAATGCCTGGAGTTTGTCAACTGGAGACAGAAGGGAAGAGGGAGATCTCTGGATCAGGAGCTCAAAAATGTCGTCTAGTCTTCTTTACTCTCAAGCACCTGCCTCTGTAAGTCTTTGTAACTTTTTATTTATGAAACTCAAAATGTACAAAAATATTTTGCCTTAGACTCTTGTGCTTCAATAGTGATTGATTATAGCAGAGTAAGATATTCTCATCTCTGGTTGTTGCAACCTTCAAACTCTGTGTTTTGGAAAGCTTGTTGCTCTTGACTTAAGACTCTCAGCTTGCATTCCTGATTTGCCCCACAGGCCACTTTGGAACTGACAAGGCAAGAATCTCCTGGTGGCTGCTTTGAACAAGTAGACTCTTTGGCGGAAGCAGGGTAAGAGTTTACTGACACAGGGCTTCAATGAAAGGCAGACACCCTATGTACCTGATTTTATTATGTGTGCATCATATAAAGAATTATTATACACTTAAAGTAAATCTGTATTTTCAAAAAGCTTTTTAGAAGTAGGTTCCTTTTCTGCAATATTATTATTTTTCATGCATTTTTCTGATCCCTCTCTGATTATTATTTTCTGTTCAGCTGATACAATATTCCCCATGTTCCAGAAACAAAACAAATACTTCATATTGATAGTTACACTTTCATCGTTCGTACATAAGGTTTATAGCCTTTGGCCAAATTATGCCCTTGCTTACACTGAAGACAAACTTTGGTCTTTAAATTTGTATGAACTACATATGAAAACCCATAAATGCCTCTGTGATTTTTTTCCTAGTAGCAGAGTAATAGTTCAATTTTTTCCCTATCACTACTGTGGGAGTTATTGTCGCCATTAGCATGGATTGAGAGAACATGCAGTGATATTCAATAAAGCAATACAGAAGGTGTATTTCCAAATTTTTCCCCCCGAGTTCTCAAATGACTGCCACTCCCATTACATAATTTAGTGAAACAACATGGCACTGGTATTTGTAGCTTTTGGGAGATTAGTAACTGATGGCCTGAGAAGTATTCTGAAGAAGAGGGTGTATGGTACTGAACTCTAAACAATCTTTAAGCAATTTTTTCCAAGACCACAACGTATTGTGGCTTATTCAAAAACCACCATGCAAAACCAGAAGAAAGTGGACATCACTGAATAGCTTTAGCACAATCTTTCTGAGGCACCTAGGGAGACATGCTCAAAGCAGAATTGGAATTGCAATTTAGCTCCACAATGGTGAAAAGAACCATTTTGAGGTTTTATTGTGGTGAGTTGATCATCGCATTCTTTTCAGCAATTTTAAATTTGATTTGATAAGTATCTTTGATTTGAGGTGTCTTATAACTAGGCCTCTCTTTTAAATCAATTTGTGACGTTTGAAAAAGCACTATTTATGGTGAATTATATTTATCATTAAGTTAATGGATTTTTCAATACATTTTCAGCTTTTCCATATCCTTTTCGGCTCCAAAATCATTCTCTTTACACTTGCATGTATGTAATTTAGATTGGTAGTAAGTTCTTTGCCATGGGAAACACACTTGGCTGAAAGACGATATTCTTAAAATAGAGAGAGATGTAAAATTCACATCAACTGTATAATAATTTCTTTAAACTTGCTGATGACACAAGGAGAGAAATGCTGAAAAATAAGGCACGTAAATAGCAAATGTTTGTATTTTTATTAGAACTGGAAAAACTTACTCACTTCAGGAGTGAAACTGTGACCTCTCTGAAGTGCCTGGAGTTTCTGCCACTAGCTTCAAGCAATCAGGAATTCACATCAGAAGTAAGGAGCTAATGGATTAAAAGCACCACACGTTCTTAATGGAGTCACTTCCAAAGATGCTTTTGAAAATCCTGCTCTTCCTCATGATGACAGTTGCATGACAGCAATGCACTCAAGCACATTTTTCATTAAAAAATAACCATTCTGAACTCCTTAATTTGCCATGTGTTCATTAAAAAGGAATAAACTGCTTACAGTATTGTACAAGACATTCTTGAATGAAAAAATTATGGGTTTTAAAGTAATCTGTAACTGTCTGTGACCTTAGGCAAAGGACACATTTGTCACCAGCTAATTCACACGTGGCCACAGGTGAAGTCTGGGGTCTCTGACTGCAGCAGACAGGACACGTGAGCTAAAAGCAAACCTGTGCATGATGCGGAGCACAAGCCTGTGGTAGATCACAGCTGTGTTACTGCTCCCTGATAAGATGTTTTTTGTCACATTTGGGCTAAGGAACAGCTACTATCTTCTTAGCCTATCCCTGCTGCAGAGTGTAGCAAGCATTCAAGTTAAAGAAGTCTCACCGTTGCAGTTTGGGTGCTAGGGGAGAAGCTCAGGGGACACAGACCTACCCCTCAGCTTGGGCATACTCTGTTTCTCATGCTGGTGGACCTTTCTGGCAGTCTGCTGTTAACATGAAAAAAGACAGAGAATACTCTTTTTGTTTCAACTCTACTTCCTCAGATTCACCTTCCACAAGAGAACCTCAATCTTCCTAGTCAAATAACTGAAGCAGTAGATCACAGAAATTTGCCTGTAACACTTTGAAAACCATTTAAACATAGTGCTAAAGAGTTGGTTTCCTGCTAAGCTTCTTTGAGGTGTTATATAGCATCCTGGTTGTATTATCATGCAATTACCTCATGCCGGTCTACCTGGGAACAAAAAGGGAATTCAGAAGAGATGTTTGCTTTTAATTTCCTGATTTTTCTAATACTGAAGACTCAAGATTTTAAAATTACAATACTACAACTTTGTGCATAATATATTGTCATTGTGACAGCTGATGAGCTTATTGTTCTTTGATGAAGTTATTAAAAATTATTTTTATAACACCTGCAAATAATACCACTGTGTTTCTGAACACTTACTCAGTGGCTTATTTACTGTCCCTTCCCTTTAGGACTACACAAACCATAGTGACAGATTTTTCTCTCAGAAATCATCTATCACTGCCTTGAACTCATCAAGCTGAGTAAGGCTGTACCATGCTCTTTTATAATGGCATTCATATCTTTAAAGCCAAATATTTCACAAAGATATTAGGTTTCTTGCAGGTAGAGAAATTTGATCAGTTAAATAGTTACAAATTTCTCCTTAATTAAATATGTAAATTCTAGAAATACAGTTATAATTTATAAAAGCTCCTAGAGAAAACACCTGTTACTTTCTTTTAGATTGGCATAATAAGCAAACATCAATTTTCCTTACTGTGAAAAGGCAATAGGTAAAATATGCCTTTTTAGTTGTTTTTTAGTCTTTGAATTTTATGCTACATTCATTTTCATATTTATGATAGATCCAAAGATTTAACACAGCAAATCAAAATTCTGAGAAAGATACAGTGTCATAGATGATGAAATATACTAAAAATAATGTAATTCTTCGTCGAGGAGGTTTGGACATGGAGCCAGTATATAGTCCACCCCTATAACAGTGATGGCCATGCAGTCCCCTGTCTCATTACTGAGTGTTCAGCTGAGGGAAGACCAGAGTCCATTTCACCCTACTCCTCTCCCGTGACAAATCTGGCCACATTCTGAATATGCACGGAGTGGGCAGCTTTGCCTTGCTCGTGTGAGATCTCAGTTCAGACCCTAGATTGAAATTTTGGTTCTCTGACTCAAACAAAACAGGCATGGAGTACATGGCTGGCTCAGATTTCCAATGCGTATCAGCATTAATAAACAGCATGCATCTTGCTTCTCATATAACCTGTATTAAGGGCAATTTAGGCTGGAAAGCTGGAAAGCAGGTGACCTTATTTGGTACAGGTATATAGGCAAGAACCTCCAACGGGTGCTGTTGGGCTTCAAAAACATAAATAGCTTTCTGGGAGCAGCAGCAGCTGGCCATGCCTGGGATTGTTCCAGGTAAAGAAGAGCCATTCCTGTGGAAGGGACAAGTTGCCAGCAGCCATTAGATCAACCTCTGTTCTAGATTGGGTCTTCTTTCTGTCTCTACCTGAAAAAAAAAATTATCCCAGATTACCATGAGCACACTAGGTAAAGGTTTTCTTATTATGATTTTAATTGCATCTAAGTGCCATGTTGCATTCCATTGCATAAAAGTCTGTCTGTTTTTCTGACAGATGCGAATTCATTCAGCTTGAAAACCTTTCAGAGATTGAGGTATGTAAGTTCATGGCAGGAATCGCTCTTGCTCCAGATGGCTGCAGCTTTAGTTCTACAGCATTTTTAAGGAGTTCTTTTTCGAGTTCTTCAGACATGTTGCACATTTTTAAGAACACGTGCCCATAATGAACAATGATATCAGCTAGCAGGCAGAACCCCACAGTGCCCCCCTCCCAAGCATCTAATTTTCAAATATTTATCTAAACATAAAAGAATGGAACTGGAAAACCTGACAGGATGAAGATGATTTCAAAAGAATGCAAATAGGTTGAATGGAATTTAAAAATATAGCATATTAGCAGACAGGAGAGAAATAAGAGTGCTACAGGAAAGGGAATATTTTATTCTACCTTCTTGTAGTTTGCACTACAGATGCCATTTTTTCTATGGAAATAATGTAAACAAATGATAAACACCACTGTGATTTTCTGAAAATGGAATTCAGAGATAATTCTATGATAATTTCCATTCCTGTGTTTATAAATACAGATGATAGAACTACCTATCATATTTACAGTCTGTATCAATATATCTAAAACCCTCAACCTTTAATATACTATAGTACTAACATTCTTGTCAAGTTTGAAAATGTGATTTTGCCTATGTAACAAATGGGAAACTGATGCAGAAAAAGGGAGAGCCCTACAGAGGAACAAAAATGTGAATTACAACACTGAAGCTGGTAGAGAATGGATTAAGTAGATGCTTACAAGGAGAAGGATATAAGGTAAAGGAATATTTCTTTTAGAGAGTGCCTGGAGGCAACAGGTCTTGTGTATTTTGAATGCAAGATTTTAAGAAAGAAATTGCTTTGCTAGATGGCTTAAAAATACATTCTTACTTAAGGGAGAGTGTTGCATCTATCAGCTATATATTTCAGCTATTTTCATCTCTCCCCTTTTGAGCTACACTAGGAAAAGCCCCAGTTCTGATGCTGGATTTACTGTCTTCAGGGAGTTTTGGTGCTCCACGTAATGTTTTTCACCACTTAATTATATAATTTGCCTTACATTTTTACTTTAACCTTTAACCTTTTCCTCTTTATATTTCCTCTATATATTCCTCTTTATACAAATGAATTGTATTAAATCCTTTGTACATATCCGCAAAAGCAGACTTTGAGTTGTTTCAGATAAGGCAGGAGACCCTTAGCTAATTTGAATTATTGTCGCTCAGCTGATTCCTTCTCCACCTCATCTATCTGCCTGGGGAGTTTTTAGTATTTTTTTTCAGTTGATTGCTGATTGCAGAATTAAAGGGGAAGGAGTGTTAAACTTTACAGCTGGAAAATAATATTGGTTAGGGCCCTCCAAAAAATGTGCTTCTCTCATGACTGCTGAATTGAGAAAGAGCATGTATCAGGGCGTTCAGTAATAGTGTGAAAAATGGAACAACTTTAAAGAAATAGAACAGAACACATGATAGAGTCTGTAACAGAAGCTTGATTGAACTGACCTGTTGAGCTGACCATCGAATATCCATTTGAAATACAAAAAAATTAGCAGTCTTTTCTATTTTGTCACAGTCTAAAAGGGAGTGTTACCTGGCTCTGCATTAGAATTTACTAATTAGCAGCTCTGAGATTTTAATAGTATATACCAGGTGGAACCAAAAAAATCTCAAGCCTTCAAACATCACACTTCTCCTTGGAATATTTCCATTTTTTTGTCCATGATGTGGGAATTGATTCTAACCTCATATTTAGGCAAGGAGTTTTTGTTGGTTTAATGTTTCTTGATAAACTCTGAGGCAGGTATAGATTGTGGTGGTGTCCTTTCCTGTTCACATGAAGAACAGATATTTGGTTTTGAGATGTCTGAGTCTTAAAATACATGGTACATGACTGGCAAGTGCATTACAACAATAAGTCATGAAAGATTTATGTCATAGATATATATATTAGGTCATTCACTAGTTTTCATGAGATGCCTGAATAAATGAATTTTCTGTCATGGAAATCCTCTTACGCCACATTCCTCAAGATGGGTCGTAACTCAATCTTCTATATAGGCACATTTCTGTATAATATGAGACAAATCATGGTTTTGGCTTACCCAACCCAGTAAAACTTTGTCTTTCTCTATACCTACTGATCCTATCCTATAGCTCAGTTTGATACCTACAAACTTTAAGTATCTAACCAAGATGTTTAACTTGAGAAAGAACTTGTCCTCTGCTCCTTCTGTACACTTTGGTGATGCATGAAGAGACACTCAGAAAGTGACTCCCATAGAGGCAGGTGCTATTTGTGCTCCTTTAATGACAGGGCATCTGGGTGGCTACACTCAGCTCAAAACACTTAATTAGATGTGGGTTGGACATTATTAACTAAATGCTAATTGGTTGATAGGTATGACTTACTTAAATTTACAGGTCTTAAATTCCTCCCTGTGCCATATCGTGGTTTCAGTAGGAGGAGTGTCCTCATGGTTGAATAACAGACAGTTTTGTCTGGGTACCCTAGCAACAGGTTTCAGTCCTTCTGATTAAATTCACATTTCTTGTGGTGTTTTGTTGGTTTTGTTTGTTTGTTTTTCTGTGAATTCTTTAACTACTGGCAAAAGACAAAATGGTAAGGTAGGTGGATAGATCTGCGTGTTTTCTGTTTTCTCTTGTTTGCTTTATTTTTTTCCTTAATGAGGAATGCTGTTAGATCCCTACTTGTGTGTAATGTGTGCTGACAGGCCTGTTCACACAGAGGAGCCCTCTCTACATCCTATAAATCAGTGTCTAAACCTGAGAAAGGGTAACCTTTCAGGTGTATCCCTCTTTCTAGCTTATCACTGGCCACTTCAGAGGGCTTCCTACTAAAATTTTGTAGCATATAGAAAAATAACTTCACACTCAGTTTTGAGTAATTAAAAAAACCCTAAAATGCCCTACACAGAGTTCGTGCACGGGGCTGTGGAGTCCCTTTTGGAAACGTGGCAATGATGGAAGAGTGGTTCTGAGCTGCATTGCTCTATCACCTCTCAGCCTCTTCAAGCAGCTCTGGGTATTCGAAAAGGACAGATATGGCAGGTCATATCCTGTGTATCTACAAAACATGGTCTCAATTTCAAACCAGTGGAGTTAGTCTGAAGTCCTTAATCTCTTCCTACAGGATTTACATAGCCAAAGTAAAGGGTTTGGTCATGCCAAATATATTATTTGATACCACACCAAAGAGAAATACCAGTGCAAAGAGTTTGTTGCTGGCTTAATGGTGCACAATATAGAGCTCTTGTCTCCAAGGTACAAAAAACCCAAAAAGGCTTGGCCATCTCCAAATCTGAGTGCTGCTCTTCAAATTAATATGCTGTTCAAATCACTGCATCTCTGCTATTTCTTATAATTACCTAGGTTTATAGTGGGTAAAGTTTCTGGGAACAAAAGAACTGTAAATCAATGGATTTTTAAAACAAATTTTGCAGCTTTTAGAGTACTTAAAGTTATTGTTTCTAAGGGCAACCTATTCTGTCTTCACTTTTTTTTTTTTTTTAATCCACCTTTTCCTAGTTGTTTAGCCGTAAATGTGATTGGGGAGAGAATCTCATTTAAAATTGCCTCACCAATCCACTGCTTTGAATTTTTAGTGATGACAGCTAAATAATAAACACGCCCCAAAGGTAAAAAAATCACAGTAACATTCTGATGGCTTCTCTGTAGTCTGCTAAGGAAACAAACATCTGTGAAAGCTGATTTCCTTTAACGCTGCCTGATGAAGATGACCTTTATAGTTGTCACAAAAGCTAAAGTTTAACCACCTGCAGAGGAATAGAAGGCAGATATTTACGTGGTAAATATTTAAATTATTGCAGGTAAAAATATCCAAAAAATTATTTTGGTAAGTCATCAAATGATATGATAGTTGGAAGTTGGGCACTAGGAACTTCTTCAAAGTTAAATTGTTGCATTTTACAGTCATGGTCAGTAGGTAATAACAACACAAAGGAATAACCCAAAAAATACTAAATACAGAGGAGTTTGAATAGGCACTCACAGTATTTCATCTGAAAAGAAAAACCAGTATTTTAAAAAAATATTAAATATTAAATAAAGACTTACCAAGGCTTTGGTAAGCAGTGCAAAATAATTACTGCAGTACAGACTAAAGGAATCTGTGCTAGAGTAGCTCCAGGGCAGCAGCTGGAAGTACATTGGTGATGGTGATATGGGCTGATGCAAACTAGCAAATGTCTTCTGAAAAATTTCTTAGGCTAAGATGGAATGGGAAGCCAGGTTTACAGAAGACTTACATAAAGCACAGTGTGGAATAGAGTTTGCCATTTCTAATATTCAGAACAGTGGATTAATGAGCTTTGAATCTGTGGCAGTATCATTTTTCAAGGTGAAAAAACCATTTAATTTTAAGGTTGTTATATATTTTTATTAAAATCCAGTTATATTTACACATAAGCAATATTATGCTGACATATCAGCATAATTCCATGTAATATTCATTGAATGTTAAGGGACTGGAGGGGACCTTAAAGATCATCTAGTCCCAACCCTCACTGCCACTGGCAGGGACACCTCCCACTAGACCAGATTACTCAAGACCTTATTCAATCTGGCCTTGAAACATATATTCAGACAAAACACAGAACAAATCTGTCGTAATGAAATCAGTAATTTTTTGGTGAAATTCTAATTTTCCTCTGAATTATACTTAAATTGTTTTTCATCTTTGACTTCTGAAATACTGAACTTTTTCCTAAAAATCAACCCAGCTGTAATCAGAACTTAAGTGTTTTGTTCAGTGAAAAAGTTTGTACCCCCAGAAATGCATTTCTCTCAGCATTAGCTGGGGACATTGATTAATTTTGTCTGGAAACATGATGATCCATAAGTAAAGTCTCAAAAGATACTACATGCTGAACTACAAGCATTTTTGGGAAACTTCTCCCTTCATGAGCTTGCTTCTGTTGCCAGAAGTGATTGAGTCACAGCATATGGTTCAATGGATATCTTTGCTTTTTGTTTTTGGTTTGTTTGGGCTTTTTTGTGTTTGTTTGGTTTTTTTCTTCACTTTATTTCCCATTCAGGTGGGACTCATTCCACAGTGAAGAGATGGAATAAGCTTTAGAATATCTGTGATGTTTTCTTGTTTGGTTGTTTTTGGGTTTTTTTTTCCTTTTAGCATAAAGACTTGGCTTTCACAAGGTAATCTCCAATACTGAGGAAATGTACTGTTGACAAAACAGTATGTGGGGAGGATGCCTGTAATTGGCAAGAATAAAAATAAATAATAAATCTAAAGGTATGAAAATGTATCTTTATTTTTCCCAGACATTGATTTAGTGACTGGGAAAAAAGATAAAATTGATTTTGTTTTTTTTTCAGAGAAAAGCAATTCTAAAAGTTGGTTAACTGTTAACCACAGGATGTAATAAACCTTAAATGATGCAGACAGAAGATAAAGCATTAAAGTCAGCCTTTAATTATAGAGGCTTGGTATTTCTGGTAGGAGTTCATGCAAAGTATTACCTCCGTACAAATGGTGTAGATTCATTTCTTTTAATATTTCAGATATGCTGTAAGATTTTGAGAATTGTTTGCTTAGACTAATTTAGGTAGATTCATTTTAGTAGGGTTTTTTATAGCGTTTTTGGGGAGGGGATTTTTTTCCTATCTCATCATACAAGCTGAGTTTGCAATGATCTTTCCTAGTTTTCCTGGCATGATTTTTAACCAGTTTACAGTTCCTTGAGAACTGTGCTTCCCGCAGAGTTCACAGAGACATTTTTTTCTGATGTGCATGCAGCCCATTTAGATCTTGGCTCTGCAGTGGATACATGTTACAAGATCTCCCATCTTCTCACATAAAATGTTGTAGATTTTGAGAGAATATTTCTGGATTTTCATGGACCCATTCTCAGAAAAGAATAACCTGCTTCTTTCACAAAGTTTTGAGAAGTGACTACTTGTATGATGTTTGAATTTCAGCTTGAGTTACCTTGGAAGTGGTCTGGGTAGGTAAATAAGGGAAAAGTTCCCTTTCAAGAGCCTAAAGTGAAATAATTTAAGATCACTGGTATCTGTAGGTACTAGTTAGTCCTGGACTAGCACTACTCTTTGTTTATGGGTAGCTTGCACTTGTGAGAGAGGAACTTGTCTGATGTTAAGATGAAATGTATTACTTTGAGTTGCCAGAAATGAAAAGTTGCAGCTATTGTCTGTCGCAGGTGAGAGTGGCTTAGACAAAGTTATTAAAAAGCAAAGCCTTGCAGGTGAGTCTTGAGGTACAGAAAGGATTCCCTTGCTTTCTAAACCCATTCTCAGAGAGGAATCTAAGTAAAGCTCAACCCAATCTTAGCCTCGGATTATGTTAATGTTTAAATTTAAGGAATTATAGAGGTATGATTGAACAACTTTTGTCCCACAAGTTTTAATGATTGGCAAAATGAGAATATTTATATAAAATCAATAATTTATTTTATACAAATGATCAGACAAAAAATCTTAATCAGAACTATTTACTACACAATATAAACACTAAAAATCTACTAATAGAGTATAATATAGCATAAAGCAGTATAGTGCACTGTAACAAAGCAATTATTGAGGCAGTTATATTAAAGCTAGCAAAAAGAAATAATTATTAAGTAGAGATCTGATGTAACTTACCCACACCAACGCTCGTGGGCAGATCTCTTTCAACCTTGAGGAGTATCCCTGGGGAGCTCCCCAGCCGAAGGGAGGAATCTCCTCACATACACCCCAAGAAGGGTTGTGTCAGAAGAACCTGACTGCATGAGAGGGGACTAGCCTTTTATAAGATAAAGTGATTGACTGCTAGTCACACATTTACAGGCCAGCTATCAGCTTATCTGTCAAATCAGACTTCAAAAAGCAGGGTGTGTATTCAAAGTTTGATGAACCAGAATGGTTTAGCATAATTAACACCAAGATGACACCCTAGCCCCAACAGTTGATCCTGCATGATAGCTTGCATGATAGCTGGATTGGATTTTAGTCTTATCAGGGTGGGTCTATCCTGCCACAATGTCACAGGAATTTTAGAAAAAGAGTTAAAATTTCAAGTGCATCACATTATGTGGCAAATAATTCAAGCATACTCTCAGCACCTACCTTAATCATAAAACTGATAAAATTCAATTATCAGTTCTCAGAAGCAAGAATGTGTGAAGTATCTTCTTTAGGGATCAATCTAAATTTTAATGAAGGATTACATTTGGGAGTTACAAAACAATATAAAGCTCTGTCTGTTGGTCTATGGTGAGAAAAGTCATGAGGACTGAAATATTGATGATTCAAGGATTTGGGGGTTTAAGCAGTTTGTATATGGTGAGATTGTTTCATAAGACCTTCATTAAAATTTTGTTTGAGCAGTTAAAGGAGAGAAATAGCATTGCTAAACCCATTTTGTTGTGGTAGGACTATTATATTATGATCCACTTAAATTCTAATTGAAGCTTTTAACCTGTTTCAGTCTCTGACATAGGCCCATATCCACAAAGCTATTTGAGAACCTAATTCTTATTTGAACACTTAATTGTCACTGATTTTGAGAGAATGTACTTGCCAGAATTGGAGTTAAGTGCCTAAATGCCTATAGCTGAGCTGTAGAGATTTTCTTCAGAGCTGTAGCTTATACAGGAACCAATGTTCTGATTTTTTGGGAGACAAGGCAACACCTTTCTAACCTTTTCTGTTAAAAAAACGCATACCTGCAAATTATGTTCTGACACAGTTAAACAAGAAGGCTTTTATCACTTATTATTTTTGTCTCCATTGCTGCAGAAATATAAAAGCTAGAAATTCATGTAAGCAAAGAGAATGCCTTGCCAGTCTACTTCTGCAATATGCTTTGACTTTGTAGTCATTAATGGTCTCTCTCTGAAATGTTGATGCGAACATTAACAGCTAAATGAAGCTCTTGTGAATAAGCATGGGATTTTTCTTAACTGGAAGTGCAATATTCAGCCAGCAGAACCACCTGATTACTTCATATTTTTATGTTTATATGGCTATACTCACTTCCACGTAATTGGGCTGCTACTATTAGCAGAAACCATTCAGACTTTATTAAACATATTTGTAAACCTCATTTTCATTAAATATGTGACATCTGCATTTCTGTCTGCTGGGTTCTGCCTTCCTACCTGAAACAATCAAATCTAGACATATTATACCTCTGTCATCTTTCATAATCTAAACTGCTTCAAGCCGGAACAATGCATTTATATTTTATAATGAAAAGAAAGCCTCTGAATGCCAACTAGTAGACACAAAAGATTATCTTCTGATTTTCCAGGCTTGGATTGTCAGACATTAAATTTTTTAACAGCCACTTCTGTTGAATTATTGATGTTCTCACTATTTAGAAAATGGATCACATCACTGGAGTAATTAGCACCCTGCCACTTCTGCCTATCTTATTTAATGTGTCACAAGAGAAGGCTGTGTTGAACTATTTCTTTTTAAATGAATGACAGGCTTTGTTTCTCGTCCATTTTCCTGTTGCATATTATCACCTAGTGAACACAAGCGGTCCATAGGGTTAGGATCTGACATGGATATGTGGCTTCCATTTAGGATAAGTATACATGTTTCTTGCAGCAATTTAGGGATGTAGATTTTTCCTTGGGATTACTCTGCCAAGCAAAGGTTTGAACCAGTGTTTTTCATATGCCAAAAGAACCTATTGACAATAGAGAAATACTTTCTCCACAAAATATGCAGTTTTAGCAATTTAGAAAAGAGTTCTTCAGTCTATCATCTGACAAGCTTGTAGTAGGAATTACTTCCTAAGTAACTTATGATGAAATTTCATACTTCTAGCGGAATGTTTAAGGTTATCAAAATACATGATTTCCTTCTAATTAAATTATTACAAATGAAACTGCTGAGGCATTGATTAGAGATTAAGCAGTGTGGATCATCCATATATTTTGGCTTGAGTGATGTAAAATTGAATTTTTACATGTAAAACATAAAATGGATGCCTTCTGAAATTGCTGAAGTTGCAGTAAAGGTAGTAATTGAGATGTGTGGAAATTCATATAACAAAGTGTTATCACCTTATATGTATATGTACAGATACCTCACTTCAGGGGTCTAAATACTAAGAAATGATGATTAGGAGATTTTTATACTTTCAAATAAATAAAATAGAATGCTCTTTGGAAGTTTGTATTCAACAAATTAAGAAGTGTCTACAGATTTGGATGAAAAAAATCCCAAAGTCTTCAACATAAATACAGACTATTGAAATCTCATCAGAATAGAAGCTTCTTGCCATTATGTGCTATCCTTTTCCAAAATCAAGATGCGACAGTGGTAGTTTTGCTTTCTTCTTGATTTTATACACCTATGCATTTTTGAATTTGTCATGCCTTAGTCATCTATTTCTTCCTAAGAACCTGCTAGAAATGACTGAAAATACAGAGATAAATGTATATTAGCAAAGTAATTTTTATCAGAACAGTAATTTATAATGTGTGTTAGCTAGAAGTACAAATTTTAGAACATATCTGGAACTGCATATTTGCCTGGGTTATTGTGCACTCAACAGAGCGCTTAATTATTCTCTGAATTTAAATTATATCAATACCTGATACTTGAGAATGAAGTAATAATAACAGATGTACTTAACAAAATAGGAAAGTGGGAAGAAGTATCACATGGAGCTCATGCTTATCAAGTTTTTTTAAAAATCAATAATTGTGTACCTAAATGAGAGACCATAGAAACAGAAACTGGCCTCATTCAGGTATTTAAATGGACAAGGGCATTGATCAGCATAATTAGATGCTTAACTGGACACATTAGTCTATGAACTTGAATGAATACACAGTATTAAAAGGTAACCCGTTTCAAAGTGCTTTGTTTTCTGGTTTCAGGCTCTGTATATTATTGAAGAATGTAGATTATGTGACAAGGACAATGAGGGCAAAAATTCAAAACCAGATGCAAACAAAAATCTATTCAACAGAATAAATAAAACAAAAGCTGGAAAATTAAAAGAAAAACTAAGCAACTATAAACAGAATAAACATAATGACCTTCTGGCACTTTTTAAGATAATTTATTCTCACTGATAGACATGCATTTAAATCGTGTCCTGCAATTGGAAAGTGGAATTGCTTCCTGATTTTCAAGTTAAAGTGGATTTTGCTCAAAGAAATTACAAAAGCTGAAGAAATGGAAGCTTTCCCCCTTGACATCTAGCAGACCTGGAGTAGAATAACTGCAAGGCAATTTCTGTGATCACCTGACAGCTGTGATAGGTGGTGGAGCACCTCTAGGGTCTCCAATTTGAGTGCATTAAGCCTTAGGATGCATTTAATGCATTAGCGGAGCATGGAATCATAAAATTGTTTAGCTTGGAAAAGACCTCTGAGGACAACTGTTAACCCGGCACTGCCAGGTCCACTAACAAGTCATGTCCCTAAGTACCATGTCTGCAAGTCTTTTAAATACCTCCAAGGATGGTGACTCAACCCCTTGGCAGCCTGTTCTAATACTTGACTACCTTTTCAATGAAGAAGTTTTTCCTAATATCCAATCTAAACATCCCTTGGTGCAGCTTGAGGCCATTTCCTCTTATCCTGTCACTTATTAGCTGGGGGAAGAGACTGACCCCCACCCGGCTACAACCTCCTTTCAGGTAGCTATAGAGAGCAAAAAGGTCTCTCCTGAACCTCCTTTAATCCAGGCTAAACAATCCCAGCTCTCTCAACTGCTCCTCATCAGACTCGTGCTCCAATCTCTTCACCAGTTCAGTTGCCCTTCTCTGAACATGTTCCAGCACCTCACCTTGTAGTGAGGGGCCCAGAACTGAACAAAGGACTTGAGGTGCGGCCTCACCAGTGCTGAGTAGTGGAGGATGATCACTGCTGGCCACACTATTTCTGATCCAAGCCAGGATGTCACTGGCCTTCTTGGCCACCTGGGCACACTGGGCAGCTGGTTCATGTTCAGCTGCTGTCAACCAGCATCCCCAGGTCCTTTTCTGCTGGGCAGCTTTCCAACCACTTTACCCCAAGCTTGTAGCACTGCAGGGGGTTGTTGTAGCTGAAGTGTAGGACCCAGCAGTTGGCCTTGTTGAACCTCATACAACTGGCCTTGACCCATCGATCCAGACTGTCCAGATCCCTCTGCAGAGCCTTCTGACTCTCCAACAGATCAACACTTCCACTCAACTTGGTGTCTGCGAACTGACTGATGGTGCACTCGATCCCTCATCCAGATCATTGATAAAGGTATTAAACAAAACTGGCCCCAATACTGAGCCTTGGGAAACACCACTTGTGACTGGCCACTAACTGGATTTAACTCTGTTTACTACCACCACTCTGGGTCTGCACATTTACCCGGCAAATAGTCTGTGCCATGAGCAGCTGGTTTCTCCATCTCCAGGAGAATGCTGTGGGAGACGGTGTCAAAGGCTTTACTAAAGTCCAGGTGGAAAACCTCCACAGCCAATAAGTGGGTCACTTTGTCATAAAGGAGATCAGGTTAGTCAAGGATGTCCTGCTCTTCATCTCTCATCTTGACGTGTCTATTATGTTGTTGAGCTGACTCTGTGCTGCAAGGGAAGCCGAGGCTATGTAACAAGTGGAGCACACAGAAAGCTGGCAGAGGTTGTTGTCTCTGCACTGCCTGCTGTTGCAGTGGAATAGCAATAGCTGCATTTCTGCAGCTCAGCACGGGGATCCACTTAAATATGTGAAGGATCTGCCAAATCTTTCTGTATGCCCAAGCCATCTTGATTTCCTAGCAAGACTTATATCTCTGCAGAGTTCTTTGCCAATGTTAGGTGTTGTATAGTGTTGTTTTTGGTGCTGCAGAAATACACTGTATGTAATTACCTCTACCTGAAAGTATAATAATTTGTGATTAGTTTTTATTTTGATTGGTAATAGGGGCAAAGAGAGATACTAGGTACAATTAATACAAAGCACAACAAAATTGGCAAAGAACATATGTGTTAGTGACCAAGGCTTTGCTGATCACACTGCAAATGAGAGTACACCACTCATCTATTCACTTTTGCTGTTGTCAGACTGAGCTGGTTGCTGTACATTGGAGAGCTGAGTACAGTGTTGTTAGAAAGGAGATGTGCAGACTGCTCAGCTTACCTTAGTGCTGATGTAGGAGGCTTTGATGCCAGGACCTGAAAACAAGGTAGTAGATGTGTTGGACTGGTGTGCTTAATAAGACTATACACAGCTTGTGTGTTTTTGGTAGAAGGTTGCTCCTGGGAAAAGGTACCTCTGAGGAAGCTGCTTCCAAATGGGTGTCCTGTAAATTAGGGTGGTGGCATTGTCCCAAAAGGAAGCTATAGTCTGATGCAACTGAGTTTATGCGTTGTGAAGTACTTGCAGTGGAAAAGCAGGATATTTGATTTCTATGCAGAATGGAAAAATAAGTGGTAAACTGTACATGCACTATCTGGTTTCAGAGAGAGACAGATTGAAATACTTGAATTGGACAAGTCAGCTGGCTTCTTTGTCTTTCTCCTTTTCCTATTATCCCTGCCCATACACTCTCTCATATTTACTAAGTTTTCCTGAGCAGACCACACACTTTTCTGTGCTAAAAAAGTCACCGTGCTGGATCCCTTGCATTTCCTGATTCTGCAGCCGAACCTTTTGCTTGCTGACCCACAGATGATTGCAGAGAAAAGTTTGCCTTCTGTTGTAGATTCAGTTTTTGGAAGAGGGTCTGAAAGTTCTTCTTTGGTTCCAAAAGTTGTAGTGTTGGCCACAAAACTAGACACTGTTTGATACGCATCACAAAGTGTGTTTTATTTTCTCCCTCTGCTTCAGGGTTCCCAATTCAAAGCTGCAGTTCTTCTCCAGTAGCAAACTGCAGTGAGAAAGAAAAAAAAACATTGAAATGTAGCATTGCTAAGCTTAATGGCCTGCACTCCTGCAGTTAGCAATACCAGGGTTATAGCACTCAAGTGGAATCTCTGATCACTGGAGGAGATCACACAGAACATCAGTCACTCTGCGAGCTGTCAGTTGCTAAGTGCACATCTTGGTTTGCATTCCAAAGTGTGTATTACCGACACTTGCACACCATTTAAGATCAAGTCTGTAGGAGAAAAGAGACTGCTATTATGTCCTCAGAATACAAATAAGAAAGTTTCTATAAACAAAAAAGAAGGATATGTGTGTGCTAAAAATTGCTTGAATTATGTTGGTTTTATATTGTTGCTTGTGTAATTAACTTGGATGTACTTCAAAGAATAGTTGTGATTTACAAATCCCTTTTTTTCCTAAGTACAAGCAAATAATAATGAACAAAAGATGTGTAGCAGGAAATAATTTAAAAAATCACTTCTGTTGCTTTCAAAAAGTAATTATGTACACAGAGAAAAAATAAGAGACGGTGCAGACTAATCACTGAATTTATTATTTTCATTTAGCTTACATGGCTGCAACAGTCCAGAAGAATTCTTAACTCCTCTTTCTACTATGATTATAAAACTCCTGTAACATTGTGTTTTTACTCACCTAATGTCAATATGAAAGTCTTGGCTCTCTCTGCTGTAAAAATCTTGCCGTATTATTTGACATAAATAATTACATCACACTGTTTAATGGAAAGAACCATAAAGAAAAAAGTACTTTGGTGACTCAGGACTTCCTTCTCATTGACTTTCAATAAGACACAGGCGTCTATAAGTCTTACTGAGTCACACAGAAGGACGTTGAACATTATAATGGAATTAAAACAGACTTCAAGCCTACACTTCTGTTCAAAAAGTCCCATTCAGCAGTCACCTTCCCCTAAAACTACCTAAACTGACCCGTATCTCCTCCTTATCTGATCTGGCATTTCCAAAGGCTCTTACTTTATGTAGCCATGCAGCTGCCCCAGTCTACGCATCTGACTCTTAGTTAAGCTTTGTAAAGATCCAGCAGTTAGGGCAAGTGATGCTTAAGTCCTTCAGAGGACCTTTCTGGCATCTCTGCTCTAGGGTTGTCCCATAAACCATGCCTCCCTTTTCATGCACTCAAACACTGTCTATGCATAACAGCCTTGCGTTTTTTTTTTTTTTTTTAAAGTACAGTAACAATTTTATGTAATTGGTAAAGCAGATTTTTTTTTTTCCCTGTCAAACAGCTTAGCTGCATTTGGGAGCCATCTCAGGGTAGAAGCTTCAGATGTCTTCTGGTTTCTAATGGTGAAGAAAAAAAGGAAGGGTACAGAACAGTGGGTTACAACCTGCAATCTGTGAGCCCTCCCGATCTCCCTGAATTTTTTTTAAAGGGTCAAAAAAGAGGAAACATAGTAAATCTAGCCTATTGTTTTGTGTCACTTCAAAATATAGAACTATTCCTTCAAAAAAAGCTGAAAAATAATTTCCTTACGTTAATCACACTGTTCCATGGTCTTGATCTTGAACTTAGATTTTTGGGTGGTTTTAAATGCCTTATCTCTTTAACATTACAGTGAGATATAAAGTACTTAGTGGTAAATATAGGCTTATTAACAGCACACCTAAATTCAACATGTAAGGACTCAAACCAGTATGTTAGTGTGCTGAAAAGCTATTTATTTGCTAAAGCATCATTTTGAGATTTTAAATGGAGGACTAGGAAGAATATCAACATCCTGCAACATTAAAAGAGGGCTTCCCATGTACCTGGAGTCATGCCTAGGAGCCTAACTTGCAGCTTTTCCTGTGTTCTCCCAGAGTGCACACACAAATCTCCAAAGATTTCATATCCTGAAATGAGGTTTAGTAGATAATATAGACAATTCCCCAAAACAAAATGAAAATAATGCTTGTGTTTTTCTCTTTGGTAAACTTACCATGAAGTAATGAGGATAAAATGTGTGTTTTCTGTGATAGGTTGCCAGGAGGGTAGCAAAAAGATCTCAGTATATAAAACCACTCAATTGTTTCTGGATTTTGTACACTGTAGTTCTGATCTCATATGTTTATGGTTTTACACTGCTTGTGTTTAAATGAAAACTGTGTATATGTGTGCTAATATACTGCACCTGGGGAATTCCAGTAGAGAAACTAATTATTTCTTCTAACTGATCTGACACCATGCACAATTGATACTGATGGGTGATGAAATTATAATTTTCTTGTGATTAAACTGATTGTAAAAGTAATGTCATCTGTTAGTGAGTAAGGGTAGCTTGACATTATAATTGAGTGATGGTCATAAACTCATCGTCATGGTATAATTGTGTTGCTATCTGTTCATAATAAGAACCTATTGGACTTAAAGTTTGATAGCAATTGATTTTTATTTTTAATGTGCTGCCAAGCAGATACAAAGTACTAGTTGTTCTAATACAGCTACATTTCCAAGCACTTGTGGTAAAACAACTCAAGGCTAGTCAATGTGGAAGCTGGATCTGACATCACAGACTTTTTTCTTCATGGCTTTGATTAGAAGTGGGACCCCAATAGCAGTGGTGTGAGGGGCACGGAACAGAGTACTAATGATATGTTCTTTTATCACCACAAACAGCAGTAGATTTACTTTTTTTTTTGCATTGAGGTTGGATGGGGATAAGTAGAAAAAAAAGAGAGCCTGAAATTAGATCATCTGAACATCCATTTTATCCTGATATAAGCTTCATTTTCCTTTCCTGTCAGTCATAGATCTGCTACTGCATTGTTGCTCTGTTACACATTTTTTTCGGTCTTTGAATGTCTGGAAGGTGACATTTGGATTATTTACATGCTTTGGACTTGAGGGGAAATCTCTGCGCTTTGAGAAAATGCAAGGGTATAGGATGAGGAGAAGAGCATCATAAAAACATACTAGGAGGCAGACTGGCTTCTCTGTGTTACTTAAAGCCTAACTTGGAGCCTTCTTAAAAAATTTACCATTATTTCTTCAAAGTCAAAATCTTAAAAGTGGTTACTGCCAGGATCATTTCAACGTTATCATTTTGAGCATGTCAGTTGTAACAACCTTAACAGGGTCACATACTGCTCTTTTAACCCCACTAGACCCCTAGCTTATTCAATGTGCTGAATGTGCAACTTTTAGTTCCTACCTTTTAATCTTATTGCTCAGTATATGGCACTCAAACACTACTGTTCACTGTTCTAACAAGTATAACATTATACTTTTCTGTAAATTATTATCCTATCAAAAGTCTTAAACTAATTTTCATGATCCTGAGAAAAGGGATGTTTTTCCATTAGCCCCACTCCCAGATAGAAGACCTGGGACATCAAGTGGCATCAATATTGGAGCAGCTTCTGGCTTTCTTCTTTGGAATAGCTTGCATTGCAAACTTCATGCTTTGAAAGCACAGTTCTAGTCAGCTTTAGACAGAGTTGTCACTCTTCAGTGACTCAAACTCCGCAGTCTCAAAATGCGTGTATATAAGTAGAATATATATTAGTATCCAATTGTGAAGCTTAATTCCAATGACTATTTTAACATCACATTCTGGTTTGTATCAGAAATAGTGTGGCCAGCAGGACCAGGGCAGTGATCATCCCCCACTACTCAGCACTGCTGAGGCTGCATCTCAAGTCCTATGTTAAGTTCTGGGCCCCTCACTACAAGAAAGGCATTGAGGTATTGGAACATGTCCAGAAAAGGGCAGCAGAGCTGGTGAAGGGATTGGAGCACGAGTCTGATGAGGAGCAGTTGAGAGAGCTGGGATTGTTCAGCCTGGATTAAAGGAGGTTTAGGGGAGACCTGATTGCTCTCTACAGCTACCTTAAAGAAGGGGTAGTGTAGAAGGGTCGTTCTCTTCCCCCAGCTAACAAGTGACAGGATAAGAGGAAATGGCCTCAAGCTGCACCAGGGGATGTTTAGATTGGGTATTAGGAAAATTTTCTTCACAGAAAGGGTATCATTGGAACAGGCTGCCAAGGGGTTGAGTCACCATGCCTGGAGGTATTTAAAAGATGTGTAGATGTGGCACCTAGGGGCATGATTTTGTGATGGCCTTAGGAATACTGGGTTAAAGCTTGGACTTGATCTTAGAGGTCTTTTCCAACCCAAGAGATCCTATGATTCTGTAATTCACAGTTCACATTAGTGTGTTGCTGTACAGCAACTTGGTTAAACACAGAGTTCAGCAGTTCTGCATTAGTATGACATTCCTACTTTGTCTGCTTTGTTTAGCCTCAGTGCAGCCAGCACAGCACTGCATTGTGCTATGAAGATATGTCCTGTCAGATGCAGCAGCAGCAGCATCCGACTCAGCGTTATGCTATTCATGTCCTTGTTTGTAGGAGCAGCTTCTGTCTCTGTTCAAGCCCTTGTATTTATTCACTATACACATTCTGCCCCCTGAAACAATGTAATATCTGGTAGAAAAGAGGTCCACCTCTATATTTAATGCCAAGTGGAGAAAACTAGTGCAGAGTGAGGTCTTGAAAGATTTTACTTTTATGCATTTGCGCAAGGTTCTTGGTTTAAAAAGCTTGACATTATTTGATGGAGTTTCTAGAGGAAAAAGCACTCCTAGGGAATTCTGATACAACTTGCCTGGTTTATCCCTTATTCTAATCCTCTTCTTACCAAAATCTATTTACTCTGTTGCTGACTGTGGCAATGCCATCTTGCTTACATTTTTTTCTCTCTGTCTGTATCTTGCCCAGCAGTAGCCCCCACTTCCTAAGAGGCTGAAACAAATCCAGGAATGTTTCTCTAAAAGTATGCAAAATGTTAGACCTTTCCAACACATTTTAAAATACAAATTTCCCTACTCTGACAATAATTTTAATTAGAAGTACTGTATTTTAAAAATAATTATAGCACAAGCATGAAGCTTGTGTTTTGGTTTTTTGTTTGGTGATTACATTGTTTGAGGGTTTTTTTTTCTTTCACCTCCAATAAATTTATTTGATCCTATAAACCTATCTTTGGCAATTCTGGTACAGCTCTATTCAGAACTCTGATAACTCAACACTAAGAGGATAGTGTACAACCCTGGCAAACAGCAGGGATCAGATGGAGACTCTGAATCATGACTCAGTTATTGCTTAGCATCAGAGGGGAAGTAAATTCTCTCATTCTTATTCATGGGGTATCTTGCATCTCCCTTAATTTGTGTCAGATCATCCTTCACCTCCCTATCTGGGAGCAAAAGTGATACTCTGTCTGTTGCAGAGGTCCTTTGCTTTACATACAGAGTACCTGGCATTCCCCGCTTGAAGGAGTTCAGGAGATCAGCAGAACATCTCCTTAGCTTCCTCTCGAGGACATGTGGCTGAACTGGCTTGCAAGCCAGTCACTAGCTTCTGTTTGCTTCAGCTCTGCTCTTAACCCACAGGTGTGTACTTGTGCTGGGCTCATTTGTTATACTTTTTTCTTACCTTAATTTTTGTTAGGTGATCTTCACGGTATGGTCGTATCAGGTACTTCTGAAAAACCAAAGTATACATGCCTCCCACAATAGTAAGATCTAAAAAAAAAATTCCAGCAAGCTAGTTATGACATCTGTCCCTTAAATTCATGTTAGGTCTCTGTCAGAGCATGTTTTTCATGACTTCTGCTCATTGTGAAATATGTCCTCTATGCTGAAAGCTGTTTTTAAATTAATATGTCCATGACTCTGTTCAGCCTCCTTCAATAGTTCTCAGCTATTTTATAAATAAACTGAACCTGGTTTGGTACAGCAAAAAAGACATTATCCTTAAAAGAACATTTCCTTAAACCTGTATCCTTTGTCATTTATGGGAGAGTAGCATTATTTTTTATACAAAGAGAATCTCAACATACATGATGTGAGCTTGTACTATTAAATGTCTCAAATCGCCATTTACTTCACCGCCAAAGTAATAGTATGGAGAAATCAATACTGAGGTTCAAGGCAAGAAAATGTAGCTACAGAGCATTTTCACATTCACATGCTTTTGCTTTAAGCCAGACAATGGTTTGTATGTGTCTACTCTGCAGTCATGGAACTTCCAGAAGTGAGTTTTGTTGTCATAGGCCACAAAACAGTGGATGCACCAAATCCTTCTGGAGTGTCAGGGTTAGTCTATGCCATGGCAGCACAGGAGGCTTCTGGTTTTTGCACTCTGCTATCAGGGGGATTGTGAATGCACATCTTTTGTGCTATTTCAGGTAGTACTAGGAGGCTTATTCTCCGAAAAGCTTTTCTTTTTCCTGGCTGTGAATTGAAAGGATGTCATCAAAGGTTTTTTCGGACTGGGTGAAGTGACCAGAGTCTCTTCTGTGGCTATTTTCTGAATAGTTGTAATGTTCTAATATTTTTCAGGCTTTTGACTAGTGTGACAGAAAACTTTCTTCGTTTCCATCTTCATTTCCTTTCAGTCTCTTAGCAATGTATTGCTAGACAGAGTACTTTGTCTATTTTAATATATGACTAATCTTTTCAGACCCATTTCCATTGCTGTCTGTGCACTACAATTGCTAAGTGTATTATACCATTCAATATGGTACGCAGCAGTCCATCAATCCTCTTTCTTCATCTAAAGGCAGAAAATATATAGTAATTGCTTAATAAATCTGCCATTTCTTTATCTCAGTCTCCAATTCTCCATTTGCATTTTTAGTAGTTTTATCTTTAGGGCTGGCTGGTCATCTAACCAAGACAGGACGATAGCTAACTTTTATAGTACAGAAAGCAATAGGATTCCACGGTGAATTAATATTTTTTTTTATTAATAATGGGTATTAAATCTTGATGGAATAGTTAATGTCGTGCATAGCTCCAACTCCTGCAGAACTTGCCTTGGGCACCTGGGATGGATAAGGTTTTCTGCTGTAGTATCAGAGATATCCAGTTTTTTATATATATTGACAAGAACTGTTTGCCAGGAAGAAATCTAAAAGTTCTAGCTAAGAAAAATAATGGAAAACTACAAAGGCTTTCATCTTGTTTATTAATCACACTTCTGTTTTACACCTTATTCTGTGCTGCATTGAAGATTAGGATGATTCCATTACCTAACTGAAGTTTAATTTTCTATTAATTGTTTGCCTTCTGAACTTCGAGCTGTGTGATAGGGAGGATTTGCAAGGAAGCATTTATCCCTGCTTTTGCTTATCTGTACTTCTTGCCATTCCTGAAAAGGAGCTTCTGTTGATTTGATAGTGAAAATTTTCAGCATTTAGGAAGCATGAACCTCTGCACACTCATAAAACATATCTCATCAGCAAATCAGCCTTTTGTGAACATATTTGACCCATCCTATCCCTCCTACTTTTCAGACTTGCTTCAGAATATCAAAGCAAGTTAAAGATCTCTGTCTTCATCTTGAGGGAACTCCATAGCATAAGTCTTCAGATATCTAAAAGATCTTAAGAAATTCCAGCATAAAGCCTGTTTTGGAAAAATGGCATGATGCACCTTCCTATTTAGGATTAAATCTCTAATGACAGTAAAATTCTTAAGGTTGTGCTTGAGACCACGGACTAAACTGGGAATTTTAACAAATGGAAATCTTGCAAGCTTCTCCTATCTTTAAACTATGCCTTTGTTAGAATAAATAGACAGAAAAGACAAAAAACCTCCCCAAACCAAATATTTTTAAAATCAAACTAAAAAAACCTACTAAACCAAGACATTGATTGCCTGTGCTCCTGAGGGACTGTTAATAAATGAAAACACATGGCTGATATTTACTTATTTTACCTACATAAATACCAAGGAAATGTTAAAAACCACCTCTGTAAAGGACTTCCATAGACCTACCAAATGTACTGCTGCTTGCTACTATTGCAGTCTACAATGGAAATTCAGGAGCAATATAGAATCCCTCATTTATTTTGAATTGAGTGCCAAAGCACAAGGTATGACACACAGCTCCAGTCTTATGCTTCAGGGAACGTAGGAGATTTTATTTCTGGGGGAGTAGAGGTACATAAGGGAGTATACAGTGGAAGAACT
This sequence comes from Cephalopterus ornatus, assembly GCA_013396775.1. Classification (NCBI taxonomy): domain Eukaryota; kingdom Metazoa; phylum Chordata; class Aves; order Passeriformes; family Cotingidae; genus Cephalopterus; species Cephalopterus ornatus. The sequence goes on from VZRE01001990.1 coordinate 305,978, forward strand.
ACTGCTTTGACATTTAAATTTTCAAAATAATGGGAAAAATAAAAAGAGAAAAGCTTTTCTAGTTTAAGTGTACAAATATTTTTTCATGGAATCTCCTAGTGTAATTTTTTTTCAGTCATAAAATGGATCAATAGTAAGTATGTGACATGAATCAGGCTTCCTGTGGTGTGTGGTCCAACACAAGCTGCATACAAGTGAGGAGACTGTCTCAGTCTTTAAAAAAAATATTTTAACAAGCACAGCAAGAGAAGAAATGTATTCTATACAGAGCAAAGACAGGTTCTAAGACCGTAGATGTTAAAAAGTAGTTACAAGAACACTTAATACAGACTCATGATACAATTCCTTCTTGAAAGGTGGGATAGCCACATGCATTTAATATACTGTCTTTTAGAGAACTAGATATGCAAACTATAATCAAAGATCTTACTGCAGTGAGATTGCTGTGTGTGAATATCTCTCCTTTCTCCTTTCCTATAATAGAGGAACAGTGTTTTTCTTACTTTTCAGTCTGCTTCTCATTCACCTAGGAATCTCAAATTCCTTCCAATTTTTCAGAGTATTCAATATTTAAAAATATTCTTATTACTTCTATTGTGCTTGATTATTCAATCTTACTTGATAAAATTGGTCTCTGCTGCCCTATTTTCTTTTAGTTTCCCCTTGGATGAATTTCAGTTATCTGCTCTTCTTCTTTTGCTCTTCTTGTGAATTTTGATCAGGTTTTCTTAGAGTATTTTCCATTCTTCAAAAGCTACTTATATTAAAAAAAAAAAAGCTTTATTTTTGTTACAGTACGTTCATTCTTGGGTGTTTATATTGAATTACAGTGCTTTATCTAAGTGTTCTCTAAAATCAAATTCACCTGCTTTAATTTTTCTCGTTTGGCATATGAGTTCATGGGCAACCTTTTTTCACATTGCCCTGTGAGGAAACCAAAAGGATCAATCCCACTTCCTTTTAAAGACAATTGCAGAAATCAGTCTGATTTACCTAGGAGGAAGATCCAGGCTTCTTGTAAATGTCCCTAGAAATGTCTCCCATGTTTCAGATCTGCAGTTCTTCTCCCAAACAATAACTCTGCATTTTTCACAGGTCTCATGAAACCTTTCCTGCTGTTCTACAGATGTACAGCAGTATACGTTATTCATCTAACAGGCAAAATGAACATCTAGGTAACTTCCCTGTATTTCTTACCATCTATCATTCTTCACCATTGCAACTGACCTTCTTCCTGCACCGCTTTCCACTATATATTTGATAAAATGTGCAGTCTACTGTTTTTTGGCCCATATGAGGTTTGTCCTTCAGTCAGCCTTTGATATATTTGAGGGAGTATGATATGTGGAAAAGCATATGTGTGATTTTTTTTTTTTTTAAAGTAATCAGTGTTTTCTAAATGTCTTCATGGAGGTAAAAAGGAAAGCCTGCCTTTGCTACTGGTGTAACAGTTGCATATCAAGGCTTACACCTGTAGCTAAACTACAGATGACTTCACTAAATAAAATGTCTGAAGTCTATTTTAAAAGGCTATGCTTCTACAACGATGATTGCAGTAAAGCCTGGAACTGCTATGAATAAAACAAATACAAAATTGAATAGTTTCTTTTCTGTCTTGTAACGAAAAGCTATTTCTGGGAAGCAGAAACTTAAAATTGTTTTGTGTCAGCAATGTATATGACGTTGGCTTCCGTGTTCAGGAGGAGAAAAAAGGACTAGAGGCATAAGGCAAGAGAATCAAGTAGTATTTTGAATTATTTTTCTACATGGCATATCTATGAGCCACTTAATAGTGTGTGGGGATTAAAAAAACCCCAAACCATTACGTAACAGAAACAGAACAATGAGCCAACTTGAGACTTGAATCATAAATTAATTCAGGGATTTCTACAGAAATTACCAGTATATATATGTGAGAACACCATTGTGCAGAATGTATATTCCTCTAGCTTGCTTTGACTGATCAGCTACTCAAATGCAAAATGTTGCAAGTAAAAGCTCAACAGGGACGGAAAAGTTGTGATCCTACTAAAGTGCTAAACTTTTACTGATTTCAACAGAGCCAGGGTTTCACCTGAGGAGACAGGTGCCAATTCCTAATTGTAGACAATTCCTAATTGTCCTAAGTACATTCATGGAGCTGAGAGTGGGGGAAATTGATATGAACTGTACAAAGAAACTGCAATTAATGACACAGTAATCACAAAAAACATTTAAGAAAATGGTTTATTCTGTAGGAAAGGAATGCAGCAGGGAATGCATATTTTACATGCAGTTTTATATATATATAAACTGTCTATTGTAGTGACCATAGGGATACTATACTGATAAATAAACTTAAATTCTGAGTTTAAAATTAACTGTTTCCTCAGTGGCCTCAGAAATTTATTCCTTGTTACCACTCTTATTGTTGGAGCAATAAGTTAATTTCTAAGGCATCAGGAAAGCAAGACATTTAGTATGAAGGTTCTCTGAAGGTCCGGGAACACGATTTCTACAAGAAGGCAAGACCCACTTGCTAATGAACTGCTCAGTGTCATCTCTGCAAAGTTTTTGCTTCTTGACAAGCAGCAACAGCAAGAGGGTTCAGATCAGAAAACAGACAGCATCCTTTGGTCATGAGTGATTTAAAAGGCTGCCTTAAATATGGTGTGCCCACATAAATAAAACATGTTGACCAAGGTAGACAGGATGTGACCACAGTGCACATTCATGTCACAGCTCTGTATGAATTGAAGAAACAAATATGACAGAATAATGATGGAATCATTGTGTACTCCAGACAAAACATAGCGTGGACTCAGATATTGTGACGAACAATATGGATGTGGGCTAGTCCTTACCATTTAACCATAACCAAAGCCTGAACCACACAAGGCAATGTGTTAAGTCAAATATACCAGGCAAGGAACAGGATAGGACAATCATGAATCATATGTTGGTTTTGAACTATCTTGCAAAACTAACATCAATATAAAATATTCTATCCTATAATGATACAGAATACATAGAGATCATCTGGAGGATCTTTTTTTTGTTTAGGCTGTTTCCAGTTCAGACACATGGGAGTCTGGAAATCACTTTATCCTTGCCAGTGTATATAGGTTTCTGGGGTTTATTGTTCATTGTTTTGGGCTTTTATTGTATTTCCTCTACAGCTGTGATTTGTGGCCATTTGCATTTTTGCTGACAGGTACTAAGAGTAAGTCAATATTTATAAAGTACTTTTTCCTATGCCTTCCTTTTACTGGAGACTTTCCTGATCGTAATGAGCTCCTTTTTCAGAAAGCAAAATACAATTTGGGTGCACATGCCAACAATAATTGTACTTGTCAAAAGAAACAGATAACATTATAACTGCCCAAAATTTAATCACAAGAAATGTGATAATTCATACGGGAAATCATGTTTTACAATTTCTTTCTTTCCATGGGGTTTATAGCAGTTCAGGGAAAAAAATTACACTGTTTAGGCCAAGCATGCAGAATGGTAGAGAAAGGCAATTTAATGCAAAGAGTTTAAAATATGTTGGTGTTTCCTCCCAACAGAAACATATCTGAGATTACATGTATAAAAACACCATATGAGAACTTGGAAAAAATGGATTATATTTAACTGTTGTATAATATACTGTCTTTGATTTCATTTGGAATTTTAAGATTTTTCTGGTAATTCTTCTGGGAGCAAGTATAATGTAGCATATAAAATAACCTCTCAGCTGTGATGTGTGAGATTCATTTCTGTCATTTGTGTAACACTGAGCTAATTCATTACATCAGATTTGTTCCATATTTGTAACTATATAAGTGAAGGTGGAATCTTGGTCAGATCTTGTATACTAAAATCCACAATAATTTTAAATTCTGCTTTACTCAAATTACTTTTTAACAGTATCAGCCCATTGCTCTAAAAACAAACAACAACAACAAAAATATCACAAACTCAACAAAACCAATCAACCCATAAAAATCAGCTAATCAATCAGAAAGTTATTAACACAGGATTTTTTCATTTTCATAGTAACCAAGTTTTGCTCTTACTACATTGCTTGGAGAAACTGATAACCCACATGAAGCTAGACCTTTAGAGACAGACTTCAGATGTATGAGTCTGGCTGGAGGGAAGTGCAGAGAGCTCCTGTGCTTGCTTACCTTACAGAAAGTCTGGCTAGAGTCGCAGCCAGGGTTGGCACAAGGGCTTAGGTCTGAGCCTTAATTTGCATGCAAGCTCTTCCCAATAAACATCTCTGTCATCCATCATCTTCTAGTGGTATCTTGATACCTTCTGGTATCCCTACTTACTGGAGGCATCTTGGTTCGTGACAGGGAGGGGCTGATTCACTTGAGATATATCTAAAAACTTCAGAAAGAATGTGTAAATGCAAATTCATTACACAGGTATGTATCCAGCCTTTGCAAGAATACAATCAGGATAAGGATTTATACTCTGTTTTTATTATTTGTGTGTGTTGTGTGTGTGTTTTTGTTTCGGTTTGATTTTTGTCAGTTTTCTGCAAAGCAATACTCTCTTCATACAATCTAAATTAAATATAGGGGAAGAGTCAGTAACTTGTTTGTTGTAGTGTTCCTCTCAGAAATACAAAGAAAATTAATAGGTTGTTTTTTGATTTGGACAATGCATAATAGGGGTAGTACATGTGGCTTGGAACTGAGAAGAGACTCTGTTCACTCTATTTTTTAGATACTAATTTGCCCTGGAAAAGGGGAACTTAGCAATTCAACAGCCACTTGAGGTTTTTATAACTGTGATGTTCCCTGCCTAGAAATGGAGTTCTGCAGCAGAGTGAGGAAATGAGCAGCAACAGGAGGCTTTAAAGAAAACAGGCCACAGCAAAGAAAAGCAGGAAGCTTAAAATGAAGATGATGATAGATGCAGAATAATGATATTCAGAATAATGATATATACTTTTCATCAAGACTGATAAAGATTTCTTTGCCCAGCAAGGAAACTTATCAACGGTGCAATGTAACAATTGTGGCAGGAAATTCTTTGTACTCAATACCTTTTAATGTGTTAAGAAAAAAACAACGGCTTGTAGGTTAAGTCTTGCCATACTCTGCTATAAACTCTTAGTTTTGTTCAACACTATAAAAACACAGACGATGCAGAATGAGATTTTTTTAAATATACTTTCATTTTTATTGTCAGATATGAAATTTGAGCAGTTATACAGGAAAACAGTTCTACAAACTGATGTATTTAAATGTTAATATGACCATAATAACCCAGCATAGTTTATATTTGAAGGGAACTTTTTTAAGAACAGAGTAAGTTTCTGCTTCAGAAAGAAATCCACCAGCAGTATACAGTGACTTAGAGCTGATATGATAATATATCCCTAAAGAATCTAGCAAATAATTCTGAAGAAACCAGCTATTTATACTGCACTTTCATGTAGCAAGACCTCTGGAGATGTAACCTGAGAGTTTTGAGCTCTGTACAAGCACTAATCATCAGAAGAGCTTGACAGCTTTGTAATTTTTATCTCTGTGGGTTCCCATGGCACAGTAGTAAGGTGATTCATAAAACAAATCAGCTACAGATTTAGGATTATAAATATGCAAACTAGGAGAAAATATTTTAATCATTTTTTTCTATATTTTTATGTAGCCAGATTTACCATTGGATTTAATTTTTCTTCTGTTGGTGACTCCTGCAGCAGTTGCAAGTGATACCTTTGATGTTGTCACACTGTTGGCAGCGTTCATCTCCCACTGTGTTGGGTGTAGACACCAAAGGTGTAATAATGGTTTATAAGGGAAAAAAAGTTGAGAAGAGTTTGTGTGTGTGTGTGTATGTGTGTGATTTCTGAAGGCATTATTTGTGCCTTATGCTTTTTAAATGGTGACACTTATTTCTAGCCAGATGCCACAGGAAATAAAGAAGAAATGCACAAATGAAAGAATTTTGATGAGAAATTTCTCCTTCCATATCGAGATGAGAGAAAGCTTGCCATCCCACCTGTTTCCCAGCTGGTTTGGGAGGGCAAATAGGAACTGCTAGAGCTTAGGGAGATATCAAAATTGATTTTTAAGCTATCTCGACAGTTTGAAAATACATTTAGCTGGATCACTAGGAGACTAAATGAATTTGGGACATCATCAGTAAGTCCATTAAAATTTCCCCATCTATTACATAAAGCAACAGGGAGCAAGAGCAGCTCATTTAGAACCACATCTTCCAAATTCAGCAATAAAGTGAAAGACCATCTTTTTCCATTTCTAATGCCTGCTGGAAGTAGATAAGGGAGAGCTTCGTGTGTTTTCCATCCATTTGTATTCCTTCCTCCTATTACTTCTTAGTTGCTTTAGTACTTCAGGATATCGTGTTGCATTAAACAGTAGGTCTTTCCACTGTATAACCTTCAGAAGGGTTATACAGTGTTTTCCAGCCTCTTTTGTAGGTGGGCTGGAATAAATGAGAAGGGGTCTTTCTCTGGAGAATAACATGCTGTTAAATAAGAGTAAATGTTGTAAGAACTGCTCCCCAAGAAACTGAAGTAGGTAAGAGGAGTGTAGTGTTTGATATGAACAATTAGCATGTGGAAGCTGGGAAAGTGAGAAGACTTGAAGGTAGTTTGTTTTGTGTATGACAGTCAATGGACTTAACTTACTTGACAAATAAAAATACATTATTTTTTTTCAGCTCCAAGCAATAAGGATTATTCAGCTCCTTGAGAGAAAGTGGGGAACAAAGCAAGGTGGGTATTTTAAGCATGGAAGAGATATATATGTAAGGTCAGTAGTTGGTTGTGTGTGTATGCAGGAAGGTGAGGGAGACACTCATGTTTCCCTTCAGCATTTAGGAGATGGTGAATATTACTTAAACTTTGCAGCCTGCATATCTCATAGATAACCTTCCATGTCTTTAAATTACAAATATTTAGAATAAAACAAGAGGTCCAAATATCCTTGAGCAATTTAGAAATTCAGAACAGAATCTTATCCAATCTAATATTAAGACTTTCACCTTTCCGTGACTGCCTGATTAGCCCTGATAAAAGAATTTGGTTGGTGCTTGGATAAGTATAGAAATATTTTAACATTCAACTGCAGGTGTGGAACTACCAGAAATTCACTTTTGTAGCTTTGGCTCATCTTTCTTTCCAATGACTCTACTTATTTTTCCTTTTGATGCAGAAGGGGGTGGTAAAAGTCTATCTGATTATTTCAAAGAGCTATTTTTTTTAGTTCCTCTTATCTATATTAACAGTTACACCTTCAAAGAACTTGAAGAGGAATGTATTACCTGTTCATTCTGAATTCACCTTTGAACATGCTAGTTTTTTCAGTTTCCATTCATTACCACAGCCATAGTGTCATTTCTAAGAAATTCTCTAAAATTGATTGAAAATTCATAGGTTTATGGATTAATTTGTCTCTAAACAGTCCAATGCAATTGCATGACATTTTCTCCCTCATCTGCAATCCCTCTGCTGCACAAGAGTCTTGCTAAAGGAAATACAAAGGATGAAATTACTCAAATACAAAGAAGTGTTGTGAATGATTTTCACTTCAAAAACCTCTTTCAGATAATCTGTTGCTCTGGGTTTAATATCTCTGAAACTTCTCAAACTATTCTAATACAGTATACTCTACTCTCTAAAGGGTATTTCTGTGCTTAACCTGTGCTACTTTAAAACTTTTGTTGCCGGAGAGTAGAAATCTTTTTCAGCATTACTCCTCACTGGTATGATGACAGTCTGAGAACAGCCTAAGCTAAAATTTAGAGTTATATTTTCAGAGTGAACTTCCTGTGCAGATTTTTTTCCCCCTCTAACAACTTGTCTTTTTCAGTAGTTGATTAGTATTTATTGGGAATCAGACACATCTCAAAAATGGCACCACTAGACTGGTGCCTTTAGCAATGAGTATGTACATATACACCCTCCCCAGCACCACCCCCCAGCCTGATAATTTGGGTGGGAATATATAAACTCTTTTATTTTAATAGCTACCAATTATTATTGTCTGCACACAAATTTCTTATGTTTTCCTTTCCAACACAGGGTTTCAGAACAGTCAGGACTATAATTTTGACATTATTGTGATGGTGATCAGTGCTGAGGGCCAGTGCTCCAGGCAACAACATCATTGTAGCATCTGTGAGCTAGCAGATATTTTGTGTAGGTTCATCTACATCCTTCTTGTTCCTTTCAGTTTATTCTAGTTTCATAGAATAAAGGAAAAGGCTTCCTTCCATGTTATTAGTGATACTAGTTAAGTCAGGCTTCAGGTTTCAAATTGGATATTTTTCCTAATCATGGCATAATGTAATGGATAAAATGTTCATTTTTTCCTTTTAAAATATCTTTTAGTTAAATATGTCATTTACTCAGGAATCATTCAGATATACATGATAACTTTAAACCTCTTCCTCTTTTCTCTGGTTCCCTTGACACCTCCAGAAGCATCTAACAACAGTAAAACCTGCTGTGTCTTGTCTCCAATTCATCTAAAAGTCCCTTATCTCTATCTAGCATGCACAATAGCATGAAATTATTCTCTTGGAGTAGAAGACTAAATAGGATTGTCGGTGTCTTAGGCACACTCTCATCTGTGAAAATGCTCAGTTAACACAAGTTTGTCACAGAAACCGAAGAGAAGAGAAAAAGCCAATTTTGCCATGAAAAGAGGAGGTAAAAACCAAACCACCAAGGAATCAGATCAGACACCAGACAAGGGAAATATCAGCACAGCACAGGAACAATTCTGGTGTTTGAAGGCTCTGTGCTGCTTTTGCTGATATATCAGATCTGCCTGTGATTCCTACAGTCATGCTTGCTTCCAGACATCTTTAAACTGTTCAATTGTTAAATAAATGAGGAATATGAATTCTCCTAATTCTCTTTGCAAACAGGGAAGGACCACCCCCCCCCAAAAAAAAAACCAAAGTGATAAAAAAATTGCACTAGAGAACAAAACCTGGGAAACCAATTTTCCTAGTCAAAAGGTAGAACAAAGTGCATTAAGTCTAACAAGTGTTGTAATTTTTTACTTTCAACTTTGGATCTTCAGTTTCAGTCCTGATTCACTATATGTAACATGAAATTCACGACAATTTCATTTGTATACAGCTGTCTACTAAAGTTAGAGAAGAGATTTAGAGACTTTAGATAAAATCTATATGAATTTAATTTTAGAAATATCAGTGTCTTAAGAACTTTTAAAAATACACAAAGTATTAAATTTGCAGGTCTATCTAATTGGCTATGCTTGAGCTTATGAGTGGTTATTTAGAAGCTTAATTTCACCATCTTGAATATAGATTTTTTTTTTCCTTGAAGTAATCTTCCCCTTCCCTCCTCTTCTGTCCCCCTGCTCAGTGTAGCCTTCCACTGGAGATTTCTAAGAAAAAGATGTTTTACTGGCTGAAAAATGGATATTAACTGTGTATGGGTAAATGATTGCAGACCTTCATCATCGGTGCTGTGTGTTAGACACTATTAGATCGTGGGTTAAAAGAGGGATTTGCTAATTTCAGGCACTTAAAATGGAAAGGTAGGACCAGAATGAGGTGGAACAATAGATGTGATTTATCTTTCAAGTAGAGCAGTCTAAAGCATGTGCAGGCTTACTGATTCAGTTAGACAGTTCAACTCAGATTTACAGTAGTGTATGGAAATTAGGATCTGGAGTCAAATGTCTTTTACAGTCTTGGGAGGGTTTCTTATTTTTTAAGTGAAGGAAGAAAAGTCACAAGTAGAGCAAGATAAAGTAAAAGAGAAGACATAAATATAAGATAAAATCTTATTAAACACTCCATGTACTATTATCTTCTAATGTTCTGTTGTAAGAAAGGAACTAAAGTGAAGAATAATAAGCTGTAAAAAACAGAGAAAGAAAATAAAGCCAGAATATAATGGCTTATAAAGAGATGATGCATATAGGCAGGTAACTGTCCATATTGGAAAGTGCTAAACAATATCTCTTTTCATTTACTGTATTTCCAAACTTTGTGATCAACATCCCTATATAGAACATCATTCCACAGCTATTTATTAAACAAAACTTTTAGGATCAAATTGTTAGCTTAAATTCTATTATGAATGGAGAAAGATGGGACTATTTACTCTACAAATCATAGTTATTTCTCTGGCTGCCTTCTAGTTCCTGGAAGGAAAGTAAATTGTTTTGGATCTAGCCTGCCTCCATGTCTTGAGTGGACCAATTCAGAGTGATTTACTGATTTATCTGCTAGTTTGTTCTGTTTGGCTAAACATAATGTTTGCTTGCCTTGGTGAAAAATTCCACAAGCTTTCTTCGTCAGACTTTCAGGGACTATAACCTACTCACCAGGTATTCCAAGAACTATCTCAAAATGAATTTTCCAGTTGTGCATCAGATAACAGTATTCGTTGTTTGCCATGCACAGCCTCTTCTCTGAGAAATCCATTTTGAGTTGAGCTAATGGCCATTCAGCTGCAGAAAGAAATGCAGCATAGAGCAATGCTAGAATTGATTGGACCACAGGGTACCATCACAACCTGCATAACAATAAAACAAAATGTTCAACAAGCAGCACTGACCTATATTCACCACAACTTGGGGGAAAAATCTGAGATCATACGTTCTCACTATAAGACAATACACTGAAGCTTTTTTTTTTTTTAAACTTTCTAAAAATATTTTGATTCCCTCCGAAGTGGTGCTATTTCTTTAAACAGCTGTCCCATTTTTCATTTTAAGAGTTAATTTGCACAGAAATATTTTCACTTCTCTCTGATTTGTTTTGCTGTAGTGAAGGCTTCTTCTTTTGGTGTTCTGCACATTCTGAACATTTTGTTAGGTATTTCAAATACTCAACACGCAATAAACTTTTTCAAGGAGCTTATTGCAGAGATAAAAATTTTGATTAAAATTCTGTTTATTTTGTTTTGAATTCTGAATAATGCATTTTCTGCTTACTTTGTGATTCTCTTGCAGTATTATTTTGTAGGTTCCCCTCTGCTAACAAATCATATGGTAGGACTGACAAAGTACTCATTTTCTCTTAGTAGTTCTTGTGACTGCTTGGAGTCCATTCAGATGGTCTTGTGCTGGGGGCTGGGTTTTTTGTCATTGGAATTGGGCTTCTGTCATTTTAATGACTGAAATAAGTTTTAACTCTGAATTATGTCCTGCCTTGCTCCTTCATCATCTCTTCTGAGTTGATACAGGATCCTAGAATAATTTGTATTCTGGCTTTCACAAGTTTTCATAAGTCCCTTTTGTTATGTATACATATGGACTATATGGATATGTGCTGTTTAATAACACATATATGTTATGAAAAAGTACGGTGAAATTAAGGCTAAATATATATTTCATTTTGGAACTGAGTCTGTTGCTTTTAGAAATATCTTTTATAGGTCATAGCCAGACACAGAAAATTAAATTTTGCTTTTAAAAGTGTACTTTTAAAAATTATAGGATTTACAAAGTATATGAAGTGCAGGCAGTTGTTGGCAACTCTAACCTACCATACTATTACTGAAAAACTGCAAGACTTAAATAAAAGTATTGAATGTAATTTAAAGAATCAGCTGAATAAATCACGTGCCCTGGATGAACATCCATCAATGTGCAGTTAATCAGTTTACAAATGGTGCTCGCTAAAGTCACAATGAAAAGTCATAACTGGAATAGAAGATGTGTATGCAGTGGAAGGAGAAATGAAATTCATAACTTACCTTCCCTTGGTCTGTGTGTCCAGGAAGGGATGTTGTGTTACCCACTGCCAGCTCCTGCCTGTGTAAAACTTCAAATAAAAGGACAGAGAAGGAAGTGAAACACTGTAGTTCACAAGAAAATATAGCATAAAAGAAAAGAAAATAGAATGTTCTATTAAAAATAGGACCCTTGTACCAGGGTTAATACACATTTGGAGATTAATATAGTCTTTATAAGTATTTTGTAAGGGATTTTTAATCTTGAAACCTAGATTCTAATAAACTAAAGTGCGAATAAAATACATTATTCTGATAGGTTGTGCATGAATTTTTCATCAATATATCTCCACAAATTGGAGAAATATTTGGTTCATTTTTCCAGTATTAAATAGTGTAATGAACTAGTCTTTTTAGAAGAAAAAATCACAAATATTGTCTTGAAAACATCCTTTAGTAATAATTATCTTATTCAGTCAGAAATTATATAGCTTTAGTAATAGGATTTAGATCTAAATTACTGCTACTCTTGCCTACCAATTGTCTTTCAAAATATCATTGTATATTAGTTCCACAGCACTTTAATGTTGCCCTACATTCTAATAAAATGATATTATGTGCTTTCATACTTCCATCTTAATTACATATATGTGGCAAATTGCAGGAAAGAGAAAAAAATATCTTTTCAAACTGATATTTCCAGCAAAAGGTGGTTGTTACCGTGGAGATGAACTCTTCAGTTTTCCAGCTGCTATATTTCTAAAAGTAACTACTCACATAACCAACCCACTAGAAGTGGAAGAACAAGAAAATCCCAAAGAGTGTAACTGACTTAGCAGTGTTCATGAAGTGTTCGTTAATCATATCACAGGTTGGATAAATGGCAAAACCATATAATTACATTTTCCAGCTTTTATCATATATTGTGTTTACCAGTTTGTGAATAAGAAAAAAATTTACATAGTTCTCAACTGTAAGTTATACTTCTTTTTTAGTTCTACCTGATGTGATAAATTTCTCTCTGAAACAGAGATGCAAATACTAGATTAAAACATATTGAAACACTATGATATTATGAAAAATATGAAAAATATTAATTTGTATATTGTGAGATCTCACTGATTTTATGCTCAAAAGAATTGTATTCTTTTCAGGTCTATTTTGACAGGGAAAAGCATGCAGCATGGGTTTTAGTAACATTGCTATCTGGAAAATCTGAGCCTCTCTTTAATAATATGCATATTTTGTATGTACATTATTGACTTCACAGTGAGTAACAAATTTGAAACATCTAAGTCTGTACTCGGACTATGGGATAAGTTTACATTGTTAATATAGATGTCACAACACGTTTTTAAATATGAAATACTGACAATGAAGTAGGAACTTTGACTGAATTAGGAAACAGAACCAGTTAACCATGTTTATATGAGTTTTAAGCCATTTCCAAACGCTGCACAGAAAAATACTGATAACGAACATTGTTATTAAATTTAAATAACAGTCATTGTAGAGTGTAATGCTATTTAAATCTCTCTCACCATTTGACTGAGTAAAATTTTTGCAGTTACAGTAAATAAAGAATAAAATGTCTTATTTCTTCTGACAGCTTTCAGACTTCCCTTCTTCTGTCTGTGTCTCTTAAAGAAGACAACTTATGAAGTCCTTGCCTTACAGATGACTCTGTTATCTCAAGAAATGATATGCATGGCACTATATATGAAAGGAAGGATCACTCCTCCTTAATTGGATGGTAGAATTGGAATTCCTTCATCTTAAAATCAGAGTTTTTCAAAGGAAGGAAAAAGTAATCAAACCAATAGCAAAGAAGAGAGAGAGAGAGAATGACAGAAGATGAAATTATGAGTAATCATTAAAAATAAAATAGTGCAGCCTTCCTCTAAGTTTGCAAGGTTTCTTTCTTCCCCTTTTTGCAATCTTGATAAGTCACACCTGAGTTAACAGTTGGGAGCAAGAAACTGCTGAAGGCCAAGTCTCTGGGTGCTGAAAATGATCTTACAGAGAGGCTAATGGAAAGAAGGCTAAACAATCTTGTGGTGGAGGAATACTTCTGGAGATTTACAGCTTTTTAGTTCTGCTAGGTCAAATGTGGAACCCTCAGTTAAACCGTAAGTCTTGATTAATGGAAAATTTTGATGATCTGGTACTTTGCCACATAGTTTAATATTGCTTCAAAAGTCTTTAATTCACCTACTTTTGTTTCAAGAAAGCTGTCAGAGAGAAGGTCTTACTGCTCACAAATGATTATGCCCTTCACAGTTTTGTTGATGTTCATTTGCAAGGAGTGTTCATAAAGCTCAATCAGTGAAGACTGTATTAGGTGGGACTCTGAAGGGATTAGGAGAACAGAGAGAAGTATGTATAGCACAGCTTATCTGGGAAGCAAAAAGCAGCTTAGTAGAGCTGATGTACTTTTTCCACTCTTCAGAAGTTGCTTGAGACCAATAGCTGAGGACAGAAGTTCAACAAGAGGCCAACATTTTGCTGCGACCCAGTGGAAAAAACCGAGGTCCACTCAATCTGATTGCATTACGAGTGGCTTTCAACAAGGTAAGCTGAATTTGCTATGGACTGTTTCCAGCAGCTGTATTGTGTTCTGGGAGGATGGGGCTTGTTATTTAAGTGCTTAATACTGCATCAAGAATACGCAGAAGCTAAAGTTAGCATTGCCAATTTGAACTCTTCAGTTTGGCTTGTTTGGTGTGTTTTACTGGCAAGAAAGAAAAACATATAGGGTTAAAAATATGTACCTTAAAAATAGTATTGTGTTTTTAGAGTCTATTTTATAAACAATTTAATGGAGCTTCTTGAAAATGTTATATACATCTCCAAAGGCAAAATTTAGAATAATTTATGTAGCAAAACTAAATTGCAGACTTGTAGAATGTTTTGCATTTTGTGATTGCTTTGAAGAAAAATCTGTTCTGTGAGGACTATTCAAACTTTTTAGATGTGTTATTACAATCTCAGGGGCTCTGTGAAGCATGCTATTGAGTCAAAGAATGGGGTGGCGGGGGAAGAACATGTTGCCTCTTTTGGGTCCATGCTAATGTCCAATGGCACTTGGGAATAGTGTGTCCTGATAGTAAAGTCACTGAATAGTTGGAAGAGGTATGACTTTAGTGTAAGGAAGCTGATGGACAGGTAGATTCTTTCTGTCATTAAGATACACTTTTAAAAGTCACATACTCTTCTGGCAGCCCAGAGGACAGAGTAAAGTGCTAATGCAAGGAGAAAGCATAGCAAGTGCTTTAGACTGCCATTTCACCTTTAAGCAAAATCTATGTTATACTAACTGCTTTTGTGATAGAAGTCTCTAGTTTTAAAAAAACCCAAAACATGTGTGCAGTACAACAGAACATATAAGTTTGCTATTAACTCTGTCAAAACCTATGCCCTTCAGCCAGGGAAAGACAAACAGGGATATGGAAAGATCCCCAAGGTTCTAAAAATTCTCCTTTTACAGTCATATCTATACTGAGGAATTGTGCCAGTAAAGAGGTAAGAACAGCATGTGCTGATCTAGATGTTATATTTGATTTCTCTTCTGTCAGCAGATTTCTGTGCCTTCCATATCTTCCACCTAGCTCATTGTGGGGTAGAAACACATCACATGAATAACTCAGGGCACTCTAGTCCAAGAAGCCATAGTTCCTTTCTTGTTATGATCTTAAACCATATCACTTAGACCTTTCCCCACAATCACATGGTCCCCCATGGTTGTTCTTTGCCCTCATTCTTCTCTCAAAGGTAGATTCTGTGCAGCTAAAAGTGTTCCCATCTCCATTTTAGAATCAACATGCATGGTTCCTACAGCATTTCAGTTACTAAACCACTATGTGTTACCTTGAAAATGAGAAACTTGAAAGTAATGAAAACACACAACAGTTTCAGGGTCTATCAGAGACTTGGCTACTAGTTCTGGACCCTGTGAACTGGTGTTTCTAAATTTCCAAAAACCAGCTTGGCTGTATTATGATACAGATACAATATAATTAACTGTGTATGCGCAAATCTTTCAGCTAGGGTGCTTGCCTCATCTGAGACTCCAAGGATGAAAACACTAAAATAGGACAGCTTCTCTGAAAGTATAAAGGAAACACGCAAATCTGTCCTGATACATGCCAGTGCATGAGTGATTTACAGCAGGGATGATAGTTATGCAGCTGGAGACATTGAATCTTACAGAAAGCTGTTTCTAAACAGTGTAGAAAACAAGAGCCAACATATCCCAAGATACCAGAACTGTGTTGATGGATAACCTCAACATGTCATTCCCTAATGCTATTTGTGTGTACAAAGTATTTTTGTGAGTACAAGTGAATCACTGGGAGATCTGGCTGATAGTAGTACTGTTTCTATGGACTATATCTGTTGTTCCCTGATTCTGGAACATGATACTGTTATTTAAAAAAAAAAAATTAAATGGAATGAATAAATGTAAAGTGGAAAACAAAAAGTTGAAAGCAAGGTATTCCTTCAACAGCTAGACAGAAGTTACACAAGGCTTTCATTTAGTGTCCTTGTCTGAGGGAGACTGAAAAGAATGCTTTAGTGTGCCAGGCATCCATCATATATTGTGATGCAGCTCTAGCAGAGTCAAAAATGGGTAATCGGTGTAATTGTTCACTATGGCTGGCTCAAGTACACAGTAAATGATTTACAAAGCCCATTTTTAAATTAGCGTTCTGATGCAGTATGTCATTTAGACACAAGTTGAAACATTTTAACATACCCGAGCACATTAACAATAGCAGTCAAAGCTTATAGAAAGTACTCTTAAATGTGATATTTTAAACAATTTGAGTGTGAGCTTTCTGCTTAACCTTATACTCTATTTAAACTCAACACTGTTTTCTAAGTGGCAGAGCTAGCAATGTGACTGTTCTCTCAGTTTGGCTGGATGGCTTTGCTGCTTTGAAATACATTTCCAAGGCAGCTCAAGTGTAAACATTTCCACAGATGTGCAGGTTTTGTGAGTATTTTTGCAGCATTTGTGTTTGCTGCCTGAAAATGACATACTATCCTGTTGCACTTCTCATTACATCTCTGGGCTTGGCTACTTTCTCCAGCAAGTATTTCTGTTGATCTTGCTTCCTTTGCTATGTCAGAATTATGACCTGAACATAAATTTTTCTTTTGTATTCCTGAAAGTGGATTTATGATTAACAATGAATTTGTTTTGCTTAAATCTTTTCCACAAATATTATTTGTAGGAAATCATAGTAAAAAATGTTCATTCATTTTGCATGAAATTGCCAACATTAATAGCAGCATCTGATTATATGACCCACATATTTTCTCCATTAACAAGAGGCGGCCTTCCTCTTGCCAAATAATCTGGTTTACTGCACACACGTACATAGATCTATTAATCTGTGACAGGCTTACACTTTGAAAAATTGTTATATTTCCTTGGTATCCATGGAACAATCGCAGATGTTTTTCAAGCACCTTAAGAGGAAGATAAGCTACTCATGTCACAGTACTTTAATTCCAGCTACTATTGTCTTCTAAGGAGGCACAGATTTGCAAGGAAGACTATGGGACTTGCACCTGGCATCATGCTCTGTGACAGCGCTACTTGCCTGCTTGCTGCAGTGCTGTAGCAGGAAAATGACATGCTGAGAGGAAACACAATTGATTCTGAAGACAGATCTACACAACTGACTCCTATTAACATTAAAATGTTAGTCACTATAAGAATCTTAAGGGTGCATGGCTCTTACTGACCTTCTTGCATTAACTTCTCAAAGAACAGCAGTCCTGAAACACATGTGCAATCACACTGGGGTGCCAGAAAAGCTTAGGATAATTGTAAATGCATAAGTTCTAGTATCTGCAAGCAAAGTTTCCAGGATCAAGGAATTTTATAGGTGTAAATAGTTATGGTGTAAGAGACAAACAGAAACAACCCCATTGTCAAGTAATGTTCAATTTATCTAAATAAATAATTAAGAGGGGAAATAAAATATTTTATTTTTAAAATAAGGAATGAAAAAAATTATTGTTAGGGCGATGTACAAGTAGAAGAATTGTAATAACTCATCTCTAAAAGTCATCTTGACTGATGTTCAATAAAGTAAATGTGATTCCCAGTCATCACTAGGGGGTGCTCCTCTCCTAAGTACATTAGGAAAAGGCACAAACTGTACATTCCTATAAACGGGTTTTCTTGGTGAGATGTTAACATGCACATGGTCTATTTAAAGAGTTTCCTATGTTTCTAAAAGTAAATTTTAAAAGGTAAGAATATTTTGATAACTAACCTTTTGTCATGCTCCTTGAATTTGTGAATCTTTGACTAAACAATGTTAAAATTAGTTTAGAAATGAGTGTGTCTTGAGGAACTGGGATGTTTAATGTATTCTCCTTGATTTGAGTCAGTTAATAAAGATTATTTTTAAATATCTTATTCCTGCTTGGAACTCACAGATACTCGCATAAGACCGTCATGTTCTTAATCTTCATTGTCAGTTTGTAATCATTAACTTAACATTAATTAATACTTCCCTATTTATTATCCATGTACTTTCAAAGAAATTTATACTTTAATACTCTTTGACTTCGAAGAAAAAAAAGATAAAAGCTTTCCAAATGTTCAGAGTATGTAAATTGTTAACTGTTATTATTCTTCAGACCTTTAACCCAAATGTATATTTAATTCCCTGTGAGTGCATTGGCACTGTATGTAGAACAAAACAACTTCATTTCCAGCTGCATAAAGTAGTTTGCAAGTGAGTATATCTGAATAGAAAATAAGAAATTAAAAAGAAGGGAAATATCTGCCATTCAAAAAATAAAACAATATTAAAAAGAAGAGAATAATGGCACTATATAAAGTGACTTGTATTATAAATCAAACTTCATAGATTTTGGCATTTAGCTTTCAGTTTCATTTTACTGCAACCTTCCAGAACACATCACTCCAAAATATAATAAAGGATTAGAACAAGGGGAATTTTAATTAATATGTACATATGCTTTTTCATAACTGGAAATCATGTTGAACAAGTTATGGAAAGGACTATTATGTTTTAAATACCCAGTTTATTATTAAAAGAAAAGCATTAATTGCATGCTTTATAATGCTTGTCTTTTTGTATTATCTGCGTACATGGCTTGGGATCAGGAATAATCAGATTCAAACATAATTTTAAGTCTTTAGTGATTAGTACAGACTTCTGGCATACATAATGTGATTTGCTATATATCGATCAATGCAGTCTATTGATTTAATGTGCTATGTGAAAAATATAATTTGCTTCTGTTGTTCCAATTCTATGCACCACTTTCAGAACAATTTCTGAGAGAAGGCGTCAAGAGGAAGGGTTTATATGCACAAGTTCTATGATACTGTCTAAACATGTCTGTTCCATGTCTGTCAAAATCTTACCTATCACCATAGCTTCTGTTTTGGTCTGAGAACTGTGGTCTATTAAAAACCTCGGAGCTAATTTTCATACTACTGACATAGCTACAAGCTGATGTCAAAAATCAGAAAGCTCCATGTCATTCACTCTTTCCTGGTTTTCAAGCTTCTCTTGGTGCATGATTCCTCCCCTCTTCCAGGGGTACTTAAGGTGAAAATGTAATTGTTTGTTGTGAGTCTCCCTCAAAAAGAAAGGATTAAGTCAGCCCAGCATTATGACTCTTGTCACCAATATAAAAAGTTACAAAGTGATGAAGAATGTGGACATTCCTCTGCCTTGATTAAAAGGAGGTTTTCTATCATTTGCCTAAAACTGTTTGTGTTCTGTAACTCTGAATTTCTGAGATAGACCCTGTTATTAGGAAGAGGTGATTCTTTGATAGAGTTCTGATAAACATGAGGCTGGATGCTATGCAGTATTTTGGAAAACCTCGGACATTGATTTCTTAACATTTATCTGAATTTGTATCCTTTAATAAATGTAATGTGTGTATGAACATAATGAATGTAATGAATGTAATGTTGATAGCTTGGGGTTTGGATTCTCCAAGATGCTGGCAAATAGCAGCTCCTATGTTCTTGACTCTCCCTTTTGCTATTGAGTCTATTAATCAGAGATACATGAAAACTAAATTCCTCTATAGAGTCTAGAACTGAATTTGTACAAAAGAGTAAAAATTTCTGAAAGGACTAGCCTTCTTTCTCTCTTATATTTCAGTGACGACTTATATTTGGTATTACAGAGACTATGCTGGTTATAAGAGGTTTCTCTGAAACACAAGCAGCCTCCTTCAAATGCATCCTGGAGCATGGAAGGTGCACTCTAGGTTATTGATTTTAATCCGTGATACAGTGAAATTATGTCTCTTGTGTAGTGTTTGATGATAAAAGGAAATCTGAGATCTTCGGTGTTTACCTTGATGATGTGAAGCAGAGGAGGGAAAAAAAAAGCCACACTAAACAAAAAAAACCCCAAAACACATAGTAGTGAGAGGTCAGAATTACCTGCTGTTGTATTCTCATGGGTTGGTAGAGTTAAGATGGGTGTGATATATGTTAATATAATAAAAGGATAAATAATAATTTATTATGAGTACATAGATATATAAAAAAATCACAAACTTTTTTAAAAATGCGAAGTAGTATGTTGTGTATTAACATACCATTATTTTACTCAAATAAACTGGGAAACTATTGGGCACATAATGTTTTAATCTAATAAAATATCCGAACAATTACACTTGGAAGAACTATTAATTGAAGGTCAACTTACAGTCTAGTTTACAGCCTAACTACATGCAAAGTGAGAGAAAGGGAAGAAGAAAGTTTCATCAGCTGTGTCAATAAATTTCTGCAATTCTCTTGAGCTCTGTAGGAGTCTCTGGAGGAACTGAGGTCTACTGGTGGGGTGCTGCTGAATCTAGAGTGTAGCTCAGTACGTTACTATCAACCGTATGCTAGTATCTTTACTGATGTTTGTAGAGGCACTACAGAATAACAAAACACACTGTAGAAAAATATGTGATCCCCATTCAAGACCAGAAAATTAGAAGAAATGTTAAACCCATGACCTGACTAATCTAGTCAAACCTAGCTGGATTAAATTTTGGATAAATTACAGACTTTTAAAGGCCTATACTTGTCAAGCTGTGTGGAGGAGGTTGAGCAATGTCTTCTCCCCACTTTCCTCTGTATGCACAGCTATTTGGCATAGCATGGGTCAATGTCAGGAAGAAAGTGTTTGCTATGAATGTGGAAAAACTGCCATCTCAGAGGGATTTAGATTTGAGATTGGAATTATTGTGATTCTCCCTGTGGTATCCTGTGCCCTTTTGAAACAGATCATCCTAATGGAAAATCATCTTTATGTAAACGGCATGCAAGTTTCCAATAGACTTATAAACTGCTTCCCAGACTCCTCACAGTATGTAAATATTTTATTCCTTTCATATTTTCTTCCATGTTAAATTGAGATGAAAAGTCAATGTCCTAAAAATATCTGTAGAATCTTAACCTTAAAAAGGGCTTTTTCCTTTAATTTCAGTGTTTTAATTGCCCTGAATTGAAACACTAATTTTAATTGAATGTCAGGTTGCATCTACTGGTATCTCTGAATTACTTCTTTATTGTCTAAACACTTTATGTTTGTATTCTTTCCTATGGTCTACCTAAGAAGACAGATGGTTAGAAATTTCCATGTCTTTGACCAGGCTCTGTGACAAAACAATTTTCTACAACTCATTATGGTCTCCTTTGAGGTTTAGACATACACCTGGGCCACAGAGACGAGAACTCTGAGAAACTGAGTTTTTGAAATATAGAAACTACAAATTGCAGATAATTAATTATGATGGAAGCTACTTTTCAGTAGTAGTTTCTTTTCATAAACTACTTTTCAACAGGTCAGCTAAATTTTGACAAAATTAAATCTTTCAATTTGGTTGAATAAAGTGATAAAGTTGCTATGTGAAAATGCCGACTGTATAAGCAGAATTAGCATCCCACAGGAAGAAATTATTTTGCACTAACTATTTTAACTGTTTAACTGGATTATTTGTTGAGTACCATAGAACTGGAGTTCTTCTCTTGTATTTTCTGTGGGTTTGGATTTGCTTGTGGTTGTAATTTATTTGTTTGTTTGCTTGCTTTGGAACTTTTTTGTCTGATTGTTGATGTATTGAAAGTGATGAAAAAAATTAAAATAGTTACAAGAATGATCATATATTTATGAGATATAGTGTTTTTCTATAAATAGAAAAATATTTAGTTCCTAGACGTCTTGGTTAATATAAGCTGCCAATTGTGAAACACTGCTGCCAATTCAAAATGTCCAGTTCAATATAGAGAGATTTGGTTGGACACTGCAATAATTTATAAATTTGTACCAATCTACTCCCAATAGCTTCATCAGGCCCAGTAATCTGGAAGGGCAACTGTACTCTACAGCACAGTGTTGTTTGTTGTTGTGGTAGTGTTGTTCCAGAGTCAATTTTCCACTTCTGAAATAGACTACATATGTAATTATTAAGATAAAATCCAGCCAAAGCAGTTAACTGAAGAAAGTGAGAGAACAAGGGAGAGAAAAAAAAAGATGAAAAGGAATAAGTAAAAGAGAAACTAGGAATTTGTATTCTGAAAATCACAGAAAAGGCAATTAATTAGGAGGAAGTGATTTTGAAAGACAGGAAGTGATAGAAAGATGAGACAGGTACTGGTGGTTTTAATAAATAAAATTTCTGTAAACACGGCCTGTAAGAAATGTGTCATTGGAAGTTTCTTTTTTCCCGCAGTAAATTCCATATTTTCATATTTAAAAATTGGATAGAAATGTGCAGAGCCTTTTCTGAGTTATATCCTAAAAATTCTACCTTACTTGTTTCAAGATATATGATGAATTTAACTTACTGTTAAAATCTAAGGAAAGTTTAATGATTACAGCACATTCATTTAAAAAAAAAAAAAAGGAATTTCAGAGACCTAGACTTCATTTTAAGGTTATTTGTAAGGAAATTGTACATAATTGTGTAACCTCCTCTCCCTTCTAAACGAATTGGTAACAGGGTAAGACATACAACATGTGTAACAATGCCTACAGACCTGAAACAAATTAATATAATGGGCACAAAGGTATACTCTTGTCAAATTATGTACTTCATTAGAATTGGACTTGGCTTCAACAGAGAATGGGGTTTCAAAGAAGCAAAATATGGCAGTAAAGTAAAACCCATGTACAGTTTTCAACAAATGGTTGTCAAGCACTGGAACAGGCTGCCCAGGAAAGTGGTTGAGTCACCATCCCTGGAGTTATTTAAAAGATGTGTAGATGTGGCACTTAGGGACATGGCCTGGGGTGGGATTGGCAGTGGTCAGTTAATGGCTGGACTTGATCTTGAATGTCTTCTCTAACTTAAAAAATTGTATGATCCAATAGTAAAGAGTTATTTCAGGTGGATGATGCATGTGGGTTCAACCAATCTCTAAAAAGAACAGTACTGTTGCTAGCTAGTTATATAGGTTAATTCATCAGCCTACAGTTAGTCAACAAAGTATTGCAGGTAAACCTGTCATCACTATAAAATACAGGACACTTGTGTGGGAAAGCCTTTGTCCAGTTGCTGACAGAAGAAAGGGGCAAGATGGTTCTATTCTGATCAGCTTAGTTTTTGCTTTTGTGAAGACTCTGGTGCCTTTTTAAGGTGGAAAGACTTCCATCTTTCAGAAACATGAGATTACACCAAATTTGTAGCTACCTATCTCTGATCTCCAAAAACATATGCCTAGTTTCTATTTCTCATGCAAAACATTTTTATAAAAGACAGCTTTCTTCATAAATGACAACTTATTATGAACATTTTTACACATTCTTAGAATTATTTAATATTATAAAATCCTCTGTAACAATCGCAATGTCAATGAATACATTAGAAATGTGTCATAATCTGTGCTCTTTTCAGAAGCTTGATAAGATAGCAGTGTCCAATATAGAATAACCAAATAAGTTTTATTGTATCCAGTGCTTTGGATATCATGTATAAAACATTTTACAGCAAAGCATTCATTTCTCAATAAATGAGATACAAAAAAATATTTAATAAATTGGATTAAAAATTGGTCTAAGCATTTGAGTAAGTCTTGCAATTTTGATAAGTGTTTTGATAAAAGAGAAAAAACTAAACACAGTTTTGCACCAAAAAAAAAAAAAAAGGAAAACAGAGCCATGTAAAATGTTAAAAACCCATGAAAAATGTCTCAAGGTTAGAAATTTGTCATTAAATAATTTTCTTGCTTGCTACATTAAGTATAGACTAGAGCTATTGTTAAGAGAGACATTCAAGAATTTCAAGAACCCTGTCTCTTCAAAATAAGATGTAAGAGCAGACAATGGCTTGTGGTCAGGGAGAGTAAATATTAGGAAGGAGATTAATTAGCATGCCAAAAGAACTTTACTAAGATGAGGAAGCTACAATGGGGCTGAAAATCTCCAGCTGTGTAGAACTCTCAGGAAAGAGGAAAAAGTGGTAAATGAAGAATCAAAAAGGGACCCCTACCTGTTTAATCAACCACAATGACTAGAATAATTAATGTTTTTTCAAACTGTATGTTGCTGAGACTTTACTTAAAAGTCAGGAAAAACAGGAGAGCTTGTTTCAGAGACAAAATGAAAAAGACCCTAAAATTCTGCTGACATGTAATACGCATTTTTTTCATGTTATTTTCATTCTTATTTGAAATCATGAAAACATAACAGTTTTATTACATACTTCATCCTTTAGTTTTGTCTGCACTAGAAATACGTGGTCAGGTAAGTTAAACAAGTGGATTTGCAAAATTATTCTTATAACTTATTTCTGGCCTGAAAATCCATAATGAAATAAAGCCATCCAAGCCAAATATACTTTTCACATCATACTATCACCCACAGTACCTTTGGTTGAGCATAACTCAAATTGTACATCTGTATTTCTGACCCATATATTTGAGCAAACACAAAACTTTCAGTGAGTAAAAACAGCAGAAGTACTTCAGTCTCTTTGTTTATTCTTATTTCTCATTTTTGCCTGAGAATGAAAAACATATGTGGAAGACCTTTAGTCATATACTTTGGAAAACATAAACTATAGGGGTTATGAATCGGAAAACTGCTGACCTACTCCTCAAACTTCTAGAATATCTAATTATAGAAAATTGTGAAGTAAACATCTTTTCTCCCCTTGGGACCAGAAGAAACAAAATCACAGATCTGAACCAAAATATCATATAGCTTGTAATAGGTACACTACTAACGGCATAGTTCACTAAAGCCAAAATTCTTAATTTTCAAAGCATATCTGGAATGATAAGTAACAATATTATCAGGGGCATATAGTGACATTGGAGTCCCCTCTGCTGAGAAGGGAACCTGAACTCAAGAATGTTCCTATATTATTAATAAGGAAGAAATTGAAAGAATTCAAAGCTCGCAACCCACCTGAATTCTGAATTGCTTCTATTGAGATTTTATGGTGTGAGATGGTTAAAATAGGTCACCATCCAACACACAAAACTTAGCTAGATGCCCAACATTTTTTGGTGCTTAAACAAAGCCAAGTCTGAAAATCCAGCCACAGCTCTTGAAAATGAATACTTCTGTGTAAGGCAAATATCAAATAGCTAGAGATGCTTAAACTAGGAATGTGTTTTTTCAGGGAGATTGTGAATAACACATGAAGGTCTTAACAGGCGTTGCTTCAAATGGTCCATCTATCTTACAGTGTTATGACTGTTTTGTTCACAGAAAATCTACTGCATGAAATGTCTGCTTTGAAAGGTGTGTCTGGGACTAGGTCATTGGGAGATGTCCGCCTTTCTCTGGAAGTTAGGCTGTGTGGCAGACGAAACTCCCATATAGGAAAAGATTCAGATTTTTTTATGGAACTACTGTGAACAGCCAAATGAGAAGACTTTTCAATTTATAATGAATAAACTTCATCTAAAAAACTGACATGTAGACATAGAAGATTGTCCTTGGCATCAAGACACTGCTTATTGCATTCTAAATTTTAACATACAGTTAAAAATTGTTCACTGGACACATAAAGAGTTTTTAATTTTTGAACATCAGGAAATACAAAATTTCATTGCATGCTTTCCTAGAGATATAGACTTAACTTTGACAATGACAAAACATTCAGTAGTCAAAGTGAAAAATTTAGATTTCTTATCCAGACCAGGTATTTTTCTCAAATAGGCTTGGTCAAGTATGATTTGCTGAGGTTGGTTGGGGAAGTTAAATTTCTGCAGTTTGTATTATATAAAAAGCTAGCTCCTTCTGTGTCTAACATCTTTGGATGAAGAAACCCCATGAAATTCTCCTATTTTTGAAGGCCTGAGTTCCAGGATTTATCTATGCGAACTCCTGTTGCATCTGCTGTGGGTTTTGGGGCTATACTGAATGTCAGAAAGATTAGATGAGATGTCAGGCAGAGATGTCACACCATTAAGATGTTTTCTGTTTCAGTTCTAAGCTTCTGAGGAGGCCTTTGCTTAGACCTGTCTTGAGATGGTCTTCTGCCCCTGATGTTGGACAGGTCCATACATCAATGCCTTATTCTGAAGGCTGTCAATAAGAACAGGTGGATGAGTGCTTAATGCTGATCATCTCAGCTGCCATGCTTTCTACATCTTTATGGTTTCTGGCTTTTTGATACTACTTGTGTTAGCAGAGACCCACAGGTATTCAGCAATCTAATCATATTCATGAAGAATGAGAAATATGGGCACCTTGGAGCATTTACCATACAGGAAAAAAAAAGACAAATTAAATTGCAGCAACAGCAGAAGAATAGGGAAAGTCAGACAAACCCAAATATACTAAAACTTGAAGTCTTCAGTGGCCTGAAGTAGAAGATGAAAGCCAAAGAAGATGAATACTTCAAAGCAGTTTAAGACACAAGTAGCAAAAGTCAAGGGGAAGCTAAGATGCAGCTAACAAAAGACATCAAGGTTAATAAGAAATCATTGCAAACATAGTATGTATTAGTATAAAGAAGGTAAAAGAAAAGGAATTGTCCCACTGTGGAGGAAGAATGTAGTAAGAGGAGAAATGGAAGAAACAATACTTTTAAAATAATTTTAAATGATTGCTCCGTTATCACAGCAATGACAAGAAAAAAGAAAGTGCTTAGATAAGACTTTGTCTGTAATAACTCTATTTTGTAAATTTTGTAAAAATTTGATTGTTGCAATCATCTGATGAGCTCTGCCCTGGAAAATCCATAGAATTGTTTGAAAGGATCTCAGAATTGTTAGCCATTGCTTTTGAGAAACTGTGCAGAACAAGTGGGTACCAGATGACTGTAAAAAAAAAGGCAAATGGAAAGGTCTCTTTTAGAAAGGGACGTTCAAAAAAGTGTGTTGAAAAAGGATCAGAAAATGAAACTCCTATTGTTCTACTCTCAATTTCTAGAAAACACAGGGACAAAGAATTCAGCACACTATGCCTCAGTGTCTGGAAGATACCAAAAAAGATGCAAATCCTATGAAGCTAAAATCCTTTATGTTGATGCAGTAATCCTTCTGCTCTGTTTAGTGGTATTCTAGTGTTCTAGACACTGACAATGAAAAACCATGTAGCCAGATTTGAAAGATTCAATGGGATAATAAAGTGATCAGAGATCTCAAAACCATGGTATAAGATTAAAAGAACAAAGTAATATGGTAATAAACAAATCACAGGGAGAAAATACTGTGTGGGACTACAATAGTTTCCAATATGGAAAAAAACTGCTGGAGGAAGAGAGTAACTTGTTCTTCATGCTTTTGGTGAATAGGATTCACCATAAATTATAAGCTTAAATTGCAGCAAGATCAGCTTGTTTCAGGTATTGGAAACCTCTTCTGAAGTTAGACTAGCTAAACTCACTGACATAAATTAGTGTGAAGTTTCTGCCACTGACAGACCCCACCAATAGTGACTCTGTGGTCTAAAAATAGATTTAGATCAACATCTGCCAGCAGTGACAAGGTATATTTGGTTTTGCTTGTGGGCAAAGGCATATCTAGATGTTCCTATGGGATTCCCTTCAACATAATTTTTTAAAACTATTTTAACTGCAAGGGCTGTGTTATTTGAATAAACTTAACTCTATGCTTTAATACCTTAAGTGAACGCATTCTTCATTTGCAGGAGGTGAATAAAGCACTTTTGCAGACACAATGTTCAGGGAATAAATTTCTTTCTATTTCCTAGTAATTTCTCAGCATGTTCCTTCTGTTTCATCATTAACCTATATAAACAAACTTTTAATATATCTCTGGGTGCATATTTTACATAATTTCAACACCCTTTCATATAACATACAGATGTATACCCAAAATACATATTTAAATGTATACTCCCTCTTTTTTCATCTCTCCATCCTTTTCCTTGTGCAACATCCATATTGCTTACACCAATCTTGTAACCTACAAGTATGTTGCCAGCTACACCATCTTCCTTGCTACATCCCTGTAGGATCCATCAGCTAGTCAGAGCTAAAGCAATGTGAATATTTATGATTCTAAATTAGTAAGTCCTAATTTCTGAAAAAAATTATATTACCAAAAACTTAAAAAAATAGATAATGTTTTAAAATCAAGAAGAAAGACATTTTTATTAATAACAGCAGTGCTTCCTGACCGGACAGTGATGAAAAGTGCTATGAGGCAGTTTCTAAACTCTACATTTAAAATTATGTACCTGTTACCATTAGTAGTATTCTCTTATCTGCTGCATTAACTGATTCCCTGTCACATCTTAAAGATGATACTGTTAGGCACATAAGTATGTAAGAATATATTTTCTGTGAGAAATGTATGTACATTCAAAATAAAGGAAAGAATATTTCTCAGGATACATATTTCTAATCTTTGAAGAGAAGTGAAATTATCAAGGAAAAAAAAGAAAACTTTTTAGTTTTCTATCTTCAAAATGCCATTTCAATCAAGTATCATTTTTTGTGTGCTTGAATAAATGGAATTACCAACTTGTGTAAAGTCCTTGATCAGAATGAGGCTCTTAAACCAATTATGTGGAGATCAGAGTGCTTAAAATTATAAGAATTATTAAAGGCTTCAAATAGCTTGGTTCAGGCAAAATTACATATAATTGATCATTAGTATGTGTTGTCAGTGGAAACTGCAGTCATAGGTGTTGAAGATCACTTTTTAGACAAATTGCAGTGAAACTTTTGTAAAACTCAAACCGCACCAGAGCTCCCTTTTCCAGGGATTTTTACTGAATGCAAATCCTAGCCACTTTTATTTCTCTTCTAAGTATGGAAAGATGCACCATGAGTTAAAAGTACTAACTAATAGTATCTAGATGAAAATGTCAAACACAGATGAAGCAAAACCAAAATAAATTACCTTGATTGCTAGGTAAGTGAAAACACAAATGCAGGATTGGGATGCTGTTAAAAAAGCTTAAATAAGTAATTCTTAAAAAAAAAAATCATTAGCTTTATAGAGAAATTTCTTCTTTGCTAAAGGGCAAAGCAATTTGCAAAAAAATAACATTCAGACTGACAAATACAAACTGGATTGTCAGAGAATGATTGTATAAAGGACTGACTCTATAACCCACTGTGAGAATAACATGACTGTTTTATTGATTCTTATTTAGCCTCTGTACAGTCCCTCTATCCCTTTGCTTTGTATTTTATGATTCATTTATTACAGAATATAATATCATGCTGGATAGGTAGCATTTTCAGACTCAGGCACATAAATCCTAATCTGGCAATCATCCTCTGTACCTGTCAGACTGGTGACAGGATTTTCATTGATTTTAGTGATACAGGTTTAGGAGCAAAATGGCATGTATTATTGTATTGTACGATGGGGGTTAGTGCATTTAATTAATACTTTACAACTAAATTCAAAACTTTCTGAAATCAGTCACAATCTCATAATCACATCTCTTTTTCCATGAAGTGGCATTTTTCTGCTTATTGGATCTGAGAATCTCTTGCTGAACTTTTCCTTAGTTCCAAGTCTGAAAGTAAGTAATTTTTTACTACAGAAAACACTTCCAGCTACTAGACTAGGAGTGTTCTCATAACATACTTGGCAACCTCGTGGTGGGTTAGCTTTGGCTAACAGCCAAATGTTCACCCAGCTGCTCACAGCCTTCTCCCTTGCAGGACAAGTATAGGAAGAACTGGAATGAGAAAGCTGATAGGTTAACATGAAAACTGTTTATTAATTACTGCTGCTGACAAAACAAACTTGACTGGGAGGTTAATTTCTTGTCAATTAAAATAAAAGTGTAATAACTAATTTGAGTAGTGGGAAACAAGATGATGCACATTAAAACAACAGCTTTTCTCCAGCATTTCCCCAGGCTCAACTTCATTCCACACTCCTCTTCCTGACCAGCACAGGGGGAATTGAGTGAGTTACAGTCAGTATGTAACAGTTTCTGCTCACTGCTCCCTCCTTCTCACACTTTTCGTCTGCTCTGGCATGGCTTTTCCAGGGGCCGCAGTCCTTCAGGAAAATGTGCTCTGGTGTGGGCTTGCCACAGTTCCTTTGGGTATACCCATTTGCTTTGGCATGGGTCTTCCAGGGTCTGCAGTGCTCTGCCATGGAGAGCACTATCTCCTCTCTCTCTGACTTTGGTGTTCCCTGTCTTTTCTTACCGTTTCTGTTCCCACCTCCTCTCTCCACACAGCATTTTCTGCCCTTTATTAACTATATTCACAGAGGCACCACTAGCGCTGCTGAAGGGCTTAGCTGTGGCCGGCAGTGTCTCCAGCTGGTAGAAATCAGCTGTTCGCAACCAGGGGGAGCCCCACACCTCTTCCCACCCTTCAATCCCTGTTCCATTCCCTCTACCAAAACCTTGCAACACGCAGCTAATACAAACCTAAAAAGCAGAGTGTTACTCAAGTCTAGGGAATAAAGATAACATTATAAAATCAAATTAATTAGGTCAACAGGATAGAGGATGGAACTCTAAATATGGAGTCAGCTATGCTAAAAAGGTAATTGAACTATTTATGCACCTTGCTTACTCCTAAATTAAACTAATTCGGAAAAGCAACCAGATGTCACTGAAGGCTCTGAGTTAACATACAGCTGCTGTTTAAAAGACAGAAGCCAGAAGGAGGGAAGAGTACACGATCCTTACAAAATGGGATACCACGGCCAGGCGGCATGGCAATGTGCCTCCAGCCGCGCTCAGAGACGACCTGCGAGCTTGTGTCTCTCCTCGTCTCGAAGAAGCGGGAAGTTCTATCCTAACGTGACTGCGAGTTTTGAAAGATCGTGTCCGCCTAAGGATTTTCGCAGACCCAACTCGGGGTACGAGGTGCCAACGCAGCTGCAGAGAAGTTCCAGCGGCTCCCACCCCCACCTGGAGGGGCCGGCGGCACAGCGCGGCTCCCGGGGGGTCAGGAGGGGCGCGGCAAGGCTCGGGCGGTGCCGGCTGCCCCGCCGCCGGTGCCGGCTGCCCGGAGGGCTCCGCTGCCCTCCGGCCGGGGCTCGGCGGGAGCGCGCCCATCCCGGTGCG
>VZRE01001990.1:337532-398578 GCA_013396775.1 Cephalopterus ornatus
GGGCAGACCGGACAGCGGCAAT
This sequence comes from Cephalopterus ornatus, assembly GCA_013396775.1. NCBI lineage: Eukaryota > Metazoa > Chordata > Aves > Passeriformes > Cotingidae > Cephalopterus > Cephalopterus ornatus. The sequence continues at coordinate 337,555 of VZRE01001990.1, forward strand.
TTTCTGGACGATAAACAATGGCTCACGACCATCTCCCAGTACGACAAGGAGGTCGGGCAGTGGAACAAATTCCGAGACGTAAGTTCAGCCCTTGCACCCTGCCAGCCGGCGGCCGCGCCCGGCCCGCTCCGCTCCCGCTGGTTCCGTTCGTGGAGGGCATCCCTCGGGCAGCGGGGGCTGGGGGGCAGCCTCAACTTGCCCCGTTCTCCCCGAATCCTAATTCTTATTTTAATTCCCGGCGGCGCCTCGGCTAGGAGGAGGGAGGTCCCGGCGGGCAGTTCCCGGTGCGCTGCCGCCGCTGAGCGGCGCGGACCGCGCGGTGTGCCCCGGGCCGTGCGGGGCGCACAGCCTGCACCTCCCGGGCCCAGCGGGCCGGGCCGGGGGAGCCGCTTCTCCTCCTGCGGGTCGCCAGGTGGCGGAGGGGGAGTCACGTTTGTCCTCCCTCCTCCCTGTTTCCCGCCCCGCTGCGGGAGCGGCGGGGACTGCGGACAAGGATGCGGTAGGGGCGCCGAGCCGGGGGCAGGGGCTCGCCCCGGCGCCGCTCCGCCAGTGCCGCCCGGGGCAGAGTCCCTCTCCCTCTCTCCCGGGGCACCTGGAGCGGGCGCCGGGCGGCACTGCCGCGTCTCCGTGCCGCTGTCAAAGTACCGGCAGGGCGGGCGGGAGAGAAGGGGCAGCGCTCAGAGCCGGGGCTGTGCGCGGAGCGCGGCCCGTGTCCGGGATGTGCGGGCGTCAGGCGGGGAGAATGTGCGCGGAGCGTCCGGAGCGCCTTCCTCGGAGCTCCTGAGCACCAGCCCCGGCCTGACCCGAATCCCATCAGTTACGAAACCTGCCGCTCTAAGGTGGCTCTGTCCTCCAGCGTGCTTCGTCCGTGCTCCTGGTTCGGTCTCTGTTTGCTGCAAGTTCAGTGAAAGACAGTCAATTTTCACAAGTCCTTCATATTTCTTTCAGTGGAAAAGATTTTTCTTTGATCATCCAGTATCCTGCATCCTTTGGTGTTGCTTTTAAAAATCCGAATTCCAACCTTGCAAAATAATTTTCAGTTTTATTTATGGTTTTGCCTGCTGAATATCTTTGATATGGTGTAAAACGTTGATTTGGTTTGCAACTTAAAAGGCAACAGGTTTCTTCTTGTGCTGCAGCTTGCTGGTGACTGTGGTTTGCAGTAGTGAACTGAAGTAAATATCTCCAAGAAGTCTCTTATTTTTTTGAGATCTGGAGTGACTTGTGATGCATGTATTTTCTAGCTCTATGTCTGTGTCGCATGTGGGTTGCAAACTTGGCTATTTATGTTAAGCAACTAGGAAGGAAGAGCTCCTGTTAGTGCTGTGGGAGAACTAATTTTCCTAATAGTTTTTATTAAACAGCATAATTTTAGTGTTTGTGAACACTCCAATTAGTAGTCAGATATTTTTGGTTCCCTTCAATATCTTAAAAGAACTTACGTTCGTGTGAAAGATAGCTGTTTAGTGTGCTGTGCATTGGTACCTGTGATTTTGGGAAAAAAACCCAAACCAACATGCAGGGCTATATAAATGTTTTAGGATTAAAGGCTACTGCTAGAAAGCTCCAAGCTGAGTACATCAGTTATGTTTTATAGTTGGACAAAGTCATTTATGTAAGGACTACCCTGCAAGGCTGAGGAAGCTAAGTGCTCTCTAATGCCTGTCTCCTGGGTGCCCACTGACATGTACTGTAATATTGGATATTAGCCAGATAATTTATTCTGTGACAAGTAGGTGTCCTCAAGGGTTTTAAGAGTGACTGCTTTGAGGAAGTACTGCATACTGATTCTTCTGATGCAATTTGCAAATACCCTGGCTTATTTATTTTTACACTGCTTAAGTTTTATAAGGCTGGTACTTCAGTGAGGAGTATGCTTTTATTTTTTGTGCGGAATGTTTATGTCCTATTCATGGGTACTTGATCTGGAATATTTATGGATGGTCCTTATACTACACTGTAATTTGTTGGTTTTGAATTTGTGATTAGCAAATTAGTGATTCAAATGTAGCCTTCTGTTAAGGAACAGGACAACAGAATTTTAAACATATGTAGAGGGTAACTGTCTTGCAGAGTTAAAATCAAAATAAAGGTATGCAAGGCCTGCGTTTGTAATTTAGTTCTCTGATCAGAGAAGGATATTTTTTGCGGACTTTAAATACCCTACAGATGTAAGGGTAAGATGGAATTCTGGTGTGAAAAGAAGTATTTAAAGGCTTAACTTAAGATTTAACTGACAGGACTGATTAATGTGAAAGATAATGACCCTGACTTCTGACTCATTGGCTCAGTTTCTTAAGAGTTTTAGATCGCAGTGAGAAAGAACACAGTCATTCAGAAAGAGAGCCCTCAAAGAATCAAATAAATCAGGATGCGATGTTTTATTTATAAAAAGCCAAAAAACAAGCCAAACCCCAAACCTAATTCTCTTAATGATAGTCTAAACTGTCCGTTTTGTCAGTAAGTGTTATTAATGTGAGAATATTAGCTAAGATCTTTTCAGTACTTTGTACGAGTAGAACTGTAACTGACTCTTCAGTTCTCTTTAAAGGTTTTGATCATTCTAACAAATCTGTTGAAAATAATGAAATAGGTCTATGCAAGAACTGTGCCTTAATGTGTTACAATGCGAATGTTAGAAGCTGCTTCCTCACAACTTTTTCCTGTGCAAAAATTGAGAATGGCCTCATTTTTAAATATGAGACTTTTCCATCTTAAAGATGGAGGGAAGAAAGTGTATTCTTCATATGTCAAATATCAACTCCGCAAAGATGTATATACAAGTCAAATGTTTGGAGTTCTATACAAGCGTATGTTTACTTTTTGCCAGAAGTAGCTGGAGAGGAAGAATTTTTAACCCAGTCTTAGTGCTGCTGTAGTCCAGTTGCTGAGTAGCTGCAACTATTAACATCTGTCATTAAAATAAGTCTCAGGGCTGATATTTATTAGGGTTTTCCGAACTGCGTGGTTAGGCTGCTTCAGCAGCCAGTGGGGTCATGATGTTGGGAGATCCTATCCCATGTGTATGTATCTTCTCTTTATTCCCAACTTGGGAATTGGGGCTTTTCAGTAGATGCTGTTGGAGGAATCTTCTTCATTCGTATTTTGTTATATTTATAATGCTTTGTGCTAATGGTCTTATCTACTATGATTGCACTAAACATTTGATAAAATTATATATATATATATATATATATAAACCTCAGTTTGTCTGAAATAGAGATTATTCTGTTAGAAAAATGTGATCGGGTAATGTCATTACATTTATACTCTTCTACTTGGAACATCCTAAGTCTTATCTGGGAAACCTTCATTCCTCGTAATGCTGTAAATCTGGGGAGCAGAACAAAATATAGGAATTATTCTTTGTTCTCTTTCTGACTTGTTTCCAAATAGCGGTGGTGTTTTTAATCCTAGAGCAAAACACAATGGCTTTGTCATTTATAATCACTGTCTATTTATGTGGTCATTACAGTCAGTTGGACAAAATTGCATACAACTGTCTGTTGTATGGCTATTTGAAAGTCTTTCAGACTTCTCAGAAATTTTAATTTTTATGTCTTTAAAATTCCATGAATCAACATTCTATAGAGTAACTCAGTAATTGATATTTGTAAGCAGTGTCTCGTGCATTTGTGTTTGTTAAAAAGGCTGTATTTTATATGGTAAATTTTATTTGCTACTTTAAAAGTTGTTTAGGATTTAACTTGCCTGTTAGTGGTTTTTACTTTTTCTTTTCAAACAGATAATAATTTAAGTGATTCCTGTACTTGCAATTTTAAAATGATAAATAAACTCCTCATATCAACTATGGCATAGTATTTTTATGAAATAATATGATCGATTGATCATTGTAATCAGTTACATCGTACCAGAGTGTTAACTATCGCCCTAGCATGTTGATACGCTTATCAAAGGTAAAGAAGGTAGAAGAAAATTTAAGTAACAGACCTTCAACTGATCATCTATGAAGAGGAAATTTGCACCGGCAATACTCCCTTTTACTCTGCTTCGCTGTGCAAAAAGTGTTCTCACATTGACCATGAAATGTATTGCCTTCTGCAATATGTGACAAGTTTGGGCAGCTCATGTCGGCTCCCCAGATGAGTCTTTTGTAAATATGTAAAGAATAGGTTTTTTCAACATTAGTGAAAACCTCTGTGTTTGGAAAAGAGATGAATCAAATACTACGTCTCCATACCAATTCAGTAATATCCAGCATTCATTATTCTCTTGTCTGTTTTGGAGGTTTAAGGCTTGTCAAAAATACTACCCCATACTGCCCCTCCACAAAGCTCCCCACCAACTGTACATTATTGTGAGCAGAACAGCTCTGCCCCACTGTGGATCACAACTACATCTCTGTACAACTTAGAAAGCCAAAGGCGGTTTAAAAAGGATTGATCACAAGTTCTTAGCACTTCGTTGTGTGATTACCTTGTTTTCATGTTTCCAAAGTGGAGTGCCAATAACTTTATTTGAAGAGGAGAAGGAGTTCAGTTCAACAAGAATAGAAGAGGGCAAGAAGCCCTCCTCATTTGTGGAGAATTCTGAATGTACTTTAGAGGATACTGACAATTTTGGATTGGATAGTGCAGCAGTCATGTTAACATTTCATTGAGTTAATGAAAATAAGTCTGGTAGGCTTATTTGTCCTGTACATTTTATGGTTCAGGGTAAGACAAAACCTGTGCCTTTTTTCTTATTAGTGGCTACAACAGCTGTAGCAGCTCTTGTACTACATACATATATTACATATGTTATATATTACATATGTTACAAATAAGAAAACAGGAAAAAATAGAATTGCAAACCATGAAAGATTAACTTGTTTATGTTGTCTTAGGCCTAAGTTAAAGCAAGAACTTTTAATAAGTTAGTTACTTCTTCAAATAGGGTATTGAATCTTTTCCGTATGGCAGTTTGCTAGTTGAAACTTATTGGCGCCTCCAAAGCGGTATCAGTCATTTTGGTTCATGACTTATTTTGTGGAAAAAATTTGAAGCCTAGGAGATCTGACAGAATAAGTATTTTGTATCTACACCTATAATTACTACTTTTGAAATGAAACTAATAAGGACTTGACCACTCTGGTTTAAACTGTGAAATATGAGAAAATGTTAGGAATTTGTGTTAATTTTAATTAAGGAAATTTAAGAAGCTGTTAAATTTTTCATAACTTCTAAATTGATTGTGGCAAATTATAATGGGAGGGAGTAATGGAAATCTTTCATTTTCTTTTCTTCTGTATTGTAGACAAAGGCTTCTTATTTTTATATATGCTTTTAATTCCTTCTCAAGTACAGATTCCTTTTTTCTTTCACGTGATTACATTTCTTATGGTCTGTTTTTGCTGCCTGTTCCTAGAGACTAATTTTTTTTTGTCTGAAAAGGCAGTCTACTAATCTCAAACTATTGTTAACATTGAACTCTTAAATGTTTCTTGGAAGGCATTAACTTGGAAGCTCTTTATACAGCTAACATTTAGAAGTTAAGTAAATGGTAATGTGCTTTTCCTTAGATTGCCCTCATAATCTAAAGTAAAGCTGATAACATTGTTTCATCTTATCTTTATCTCCTTTCTCCAAAGAATAATCTTTATTTTATTTGCTGTAGGTTATTTAGTGGATATGGATACCCAATCTTCTCTTGTCTTTCCATTAAATCTTATTGGGATTGACTCTAGCCATCTGTGCTTATTATAGTATAGTATAAATAGCTTTGTAATACACAAGTAGATGGTAAAAGTAGCAGAAACTACATAGGCTGTCTTGCTTTTACAATCAGAAATGAAAGATGTTTAAGAGATATATTTTAAGGGGAGGCTGAAGGCAGAAAGCAGGGGAATGTGGGCAGAATTAGAAATACCTTAATTAGAATAAAAATTTCCTTATGCTTGAATACCTAGGAGTTGCTCTGAATCTAGGTTCCAAAAAAATAACCAGCTGCTCAAAGATTTCCTTATTTCCTTCAGTGTGTGTTGGGGCAGGGGTAGGGGGTGTGCAGGGACAACATGGACACACCAGGAGTCATGACCCAACAGGGACATGGCACAGACACAACACATGACTATTAAACTCAGTGACTGATGATGTTACTCTTGAAAACTGGCCAAGACTTGCAGACGTACTAATCCAAGCTATTATTTCTCTTTTCTGCAGCTAGTTACATCAAATGCTTCAAGTATTATGAAGTAATAGAGATGGAAAAGATGGAAAAAAGAACTGATGGTATTAGTCTGGAAATACTCTGTTTTTCCTATCAGTACATAAAAAGTAGTAAAATAGCTGCAGTTTTGCTTTGTGGTTATTTTTCTAACATATTTTTAAATTTTTAAATGTAATTTTTAAAATTTGTGACATTGATTTTACAGTCATGTTTTGCCTATTGTCTGTTGTTTTCATTTTGTCCTATTTGTCTTAACCTGACATATTTCAATATATTAGTAACCATAGATAAACAGCTGCTTTTTCTGTGTCTGGTGACATGTCTCACTAGGACTGTGCTTAATGCTAAAAATCTTGCTTGTTTACTTTAGATATAAATTTTATGGAGACAATGGTAGTAAATACTAAAATATTAAAAGTTTTTGTAATTTTCATATTTCTTGAAATTTAATTTCTGAACAAGAAAAGTTTGTGATCAGTAATATCAGTGTCCAAACCTTCACTGGCCATTCTTACCTAATGTGAACAATCTTCAGTTATTTGTTAGATTTTTTTATGTGTTTTCACTTTTACTTTCCCATTTTACCTCATTTCACACTGATAGACAGTAGGGAAAATTATGGAGGAACTAATGATTTGCCTAAATAAGGTGGTGCAGTATAAGGTAGCAGCCTTAGACAGGACACAAGGAGAGCCAGTATGAAATTAACCCATGACAAAGCTTTCACATTACAATATAAATGGATTAAAAAGATTTAAATCATTCAAACTTTTTGGTATTTTACTACTTCCAGAAAGTATTATCTTAATATATTGTCAATAAAGATTCCCCAGTGCTTGACATTATGCTCAGAAAATTCTTATGAACTAGTTTTTTTGTTTTCTCATGTGATATGATCATTGGCTCAAAAGAGACTGTTTGCAGTTTGTTCAAGATCTCTCTAAAAAATTATGCAATTCATCGAATAATTCTGTGTAGTACACTTATACTGGGGCCTGCATACAGCTGAAAACAAGCTCCTTTGACTTTTTGAGTCTGCACTTGATGATGAAGTTCATTCCAGTTGTTAAATCTGTGTAACATAGTAGTGAGAAGTACAGAACTACTCCTTGTTACATGCTACTGCATATGAAAAATGACTTGTGTTTTAATAGCTATTCATTAAAACAGAGGCAAGTTATTAATATGAAGAGTGTGGAATATATATTTAATGATACATATAGCTTTAAGGCTTTGGTAGGGCTTATGTTGATGACTGAAACACCACTTCAGGAGAAAACCCAGTGATTCTTAAAAGCAGAATCAATTGATTGGCACATAAAACAGCGATGTCAGGAATTCGTTGTGTGAAGTGCCCTCCAAGCCTTTTGCAAAACAGTAAGTTAACCAATTTAGTCAGATTTAGAAAGCCCACATCAAACTGTGAGAACTCTGTATTCATAAAATTTAGGGCCAGAGTAGACCATGGGATTTGATGATATACTTGCCTGTGTATAGTGGCTTATTAGCTTTTGTCCTGACAGAGTGTATTGCATCCAAAAATTCTAGTTTGGCAAAAGCATTTCAGGTTTCATGAGTCTTTACTGTGTGCTACTGGCACAGATTAAGATTTGATCTCTAAGGCCTGCAGTGTGACGGAGTTAATTAGCTGCAATATTCCCAGTTGATCTAGGTAGAAAATTTATGCTGTTTTGCAGAAGGAACGAGGAAGAATACTATTTAAGTTCATACTGATCTGCCTGGAAGTGTTTCCTACTTTGGCCCAAATTTGACAACGACTAGGACGGGTGCTTGATTTTTCTTATACTAATTTGCTGTTGAAAAGGAATTGTGTTTTACCATCTTCATAGCATTTTTTTGTGTGCATTGTCAGTAATTGTGGCCAGTTACTTTTGTGTGCAAAATCACAAATGATGTTGGAATACAAGTTAATTCAAATCCTTAGGAAGATGGAGAAATGGCTTCAGGATTTTCATTAAGATAATCACCAAGATGGATATTTGTTGTCTTAATCTGGTGTTCAAGTCTTTAAGCATACTAAGGATTAGGTAGGGAGTCTTGTTTCCAACATCCAGGAATGAAAAGCATGAATGTGCAGAGCTCATGCATTCTGAAGCCATCAAAGGGCTGTCACATTGGTCAGTGTACTGCAGATGGTGCATAATATTTCATATGTGAACTGGATTGAAGCACTCTAAGTGCATATCTATTTTTCTAAACCTTAATAAATCAAGAGTTTCCTAAACTGTTAAGATGCTTAGTATTTCACTCATGTGCTTATTTTATCTTACAGTTGAATGTATCTAACTTTACTCAGGAATTCATGGTAGGCAGTTGCAGAGTCCTGTTTTGATGAACTCTGGTCTTACATGAATGGACAGAATTTCTTCACTCTATTAAGAAAAAGGCTTACTTATGTCAGGAGAAGAGGCGTTTAGTTCCACCTGTGATATCCACTGATCTTCATAGGCTCCTCATAAGAAAATATCCTCTCCTAGGATGCAGGGATATATGACCAAAACTTCATTGGAGTTGCTGTTAGTAACATCTTTAGACAAGTTAAGTGTAACATGATGATGAATCATGAAATTTCACTCTGAGATTGGCAGATATAGTCTCATAAAGATGGAGAGGGAGAGATATGCAGAAGTAGAAATAACAGTGTAGTTTTGTACTGCAGATTGAACTAATAAAAGCACATAAAACTTCAAAACATTTCGATGTTCTTCACTAGGACTGAAGGTCCTGTTTATAAACTGAATTCTGCACAGCCTTATGGTTTGGACAAAAGCTACCATACCTTTCTGTCTTGGCGTACTTTTTACATATGCTGAATGTTTACAATTCCTCTCTTTTTCTTTACCGCCCTTCGTTCCTGCATAAAAATTATGGTTTCTTAGGGCATATGAAACTATTACTTTTTTTCCTTCAAATTTTCTAAATTTGGATTGTAGTATAGCTTCTGTAAGTTGAAGACATTTTTGAGTAACAAAACTAATCTGAAGAAAGTAACATTTTTCCAGAAGCTTCTAAAGTACTGATGTTGTAGGGTATTTGATGTTCAACACATGGCAAAGGTGAGCTGTTTTATTTTTTTTTTTTTTTAAATTTTATTTTTTTTTTATAATAATGGAGGCATGCCGTGTGTGTGTGTGAGAGAGCACATACACATAAGCATATGCTAACTGGTACCTTAAATCAGTAAAAATGTACAGAGATTTTACTCTGTTATCCCTCATTTTGAGGAGCAAAATACCTCACAGAATATTAGAAATATTTTATAGGCCCAGCCTCATCATGTCTGTAGCTTTATCTCACTATTTGATATCCAACTGATTGCAGATAATTTTTGGATATATAGTGAGAGTGACATGGGTTTAACAATATTTGTGGTGTGCAGAATAAAATAATAATTCTGAGCTCATGTCTCAGATTTGGGAGGCAGTTGTCTGCAATAGTTTCAGTTCATTGACTGGAAGAATTACCTCTTTTTTTTTACCTGCCTGTAAGTATCATATAAGAACAAGACAAGTATTACTATAAACATCAAGAGATTTTCAAGAAAATGTGTTTTTGAACTCCCAGTTCCTCCAAGAAAGGTAGGAGAAGGTATCGAAAACACTTTAATAAAATTTGTGAAATTATTCTATGAAGAAAAACTGATGTTTGATTCTAACAGTGCTTATCTCGCTGTAAAATGTGATAGTATCTTAGTTCAGGTTTTAAAAAGATCGTTCTTCTCAAACAGATATTCCTTCAGTTGGAAAGTATGGGACTCTTGAATTTTTTACGACGAGTTGGACTGTGACTTTGTAGCCCAGTTTGAGTGTAGTTGGAATGTTCAACAGCATGAATATTAGGAAACCTTTTTGTCTAAAATATTGCAGGTTTCTGTCCAACAGTAGTAATCATAAAATGTTCATCTTGTTAACAATATCTGTATAATACTGCTTTTTCCACAATATTTGTGCTTTTTATTCTAATGCAGATAAAGGTTAGTAATTTGCACGTGCTTAATTCCCACATACATAGATCCTACTCTTGCTTAGTTTCATCAAAAAGAAATTTTTTTATTGAAAAAATGTTCTCATTGAAGCTAGAATTTCTGTAGTTGTAAAATTATTATCTATACAACTGAGTTAAAACATAGCAATGTGCATCATTTATTTTTACTGCAATAAAACAAATTTAAGCTTGGAAATGAAGTAAATGTATTTTCAGATTTGACAACTGAATTTGTCAGTTGTTTAACTTTCGTAGCTTTAGCCAAACAACTTGCTCATTAGACCAAAAAAAACTGCCAAGAGTAATCAAGCATAGGGATGAAACAAAAGACATTGTGATTTATTATTTTGTGTCTAGTGTTTATCAAGAGAAGTGGTTGGTTGAAGGAAAATGAAGGAAAAAAAGAAAAGAATCTTCGTACTGCTTAATTAATTATAATTTGAAAAACATCAGTGATGTGTAGTCAGCTAACTCTATAGTGTCTGACTTCTTACCGGAAGTTGTTCAAACAATGTATTTTGAAGAAGTTTTGTAGGAAGTTGAACACTTCAGCTGGAAGGTTTAGGGTTGCTTTTTTCCCCAGCTTTATTAAATCTTCACTGTGGATTTCCCTGGGACGATGTTGTATTATACTGGGTCTGAACTCAGATTGCATAGAGTCTTGTCTAATTGAGGTCACTGAGAATATGTTCGCTGATGTTTGTGAGAGGCGCAATTATGCCAGTCTACTTAATTAAAATCATTATTTGAACATTAATTCTACAAAACAGACTTTTGGATATATTTTGCATCTTTGAAAAATGGAAAGAAAGCAAACTTGAACTGGAGAACAAACAAAGTTATCCATGCAATAGCTTGCTTTCATTAGAAAGTCCTATCTAGTGGTTTGAAGTGGAATATATATCAATATTGATGTGTGTGAGTTTTAAATTTTTTTTTTTGGCGTTATTATGTCTAAAGGAATTCTAAATTTATTGTTGCTTATGAAACACAATGAAAACATTGTTTCTTTATTTTGTTAAGCTACTGGATTTGATTAGGGATTTTATTTCCCTTTTTCAATGACTTTTTTTCCTGAGTAAGTTGTTACTTGTATTTTATTCTGCTGCACTTTCCCCCTGCCCACTTCAGCCATTTGCCAGGTTTAGGTAGAAAACAATCTTTCAGTTTCACTGACCTGAATCTAAGTATTTAATTTTGGCTGATTCATCTGTGTATTTCAACTTCATGTCTGTTTCCTTTGCTGCATTGCTGCATGGAGTTGTAGGTAGGTACCTCTATGCTGCCTTTACGTGCTAGGCTTCTACAGCGAATTGCATATTGTGTGATCACTCTGCTTTCCCCTTTAGCTGAATCCCGTGTTGCACTGTGCAAAACAGTACAGGAGTTCAGTTAAATGGGAGGGTGACAATTACTAAGTTGAAAAAAAATACAATCAGACAAGCATAAAAAAAGCTGCACAGTGCATACCAAGACAATATTATTGAGGCAAGATTTTCCTCCTATATCAGAAAGGCCATTTATATAGATAATAATATTATTAAAAACTAAAGCTGAATAACCTATTTTGTCAGAGGTATTAAAGCATCTACTGTGTGGCTTAATTCTGTGGGAAATCATAGCATTTATAGCAAAGCAAAACACTCGGATGGATTTACATAGTGCTTGTTTCTTTTGTCTGGTGCTAGAATAGGTTGATCATCTGGTGTCGTTAAGATGTCCAAAGTAAGGTGCAAATCTGTAGGCAGGGCAAATCAAAACCTGGTGTAGGTAAGATATGCCATAGTATAATTCTAACTAAGTTTTTGGAAGTCTATAGTTTATTCTCTGTTCTTATTGTGGTATACCCTGGTTTTTTTGCTTAAGTGAAGTTCTGTTACACCTGGCTCAGTTTTATTTTCTTACAAAGCTACGGGATCACTTGGTGTTTCCGACATTTTTATTTTTCCTCATCTTTATTCAGAAATCTCTTAAATATTTGTTATTTCCCTCCTCTGCCTAGTCAACAAAAATGGTGGGTTGTATATGTTTAAATATTTTCTCTAGAATCAAAATATTTTACATCACCTTCCTTTTATGAGGTTCACCAGAAAATTAGAAATGAGGGCAGGGTGAAATGAAAGTCACAATTTTATTGCAGTTGCATCAACTGTAGGAATTTTCAGCATGTATTTTCTCCATATGGGGAATTCTTTGACATTGGTCACAGTGATAAATGCCCCTGTCGAATCGAACTTTACACCAGGTTCAAGTCCCTGGTCATTCCCATAAACATCTTAATTGGTAGTGTTCTTTCTTGGAGGCTTTAGGCAAGAACGAGTCATTTTATGCCCTCTTTACACCAGTTTAAATTATTTTGAAGTATCTCGTATGAGGGAACTGGAAAAACTATAAACTCTGAAGCTAAAGGTCAAGAGCACCATCCACTGAACACCTTGCGGGGTAGTGTTAGTAAACATGTAAACTCCCTGTCCTCTTTGAACCTAGATTAGTGAAAAGCTGTGCAGTACAGTTGCATTGTATCAGAAATAGAACTTCTTATCTAAAAAACTTGGGTATCAATTCATATCAGAATGCCAGATCTTATGACTTAGATAATTTGGAATTTCTCTTTGTGATTTAGACTTTAAATGAAAGTTCAGAGTTGGAATATTTTTGTATTTGCTGACAATAGACTGTAAGAATCTGGACGTATTCCTTCTTGCCTCCTGCAAGATTAAGTTTCTTAATGAAGGATTTTAGTAAATTGCTTAAGTTAAATATCTGTAACAAGAATCTGTTTTATTTGAGTGTGTATTCTATGGAATTTGACTGTGACTCTTAGGTAATGCTTTCTGCTTTTCAAAATATACAGGTACTTTTGTATTATTTTTTCTTTTTTCACTTAAGAGGTATGATGTACTTAATTTCTATTATATGCCAGGGCAGTTTGACAGAGAAAACATGCTGTAAACTACGTAGGTTGTTCGCTGGGAAAAGGGTTTAGAAATAATCCAGTTATATGCGATTAAGAGGAAGTTAAGGGCTTTGCTCCAACTGTGTAAAATTATTTAAGGACCTGATACTGTTACTTAGTTGTGCATTGCTGTTCTGAGTGGTTTTTGGCTTGAGCTGTTAGGAGCAGGTATTTGTAATGACTGCCTGGTATCTCTGCTGCCAAGAAAATTTCTAGGGCAGGGAAGAATCCTGAGGTCTGCTTCAAACATGTATGTGTTAGCTTTCTAAGAAAAGTTTGAGAAAATATGTGAAGGCTTGTGGAACAGCAGAATATTCTTAATGCGTTTTGCTAAATACAAAATAGTACCCAGAGTTGTTCTCTCGTTGATGTTTAGTTACCCTAGATAGGCAACCTACTATATGTGCTTATTTGGAGGACTGGAATTTGTCTGATTCTTTTATCTAGATTGGATTCCTAGTTAATTTTTAGGAGTCTGTATTTTACTACACTAGAAAAATAATATACTTGTTTCCTTAAATCTCTCAGTAATGCAATGAAAATAAGACTGAGTGCCAAGTCTTAATTTCCACAATAATCATTACAAACACACAAGTTTATTGCATCCTTCAGTATGAATCATAAGATAATCTGGTATACTGATTTATTAATACAGCATTTAACTACAAAGATTCAGTTTTAGTCCAGTACCATTGACCAATATGATTGATATCAGTCCTAGAGGGGTTCTGATACTGAATTTCTAAGTTGAACCCAACTGACAGTGTAGTCATCTTATTTACTTGCTACTGGGATTGATTTTTGCATGTTGAATTTGAAATTCACGTCTTCTGTGCTCTGTCCAGGAAAGAGTTTAGGCCGGTGCTTAATGTAAGCTTTAGGAGTAGGCTTCCTTTTGAAATCACTTGCTGTGATTCCATTAAGTGAGATTATTAATTTGTGTTAAGCTTGTCCTTATCCGACCAGTTGCTTTTTTTTGTTGTTCATTCCAACAGTGTGTTGTTTTTTTAATATATATATAATAGCTGTTTGCTTTTGGTATAGGCAGTGCTTTATTAGTGAGTTTGCAATTTATTTCTCATAAAATATTTTCCCTATAAAGCTTTTTAATAGGATGGACTTGTTTCAAAATAGATGACGGTTAATAAAAAAAGTTATGGATGCTTTCTTGAAGTGGAACAGTTGTATGAGAATTTCTGTGAATCGTTGTGTATCTTACTGGAGAAAGACATGTTACAGTGTTATTTGCTAAACCCTTTTCGTACTACCTTGATTCCAAAACCTGAAATTGGAAGCAGGAATAAAAGTAATATTGCATAGGCTACCGGGGATGAAACTTAATTTTCCTGTTTGTAATTTTGTGTTTTTGTTGCTTGTCCCTGACTTCAGGTGGTATTATCTCCTTACAGCTAAAGATCCTTTTATTATGTATTTTATTAACTACTGAAAATGGATTTGGGTGCCACTACCATTTAAAGTAAGATATGTAAAGTTTTTTTATTGTGTATTGACTAAAATACAATTTTTAAGAATTTAGGTTAGGACTGTATCCCTTGCTTTAACTGCACAGAGTAGACCTCTGTGTAACATGTAATGTCTTACATAAATTAAGTTCAGGAAGACCTAAGTGGAGAGTGAAATATTCTATGCCTTAAATTACTTTAAATTTCCAAAACTGAGGAATTTGGTTGGAGGATTCATATTTTGTTTGATAAATTTCTTAAATAGTAACCCACAATTCTCAGTATTTCTTAATTTTAGAGCAGAAAGAAAACAAAAGCTACTGGCATGGTAGAACAAGCTGTACCATTATGTTTTGGTGGGAGAAGAGGTGGATGTATTACTCTACCTGTCCAATTATGCTACTGTTATGATGTGATCTACATGATTTTTGATTCACTTTCTAAGATCAGTTTCTTGTACCTACCATTTAAAAGAAATGTTTGCATTTTTACTTTTAACAGATGTGTCTCTACTGAAAAAACAATTTTTTTTTGTCTATAAATGCACAGGAGATTATTTAATTGAACCGACACCAATATTTAAAATTTTTATTCTGATTCTGCAGTGACTTAAGTTTTTCTACATTGCTTGGTGTTTGTATTTGTAGTATTTTTTGCTATGTAAAACTGTCTTGATACAACAAGATTACTTTGACACTTTGGAAAATAAAACTGCTATTTTGGAAAGATTAATTGTAGTAGCAGTTACTTTGACAGTCTAGTTCACTTTCTGTACACTAAAAGGAAATACTGTAAACTACTTTAGTGAGTGAAATCTTTTTTTTTCCCAGAAAACGTTAAAATGGCTGGTTTTGTGGACAACTGAAACTTGAAAACTTCTTTTAAATTAAGTTTCTCATTACTGATGCGATATAAGTATCCAAGACATAAAGATTGTGAAGGGATGTGCTGTGCAGGATCAAATAATACTGGTGCCAGTTAATATCAGATCAGATGTGTACAAATGTAGATTAATTTCTGGAATGTTACTTGCAGGTATAACTATTGTGAGTAAACACTATTCCTTTAAATATTTTAAATTTTATTCAAGAGAAATATACATCAGGAAATCCAAAATCTTTTTCAGTCGTAGTTGACATATTTGAAATTCTTATGTTAAATATAAAAGCTGAAAGTAAGATTGTGTTCGAATTTAAGATGTCACTCAGTTTCTGCAACTTCAGCTGTGTATCACATCTCTTTTAGTGTATTTTTCTGTACCTGAAAATTTTATGATATTTCCTACATGTCTGGATACACACCACCCACCCCTGTGTGTGACTTGCCTCTTTTAAAGTTAAAAATTTCTGTAACACACAAGTCGACTGTTGATTTTGAACCCTGTCTTGCAGGACATGGATTGTAGAAACTTGCCTTATTTGTAAACCTGCTTGTTCTTCTGCAAATGTGTTTTTGTTGTAGATCTTTCACAATAATTTACTGAAGAATAAGCAGTAACTAATCAAGAAGAGCAGAAAGCAAGAGTATGACCTCAATTTTTTATATCCTAGGGGAGCACTTATTATATGAAGTGTAATATGACTATCGTGAACTATGGACCAGGTTTATTTTAGCAGCCAGCTCCCATTTTTTTGTGCTGTCATTCAGCTAGAGCTGATACTCTGAACACAATATCCTGGGCTAGATTTGTATGTTTTTTGACTTCCCTGAAAAAGTTTTATGCTGGTAACAAATGGTTTCAGGTTCTGTACAACTATTGATGGATTCAGCAGAAGATGAAAGTAGCTTTTAAGTTGAGCGTGTAGAAGCAATCAGTTTTTAGATAGAAAATAGCCTTATCCAGTGGGATTTCTGTATAGTTTTCTTATTAAAAAAAGAAAAAATAAATTTGGACTTTTTGGTGTAAATAATTTTCATCAGATCTGATGATTTGCACTGAATTGTTTGAAACTGTGAACAGTCAGTTTGTCTTCATTAAGACTTTTTTTTGTAGGAAATGAAGTGACATTTATTTGAGAAACTTGGTATGAAAAGTTAGTTGCATGCTCGTGGATTTGTAGTATTAAGTTTTACACACTACCATCTGGGGGGAAAAAATCACCAGAAGTACTGTTCATATGTGAAAGGTTCTTGTGGGTTGTGGTGAATTTAAGGTGGAACTCTGACCTGGGAATGAAAATAATGTACTCTGTCCCACTATTGAAAAAAACCTCCTGTAAAATACGTGACAAAAACTCTTGAGTGAAAAACCAGGTGTGTGATGTATTGCTATGTATGATGCAGTGGTATTAGACTCTTCCAATTCTTAAAATTGTTTAGCAGTCCTAAAATTTATTTGTAGTCTGTGTATTTCTTGATTGTTTGTGTCAGTACCTCGCTGCCCCCACATCATTGATTCAGAGTGAAAGCGTGATACTGTGGTGTGGTTTCACAATAGGCACCATATTCCCTGATGGAT
The DNA here is from genome assembly GCA_013396775.1 of Cephalopterus ornatus. Lineage (NCBI taxonomy): Eukaryota > Metazoa > Chordata > Aves > Passeriformes > Cotingidae > Cephalopterus > Cephalopterus ornatus. Next base: position 354,605 of record VZRE01001990.1, read on the forward strand.
TTTGGTGATTGATTATATGCAGAGATATATGTAGTTCTTATGCTTGTATGTAAAACAAACTAACAAACCCGAATGACTAAGCAACGATAGAAGAAACAATTTGCTCAGCATAATTAGATTTTCTTGTTATTAAGTTAGTATTCTATATCTTTAGCATATGTAGCCTATTTAAAGGGAAAAGTACGCTTAATATTTGCTTTCTGGTTTTAAGGAGTAATTTCATATACTTTACATTTTCATATACTTTCCTGTTTGTTTTTATTGCTTTACTACCATGTTTTTCATATTATTGTGTCTTGTGATTACTTTTCTGTTGCTTTATTAGATAACTAGTGGAACAAAGGAAGCTGAATGCTACTCTAGGAGAAACAGGAAAATAAAATGTTGATAAATATACAACATAAGCACTAGCAGGAGATTCTCACTGATGTCAAAAATTACAGCAACAGTATGGTAATTTCTTCGTAGCTGGATTTTTAAAGCCAGTGTTATTTATTAAGGAGCAAAACAGCAGGGCAAAACTGTGGCTTATTGCAACGGGATAAGTGTTTTTTTAGTGTGCATATATGCACATGGTGGAATGTTTTTTTTGGCATAGAAGTCCTTTGACTGTAAAAAAACCCCCATATGAGGCCAGATGTTCATTTTACTTTTTCTTTAATTCTAATTACAGAACTAAGGTTGAGAAAAACATGTTTTAGATTTTCTTATTGAATACCTTGAATACCATACTGTATGGTATGGCATAGATTAAGTTTATAGGAAAATTAAAAGCTTTTTTGTTTTTTTTGGTTTTGTTATTTTTTTCTTTCTAATGCAGATAAAAATTATATTGTAAGTTTTCATTTACTTTAAAAGAACTCTTGCAAAAATACTGACTTGTTAAATTTGTCATGTGCGCAGTTAAACCAGTGGTCTCATATATAAGTTTTTCATTTGAGAGTGTTAGGAAGACTTTAAATCTATTTGTGGTAAATGGGCAGTATGTCATCCTTTCTGTATCAATTTCAGTGAACGTAGAGAGACGCTTGGTATTACTTTTCTTCCCAAATGAAAATGGAAGATCTTTTTTTCATCAGGGCATCAGTCACTCCTGGGGGTATTAATTTTTACTGAGCTCTTTTTCTATCATGAAAATGATAGAATTGTGATGGAAATACATCTCCGAGATTTATATTGAAGGGTTACATAAACAGGTAATATTTTTCTGAAGTCAAGAGTAATCTGCTGAATTGAGTCCTGATTACAAAATTGCTATCAACAACTGATACATGTATAGGAAGATTAATGTAGAATAAGTAGGGATAGAGAGTAAATGCTTTACCTGTTACTTCTGATATCTCCCTGTGGAGACACTAAAGGTGCATCTACATGGCAAAATGTTCTCAAGAGATGTGTAACTAGTGAGGATATGGAAGTAATAATATAAGAACAGTATAGCTTTAGTAATGTAGGACATTAAGCAAGCAAGCTTATCCTGTTTCTGAGCAATGCCTACAAAAAGCAATATATGCTCACAGTTTTAGTGATTGTGGTATTTGAATTTTGTGTGCAGGGATGATGTGGATATATCTTTGTTGTACTTTGAACAAAATATGTAGTTACATAATGAAGCGCCTAAGTGCCTTCGTATGGAGTAGCTTAATATAAGCCTCATTTTTACTAACTCCAAGTGAAAAGTTAGTGCAGAACAGTTAGTTGGCTTACTTGTACACAGCAGCTAGTTCATTGAGCTTATTTTTGACCAACAGCCACTAAAAACGTGTATGCGTTGTGGCTAGCAGGACATGTATTGCTATCACTTTCTGAAGCAAAAAAAAATTTCAGTGGCAATGTTTTAAAAGTAGATTGCTTGTGTACAAGTGTTTTGAGGCAACTGAAATCACTGTTGTTATCAAAAGGTCCCAAATATATTTAGCTTATTTGTTGTCAAACCTGAAACTTTAAAAATTAACTAAATTTTAATTCAAATGAAGAAGAAAAATAAATTTTTGTATGACAACATATTTGACACATTTCAGAAATTTTGCTTTCTGTTTCAATAATGCTTTAGAGCTGTCCAAATGCTTATAAGCATCAGAGAAAGACCCCATGGAGGTCAGTGGCTATGTTTACTAATGTTACTCATAAATCAACTATACTGGTACAGCATGTTTGATATTTCACCTGGGACTTAATTCAACACCGTAAGGTTTAAAAGGGACTTTTTTTTTTTGATTTTCAGAGTACATGTTTTCCTTAATTCCTTTTGTTGTGGCGACTGCGGTAGGTGTGAGAGGAGGAGAGAGTCTTAATCTGTATGGGAAATTGTTTAGGTATTTTTTCAGCCATGGTTAACCTCACTTCTAAGTAAAGAAGGAAGAGCAAAAAGGATTAAATAGAGAGAGGACAATAAGAGTGTACACACTGAAAATTCTATAATAAAAGGGAGAAATGGGTTTTTCCTTGTCTGTTTCTGGTAGAGATTGGAGAGAGGAGAAAACTTCAGATTAACTGAGTGAAAGCACTGCTTGAAATGTTTTTATCCTTTGCTGTATATGCACATAATATTTAAGTAATTTGCCTGTTGAGTATCAAAGTGAGAGCAGCCTCTTCCTATTGATGTGTTGCTTTGGGATTCTCAAAGATAAAGCAGCCTCTGGGAAATAGATATGTCTTCAATTACCTTTTTGACGTGTAATTTCATTTGCTTTAGGCTATTCCATCTTCCCTTTTCCTATAAGGACAGATTAGGAGCTCGACCCCAAAGTACCAAAATAAAAGATCACAGTCATGGAAAAGTACGTGATTGAGATAGGATATTGTTATCACTGTTCCATGACAGCTTTATGATTATGAGAGTATTTAAAACAAGCTTAGGACTCAGTGGTTGTGTATGTAATAGTCTTGACAGAATTGATGTTAGAAGTTACTAGTTAATATTACAGTAGCCTTTTTACTTTGTTAACTGTGTTCCTGTACATTAGACTGTTTTCTGTTTTTCATTGTGAGACTATCTGGAAATGGATGAATCAGTAAGACATTTGTGTTTTAAGCCTTTCAGCAGTGATTAGTGTGACAGTTGGAGAGGGAGATATTTTGCAGAAGTTTCTGTCTCCTGAAGGGTCATCCCTTTTCCGCCTAATTTGAGTTATAATTAAAAGCAAGAGTTGTTTGAATGGGGAATGAGCTTAATGGATACTATACTTGTCTGAACGGGCAAATCTGCTATGAGTACAAATACTGATTGCCAAGTGCCTGAATTTCCTTCTCAAGAGACCTTTCTTCATTTTTCCTCCTTGTATGAACCTTTTAAAACTATATGTAAGTTTTTTTCCACCTCCATCCTAATCATTAAGAATACACTGCAGGCAGAGGTGGGTTGCTAACATTATCTTCAGAGGAATGAAAAGCTTTCATGCTGTAGATGACCATGTTGGTTTTGCTGACTGGCTGTTACCATCTCTACCTTAAATAAGAATGTGTGGTGTGTGCAAGGTCTGTGCTCTGTCCTGGTACATCTCTAACCCCAGTATCTTGTCTGATCACATCAACTGTAGTTGCAAATAGTAAATACTTACATCCACCATACAAAGATACAAAATTTACTAGGGAAAGATTGGACCAGTATTTCTGTCTTTCCTGCTTTTGTATTTCTTTTGTGTTTCCCATCTCTTCCATGCTGAGTTTTTCTTGTCATTTACTTGATCACATATGGCAACATCAGTTGGTAGAAATATGTCATGTGTGAAATTTTCCAGTGCTGAGTAGTTCTTGGTAGGATGCTCAGGATCAGTTCTACTGGAGGTAGTTACTGCACTGCACGTGTTTGTTGCCTTTCTTCATACTTATGAACATAGTCCTCATAGAGGAGTTTTACTTTAATCCATATGCCTGCTACCTCAAAGCTTCACTGCATTTCTTTGTGCTAGGAGGGAAAAAAGAGTCCTGTGATAAGGCAAAAGGAAATTTTAATTGTTATTTCAGAAAAGTTTTGGTAGCAGAAATAGAAGTGAAGAAAAAAGCTAGTATTTTCTGCAACCCATCATCCTTTCTTTGAAGTTCCAGAAAATCCACTTCTGTTATAATTTGTGTCTTTGCCATTGGGATACAAATGCTTAGAACCTGAGAAAATGGAAAGAATCAGGTCAAGAAAAGTTTTGATAACAAGAATGCTACTTCTCAAGGATGTCAACATACTGTGCAGTTCTTCATGGATAGATACATATATCACCCTAGCAGTGGAAAAAAGTTGAGAAACCTACTTTTTACAGTTCACATATCTTTATGTATTTGTTTTTCTGTTAAAATTATTACTGGGCAAGAAATAAAATTAGGGTATGGTTTTCATGGCTTGTGTTGAACTGGGAAGGCTGTTCAATGCCAGGACACTTACCATGATTCCTTAAACAATCAGAAATTTCTTTCAGCTTATTTTCCTTACCTGATTTCTGTCATTACATCTCAACTGTTTCTCTTCTTCCAGTCTTCCAAATGATGGATATTATTTTCACCAACACCTGAGGCTAGACATGTAATTTGTTTTTCCCTAGGAGTAGAATGTAAATTAGATATTGCTGTATTATAAGCGGAGATAATGAATCCTTTTGCCTTGAAAAATACCAGCATTAAAATTCTTATACATTTTTTGTTTCAGGGAAAAAAGAAAAAATGTAAACGAACTATTTTTACTACCTTACAGAAAGAGGATTCTGATGGAGGTTGAATTTATTATGATAACAATGTATTGTTTCTTTTTCTTTGTAGTTGCTTAATATTACAGCCTAGAACCACTACGTAGATTTAAAATGCTGTAATACTGCATCTGGAAGAGAAAAAAAGGGTGTTAATGAAAAGCATTTTACCCCTCCCATTTCTTCTGAAATAGCTGCATTTGGAAAAGTTCAGCTATCTTTGGGTAGATTTTTCTAAACAAAGAAAACTTGTTCACTTTCCATGTAGAGCACTACTCGGTTTGTGTGTTGGGTCACAATCAGGGTGACAATTGCTTAACCAATTAACTATTGGGAAGTGAAACTGAGACCCATCTTGACAACTGTAATAGTGTGGAGGCTTAACATAAGCATATTTTCTACAGATTTACGCTATAGTAAATGGAGACAGATGTCTGCTTTAAAGAGTTTTTGTTGTGATTTTGTGTATGATGTCTCATCCTTTCAAAGTGGTCACTTTTTTCCGTCAGGAAGGGTAGTTGTCCTAGGTGCTTTGTACCGATGAAATAGCTGGTTTTTAAATGCTAAAATTTGATACAGTTACTTATTAGACCAAGACCCAAATTATAGGTGTTTTGTACAAGTGAATAGAAAGACAATTCTTTTTTCTTCTGTAAATTCAATTTTTAAAGAATGTAATATTAAACTTGCATGTTGAAGAATTGTTTTATTTATAGATTATATTATTTTTTCAGCATAGCATTATACTGCTAAAAAAAATTTCAAACCTCTATCCCTGACATGTGTAGTTATTATGTAGTTATCTGACCTTTCTCTAAAACCTGTGATTCCAAACATTTACTGAAGTATAAAAATTAATTATTTTGTTTCAACATTCTTCTACTTCCAGCCACATTTAAGTTTATTCCTTAAGAATAATAATACTTTCAGAGTTACTACCTACAGGTGCTTTTAGGGATTTCTATTTTTCAATTGTTTAATTTCAGTAAAATTGTTGATGAATACCCTTTTATGAGAAATTATTACCCTTTTATGACCATACCTGTGTTAGAGAAGATACATTGTATACATTTAATTATTGTTTCCCTTTTTTTTCACGGAAGTGGCTGATCTTCAGATTATCTTATTTAAGTGTGAAATATTGCAGTGTATCGGTCCTGCACCATACAGAAAATAAAGAGCATGACCTGAAAGAAACTCTTGGAAATCTTTAGAGTACCTAAGTGCACTGTGGGTTGGACCTTGAAGGCAGTGCAGATGAATGTCTTGTAACGCACTTTTCCCCTGTCCCACTGATCTGTTACAGTACTTTCTCTAAAGAGGGTGTAGGCATATATATTGACAAGAATTCTGCTTTTGCAGTACTGCTGCAGCCCGCAGAGTGGGTGTTGCTTTCTCCAGGGAGATCCAGAAAGAACATTCTTAGTTGTAGTATAGTTCATTGAGGAAGTTTAGCTTTATAGCTTTGAATTGTTTTTTGTCACTCAGCTAACCAAATCCAGCTACGTTCAGTAGTTTCAGGGAGAACCTTCAAAAGCTGCTGATCAGGGTGATGAATTTAAGGATCAGTAGTAAATTCTGTACTAAAAAGAGGAAATTTAAGCAGATGAGGCTAGTGTTTAAAAAAGACCCACCTTCATAAATGATGTGAAAAGAGCACAAATATGAGGTAAAATATGCATATATAACCATACACAGGAAAAATATTTTCTTGCAAAAAGGAGAAAAGTCTGAAAATGAGAAGAAGTAAACAAAACAATTTTATATATACTAGCTGGTATATTCTGGTTATCTAGTGATACGTTATATAGTATTTATGAAGTTCCTACTGTACCTATAAAGAAAAACTGTGAAACCTGTAAGCCTTGCACTACAACTTTTTGAGCCTGAAGTTAAAAAGGGGAGAGAATTGCACAATGTATTAAATTACCTATGCAAAGATAAAAGTGTGGGACTTTACCCCAAATTGTCCAAAACATTGAAAAAAATAAATGTGATGACTATTTTCAGCTTGTTTTCTGATATGAAAAAACTTTTAATGTAATTTTCCTTACCCGACGTAGCCTTAGCCTGAGAGACAATGAGAGTTCAAAGTCAACGTTTTCTGAATGTAGGATCTGAAGTACAGGACTTTCTTTTAGAAGGAGGAGGTCCGATGAAGGCAGGGGCATTGGGCTAAGGATGGCTTTTCGTGGCTCATTAACACCTGAAACATCCTGACTAAAAGCATTCTTTCTCGTTCAACCAAATTAGGAGTTTGCAAATAGTTCTTTCAGCAACCATTCAATGATTGAATTTGTTTTTCTAACTAGTCAGTAAGTATTTTATTATGGACTATGAGAACTCTTGTCTTTAGCTTATAAAATAAAAGTTATTTTGGGCAGCAGGATATACTCAGGAAAATATTCTGGGTGGAAAAATTTGAAGTAAACTACTGTATATGAATGGACAATATAAAATAATTTTAAAAACTCATTTGAGTGCATTAAATGGAAACTTTATGTAGTGGAATGAAGTGAACAAAGAAATTTTGAGCAGTTGGGAGTAATTGCTGTTTTAAATGCAGAATAGTGCTTTTGAAAATTCTTGTGAATTAAAATTGCTGCTCTGTATTGTGCAAAGGAATTAAGATATTAATATGATCATATTGATTTTGTATTTAAAAATGAAGGATAACTGGTACTGAACACTGCAAGAAAATCTTAGAGTTTACTTTTTGTTTCTTTAGTGTTTCTTTCAGATAAGCTAGAAGTGGAAAAGCACCTTTAGTCATAGGCTTGCTTAGCTGATGAAGAGAGCTTTTAAACTAAAGTTACTGGGGAAGGGAACCTCAATCCATCCCCCTCTTACCACTCTGATACCAGAGCCAGCAAGAGATGCCCAGTGACTGTAGAGGGTATGCAGGGCTGCCAGTCTGCTTTTCGATGCTCTTGGAACTTCCCTTTTCATGAACAGGTTTAGTCCCATCTTCTTATTTTCTCTGATGAACCTAGAAAAAAAAAAAAGTGGTATTTGTATGGAGTGTTTCTTTCAGAAATTGTTTAAAATATCCAGTGCAGTTTCACAGCAGTAATTTAAAATAATTAAATTACAGTTATCCTTACAGAGAACGGTTAATTTTTATTTTGTATTTTGAAGAATGTCACAAAGTTCTGTCAGATGGACGGAAAAAAATGCCGATTTTCTCCTGAAAGGAGAGAAATGGACAATTTCAGAAAGTAGTTAATTAAAAAAAGTATTTTGATGCTAAAATTAGTGTAGTGGGTGAAGAAACCTTGCATCAGGACTAATAAAATGACTCCTCCATCTGTTTCTTTCAGTAGCTTATATTGCTGGCAAGTATCTGGGTTGTAGTTTTGGTTGCATATAATAAAAGATACACCTAAAAAAGGAAGACTTTGTGTAGCATGTGTATCCCAAAATCTGTTCTTCTGTAACAAAAACACTGTCCATTTACTCCACCATGTACTCAAGTAACAAAACTACTTAAGATAAAGATGCAAAAGCTGCAAAGGCATAATGCTGTCATTTCAAAATGATACAAAGGCACTTCAAAACAGCCAATAATATTACAGGCTTTATCAGCATTGCATTAGTTCTTTCCTCTGTAAAATCCTTTACTATACAAATCAAGTTGTCAGGCATTTGACAAAAGTGATATAAGGGAAAAGATGTTGCATAATCTCCAGTACAGTTAAAATGATTGTAACTAAGGAAGATAATGATTTCATCATTCCATCCACAGTTCCACAATTCATCTATAAGATGTATTCAGAAAGACATTGTAATTTTGATGTTATGCATTGCAAGCAGTTTTAAATGAAGTAGTTGGCTCACATGCAATAATGTGTCTTACTACACATAAGTCACTGGAAATCTTGGTGTGTGGTGGTTTGGTGTTTTTTTTTTTGTTTGCCCCCCTTCACTACCCCCCCCCGCTTAATTGTGCATAAAAGTCTCTTTCCTTGGCAGTATTATACAGAATACAAGAAGCAAATATTAGCTGGTAGCCAGTTGTTACAGAGTAACCCATATTCTCATCTTGCTTTTGGTCTTTCCAAAACCTCAAGCAGCTGCCTCTCTGCATTTATTTAGTGTGCGAGACAAAATTGGCAGCTTATTGAATGTTTGCAATCAGAATACTTCTGTTGAATGATTTTATAATGGGGCCGCAGGATTGCCTAGAATCTTCATTGGGATAAACTGTTGATGCCAATACTGTTGGCAAATCCTGTATTTTCGGCAACTCTTGGATTCTTGAGTCCTTTTAAATTTTCCCATACACGAAACTCTTCATGCAAAAGAAAGCCCCTTTGAGAATCTACCAGGCTAATTGCTTTCAAAAAAGCATGACATTTGTCCGTTCTCATTGATGAGAAGTATGCTGTTGATACATATATGGAGCTGATGCATATATTTGTTTCCGACCGTTGCAATTTGGGGAGAAGAAGATGGAAAGGAGTTGTGGGGTTTTTTTTTTATTTAACTTGGTCTCCTGTTGCATACAGGTCCACTTGATGTGTTGCTGTTCAGAATCACAGAGATATGATCACTTATTCGCAAATAATACCTATCAGACTAAGTGTCTGTCTAGAACTGGAAATTGTGAAATTTTTAATGTGGTATTTCTATTCAGCACAGTCAGATCTGATGCTCTACAGTATCTGAAAGGGATTCTCATCTCATTTGACAATGTAGTAGCTGCAGACTATTTCAGATTTGTTCTGTTCTTCTCTTTTTTCATCAGTCTCTACCAAAATGTTCCCAAAGATTCTACTGAATCAAATTCTCTACACTTGGAGGTGTATAGTGGTAGCAATCTGCTTGTGTTAGTGGTAGTTGTCACCTATACAGGCAAATGCACAAGTGCATTTGAGAAACTCTAGTAATTTTCTCTGGAGTCTGCTGTTTTATCCTCTGATTTGCTAAATTCTAGTTTCCTCCAAAACTGTCTGTCCTTTGCATCTTTTTCTCTTGCCAGGAGATTAAAAAAGTTACATTCTTTTAGTTTTTGAAATACCTTAAACCTGGCCAATGACTGGATCTATACAAGTGGTTTGGTAGACAGTCAAAGGAATGTAGCCAGAAACTGTAGGAATACTACGAAATTAATAGCTGCATTTGGATACTAATGTAGCGTAATGTAATTACTAATGTAATGTAAAATATATGACGGGTTAGATGAAGAATTGTAAAGGTAATTGTAATATATCTACTGCCTTCTAATCACACTAATCCCAAAGTGTGTTCTTGTGCTCTCATCTAAACATAGCCAGCGTTGGGATTGGCCACCAGAGGGCAAACTAAATGTACATCCCTGTTCTATATGTTCTGGAAAATCAGCTACAATTGTTCGTGTCAGTATAATTTGATTTTTTTTTTTTTTTTTTTTTTTAGGAAATAGTCTTTTTCACTGAAGAGGTCATATTGTCTTGGCTCATTGTGTGGCAACAATAACTTGAAAGACCAACTCTGAAACAGCAAGTGGCTGTTCAATAGGAATGATATAAAACATGAACAAGTTAGTAATACGTCTACTTCTGGATGAGTTTTTAGGGCACGTATAAGCAGGTGATCATGACTGAGTCTGACTTCTTTTTATGATCTGAAAGAGCATTAATCAGTATGAGGCTATCAAAGAGGCTGCTCTGTATACAATAAGAAGTCTTTAGTCCTGTAAGATAGGGATTAACTATTCTGAAGTCCATTTCCCTGATGCTGCAAGTGCTGACATTCAAAGAGAAGTCCCCATGTTTGAAATTAGATACAAATTTTGTTGTTCTGTTATTCAAAGTAGTTCCAGGAGTTTCCTTTTGCACTTGCATACAACTTTGTTATTTACATTCCCTTTAAGAAGCAGAGAATTTATTATAGTCACTAAATTTAGTAGCTTAAATTGATACTATCATCTGTCATTATGTACTAATAGATATATCGTAAATTTAATCTGATTTTCTGTTAGACAGTATTTTTCCTATTTGACATAAAGTTATGGTTGTCAAATCAAATAGTATATGTAATGAAATGCCTATCTTATTGGAATGGAATGTTGCAGTGACTTAATTTGGTGTCAGTTTTCACGCTGCTTTTATAATGTAGGTGAGTGCACTTTCTTCCCAGTATTTAGCAATACCATGATGTGATATGTTCCTGTTTGAATTTTAGGCTTCTTGGCCATGGTTAATTTTATTTCATCAAAATTTTAATATTGCCTGTATCAAACCACTGTGAAGCCAGGTGAGGTATTACAGAATAGAAAGAAATCCTTTGACAGGTTCTATATTGAGTAACTTTCATTGGTAGGAATTCCGGATTTATTAACCCTCATGTGCAAGACAGTAGTTAACATGGACAATATGTTTATTATAAAATTTATCTGTCATTCTTTGTAAACATTTATAAATATATTTCTTGCATTTGTTTTTTGCAATTCAAATGATCTTTTAGAAATTTTGAATTTGGTTCATTTAGAATTGCTCTTTTGATAATTAGAGGACTTAACAGTTGGAAAATGATCGTGACAGAGTAAGTTGAGCATATGACAAGTGTTCAGCAGAGAAAAAAGTAATCTTAATGGCAGATTTTTTTTATAAATTGTTTTGTAGCTTATAAGATGGAAATCAAAGCATCCCAGTGTTGTTGTTTTTCAGGATTTAATTGCTGTGTTAGAAATATGGGTTGTTCACCTACTTTTATTCCACTTAACAGCTCCAGAGAAAGCGTGTGTTAAACTGCAAGTGAAAAAGTGTGACTAGGACTGTTCTTAAAAAAAAGGCCAATCTATAAGCAGAATGACCTGTCTTTTATTGGTGGCTCCAGTTTATAGCAGATGGATTTGGAAGCTGGAGAGGTCAATGAAGGGAATTTTTGCCTGGAAATGTAAACTTTTCAGAAAAAATTTCTACGTAAGTACATTTCGCTACTGTTTACCTTCCAAAGGCTCTTGTAAAATATTTGTTTGTGCCTCCTCCCTGTGGTGGATCAAAGCGCTTAAAGACTCTGATTAAATTCAAGGCTTTTTTTTTTTTTTCTTTTTTTTTTATTCATTATCTCAGAGCAAAATTAGGTTGGATTTTTAGGAGACTCACCTGAAGAGAAATGAGATTTAACCAACTTATATTCTTAAGTTTTTATTCTGTCTGATTTAAAAAAAAACCAAACCCAAATGACAGCAAAACAAAACAACAAAGCAGCACACCAAAAGAAGGAAACAAATCAAAAAAACCCCCAAATAAAAAAAAAAAAAAAAAAAACCACACACAACCAAAACCAAACTGGTAAATGCACATAAGTAAAAAGGAAACATAAGTAAATCCTTCAAAGTTATTGATACGCAGTAACCCATAAATGCTGCTATTTGTGCAGCTTCTCTTCTTCTTTTGAATTAAAACACAGTTACTGTAAGAAGAGTTAAAAACCTGTCTGTTACTTTGACAAATTTGTATGTGTAACAATGTTACACATTGTAACATTCTGTTACTTTTTTCCAAAGCGGAGGAACACGTGAAAATACACTGTATTCAATGCATTTTTTTAAACTTTGAGCATCTTATTTTCATAAGAATTTTTGACGGTGCTGTTCCAGAATTTCTAAGAAATTGCATATAAGTTCCCCTGAACTGTTGTGTGGGAGGCAGCCTTGCAGTATAGAGAAGAATTGATGATGTTACAATTGGAACAATGACAGGGATGGCTTTCCTTTCTTTGCCTTTTCTGTTCCAAATAGAAGTTCTTGCTCCATCTGCATGAAGTAAGTGACAGTTCAAGGATGGAACACAGGAGAGAGGAAAAACTGACTTTCCAGTAACTGTATTCTTTATGACTGCTTCAAAACTGACCTGGGTAATTTATTGACAACTTGAACCTTAACGACACAGGATGCATGGTTTCTCTCTGTGGTAGAGTTCTTTTTAAAACCTAGTATTTTCAGCTAATATTATTCTTCTATCCTTATGAACATATGTTGTATATTTAAGTATGTGATCCCACATTTTTGAAGGTAATTTTGCTTGTTTGTTTAACAAACTGTTTTACTTTCAAGGGTTTTTATTATTATTGTTTTACTGATGTGCACTTAGTGAGTTATAGACTGCACCTTAATTAAGTAATTATCAAGGGAAGAAGAGTCTACATCCACTGTATAATTGTCTTTTGCTAGTAATTACACTCATTCAGCTTTTTGTATCTCTTCTCTAGGGTCTTTTAAGTGGATTGTTCTAAAAATAAACCTCTTGATCTATTTGATATTATAAATACTGTGAGGATTTAAGGCTTAAGATATTTTAGAGGAAAAATACCCAATGCCTTCATTGATAGACAAACTCACATGTGTGCAAGGTAGCCAGCTTTCTGCGATGCTGGCTATTAGCAGTCCTTTATGTAATTCTTCTTGTTTGAATTAAATCTGGAGTTTTTCAGGAGTCACTTAGCAATGATCTCTGCTTCTAATAAAACATAATTGGACCTTATCTTTCTGCAGAATAGTGTCTGAAGTAACTATACCAGTATCTCTGGAATATTTTCTACAAATATAACAGAGTGGAAAGAAGAAATAAGATCAATTTGTCCTTAAGCTATGCAAGAATAAGGCTGTTTGGAACCAATATGTTCAACCCATATATCAAACATTAGATATATATGTAACATTTGAAACAGACTGCTTGCAGAAGCAAGCCAGTGATGCACAGCTGTAGAGATACTAAGCTAGCCTTTTCTATTCTTTCTTGTTTTGGATATATTTCTTTTTTTTCTTTTGTATAAAAACATGGAAAGGGTAAAAATTATACATGGGCAGGAACCTAATGATCATAAAGGAAATAAATCTTATACACAGTAATAAGTTTTTTTTAATGAAATATGTGTGGAAAAATGACACAAGTCAAACTCAATGTCCAGCAAGCCCAGTGGCCTCTATCTGATAGTTGCCAATAACAGACAACTAAAAGAGCAGCTAAAAGCAGTGAACCAGTTAAAGATCCTTCCTCAAATTGCTTTTCCAGCCTCCTAAAAAAATTGTTTTCTGAAAATCCAAATTACTTCGGCATCTTTTTTTATTTCTGTAGTGTGATATAGCTGCTCCCCTTTTTTTGTGTTCTGTTTTGCCTTTCATGGCTGTAATTGCAGCTTTGAATGCAATTGACTATTTTTTTATGGAATAATAGTTTTATTTCATATTCCAGACCTTGTCCTATGCAGATATTTAAAAATTAGGAACAGCATTCCACTTAATTACATGAACCATGTATAATCTGTAGCTCCATGGAATTTAACCAGGAGCTGACTTGGGTCTTCTGGTTAAAATAGATATTAAGATACTATTAAATAGAAGAGATTTCACCAGCTATGACTACATCATTTGGCTTCTACCTAAACAAGGAACAAAAAATATGTTGGATATTTTTGACTTTTATTTTCAAAAGTTAATCAGCAAATGTTTCCATCAAGTAATGAAAGAAAAAAATATTTAGGTTTATATTTTGGTCTTAAATTACTGTAAAGTCACTCCTGCTTTCCTTAGGTTTCCTATTTGTATCTTTTTTTTTTTTTTCCTCCCTAGTTCATCTGTTATTTTGGGTTTCCTATCACTTGATTTGTATGTGTTTGTCAGTGATTCCTTTTCCTATTTTAAGTTAAGAAAAGATTAATCTTCTTTTCCTCTTGTGTTAAAGGGATTTTTAACTATTATGAATGGCTGCGGGATCACCGCTATTTGGAGATCAGAGATGTTCTTAAGAAATCTCAGTTGTCACTTATATTGCTTGTTTGGGTTTTGTACCAGCTTGGTTGTGTACCAGTAAAACAATTCTAATTCTTCTGATCAAGCTACAATCAATTCTGCATTTCTTTTTTTTCCTTACCTCAGGTTAGCAACTGCTTAAGTTTGTTAGGTGCAGTGTGTGCAAGTCAGGAAGTTATCATCTACAATACTTACAAATTCTGAGGTGTTTGAATTATAGCAGTACTGTTCTTTCATCAAATTATCAGATAAGAAAAAGGATAAAATAGTAATTTACCAGGGAATTTGTTAACTGAATACCATAGCTTTTCTTATCCTACCTTCCTACCATTCGCAGGTGGTCTGTCGTCTAATCTCTGGCCTTCACTGGTGAATAATATGGTACATGTTTTCATGGTGACCTTGATAGTCATATTGAACTTAGCTCTCATTAGGTACTATTGTGGTACTTTAGTCGCTACCTTGTTTTCTGTGGAAAAACTTGGATTGTGGTAGTCATGGCTGAATTTACAGTTTGTGGGCTATATTTAGGCATTTTTTTATGAGGAAGGCTCTTCTGTACTTTCTCTTGGCATCAAATTTAACTAGAGTGAACTGATGTATTGCTGCTACGAAGAACAGGAGAGACATGCAGCAATTCACGTTAGAAAGACAAGTGAGTATCTCCAAAAATACGTTCTGACAGGAGTTGGTCCATTTTCTTCAAAGGCAAATTGTACTGTTTCATCACAAGTATTTGAGATGGAATCATTTCATACAGTGCTCTATATTTCTAAGCAACTACATATTGTTTGTTCTCTTCACAGATCACTGATCTTCAAAAATTAATATCAAGTAAAGTGAAATTTTGTGAGAATTTAGGCAACAGTCAATAAAGGAGAAAAAATTCAAAGTAACTTTAATAAGATACAGTTAAATGGCCTATTAAATTCACTGTAGAGGAATCTAAAATGATGAGACCACTGACAAATATTATGAGCTCTCAGTGACCATACAGTACAAAAGGAAGTTAGTAAAATGTTGTGGAAAAACTGTGGATGGAAGTCTTAAGCTTTGTAATGGTGCCTTGTATCTCCAACTTTGGAACACACAGGCTTCAAACAGGAGACAAGAAACATTTTAAGATTGTGCAGATCACCTGTAAAATTACAAAATCAGTATTGTACACTTTGTAGTTTTTCTTTCTCAAGAAGAGAATTTATATAAATGAAGCAAAACTATGACACATAGTTTTCAGTAACTCTAGTGTAATGTAGAGGATGAGCATGTGAAGTATATTTTTTGAATGTGGTGGTCAAGAAGTTTTGATTTATACCTCACTGAGGTTTGCTGTGGACATAAGTGAGGCTGATATTATGGAACTTTCTTGTAGATAACGATATAAAAAGTAGATATCATTTGGCAGTTGGCGATGGCAAAACAGAATGTGTAACCACATGCTATAACTTTGCCTCTTTTCAGTAAGCATGTGAATGCTTTTGGATGAATAATATTCTCATAAATCATATTTATGTTTAAATCCATAAAGCTCCACTAATAGTAAGGAGTAAGGTAATCTTAAAGTTCTGTCATTGAAGTAAACCGTTCCTTGTATACTCTGATATCAAGTGGCGCAAATGTGTCATCTGTAATATTAATGAAGTTTGCTTGAGGTCTTCAGAGCTTATGTGGGTCTCTTGTCAGTGGAGAATCTTTAAAGAAAGCATCTAGTATTCTTTCATTACTTGAACTTAATAACCCTAAAAGTTCACTTAGAGCCAGTTTCTCTCTTTCTGCTTGAGTGTTGCAACTACCTGCTGCATCCTTCAATTCCAAAGTTTCTGTATGATCACAGACTGAAGATCATTGGGTTTTCCCTCAACTGTAAGGGTAGGTTTTCTTTACCTCTGACAAACCTGTGTGATTTATGGTGTCTTTTTTTCTTCTGTCTTTTTCACTCCCCACTTTCACCTATCACTATATAGGAGACAAATGATTGTAGGACAAAGGTTTTTTTCATATGTGAATTGTCTTTTTCTTCATCTGAGCTCCAATGAGTTTGTCTACCAAAAAGACTGTGTAGATAATAACCTATGTATGATATCACTGTAACATCACAGAAAGATTTAAAACAGGAAGATTGAGTTTGTGATCCCTCTTTATTTAAGATGTATGCTACATTTGGGATTACAAATATTTTAATTTAGATGCAGTCTGTAGTTTAAAGAAGTGTATGATTTAGGTTTAAACAAAATCGTTTTCATAAATATTGTTTGGAAGAAAATGCATATTGTACCTACCCATGCAGTAATTACCTATGTTTGAAATGGGCAGGCTGATGATGTGCACTGATAGCAGTAAATGTATACTTTACTTTTTCTTACTTGCAACTTCCAAGCATTGACTTGATGAATGGAGCAATACATGCTGTAAGTGTCAAGTGCCAAAAAATAAGCAAACAGTAATAGCTTAAACGTTAGTATGTTGCCAATAGTGTTTGAGTCGCAAATGTAAACATCAGGCTGCTATGATGAGAATGAACTCCATCCCAGCTAGACTTAGTATTCCATGCTGCCAGTTCCTATTTGCATGGCTCTTATCTTCGAGTACTTCTATTCTGTCTTGCCAGAGTTCTGCCTCCTTTTTGCTTCTCACGTTTGCTTTCACTACTGTCCTGCTATGAAGCCTGTCTCTTGGTGAGAGATAAGACCTTCACAAAATTTGCTTTCGTTCTATTTATAAGAGCACTTTTCAAACTTTGATTGGCTGCTGTAATCATATATTGTTCATAAATGGTAGGTAGCTGCTTCTCCCAGACTCCATTTCACTTCTAATTTAGAAGCGTTACATGCTGAATAAGTGCTGAAGTATTGCCCCGCATGTATTCCTTTCTTCAGAGGGACAGTTACCCACTTCATCAGTGTTGACTGAGTTGAGTACTTCTGTTCCACCCAGTTTGTGTTACTGGTTTTATTTCTTCTTTTACTACGTTCTCTGTCTTTTTGACCAAAACAGCTGCAGTCAAGGCAGATAACTTATTTAATTTTGTATGTACTTAAATACACATATAAAACTTGCTTTTTGATGAACTTAATTATTGTTTAAACTTTTAAAATTATTATTTTCCTTTTGCTAATGCAAGATGAGTACTTTGATTTGGCAAACAGACAAAACAAAGGACGACTCAGATATTTCAGAGTCCTAATGAGATAAACTATCAAAGAAACAGAAATATGTTATTTCTGTATGGAAACTTGCTGAATTCTTGAAATTGTTGAATTGAGAATGATTGGCTTAACTCTTCAAGGGGTTTTGAAAGTACATGTGTAAGGTATGCATGAAGACTTTAGTGAGTTTAAATGTTTTGGTTTTTTTTTTTTAAATAATATATATCAGTATATAGCATGGGTACTCAGACTGTTCACAATCATAACTGCACATCAGGGAGGGGGAGAGGATTTTTAGTTTTTGGTGCACTTGGCAGATTCTTGCTTTACTTAAACTTTGATGTTACAGAAATTGTAATATGAAACTTCTGCTGTAATGAATAACGTTGCAGAGTTGTGTGCCTGAACAGCTTCAGGAATTGATCCTTACCAGTGTTTATATATTAAGGGTGCTGTGTACCCTGGCTCTTTGCCAAGGATCCTTTTAAGATTGCAATATTGAAGACTTTATCCTTTTTCATTGTTAGCTGTGTTTCTTGTGTCACTATTGATTAATTTGGTTTTTATTTGCTGATCTTCAGTGAACTGAAAACACTGGAGACCTATAACAGTCATTACATCATAGTACTGTTGAAATTAAGTTTCAGCATTCTCTTGCACTGACTCTCTCCTTTCATTTGGTTGTAACCTTGTGGGACAATTCCTCTGAATAAGGGAGAAAGCATTAAGTAGTGGAAACACTTACTCCTATGAATTGTTTCTAATTACTTTTTTTGAGTAGGGTTTCTTCTGTAAGTAGTCCAGTTAGTATACATTCAAAATTCAGGTGATGAGTTACACTGAAAAATTTATTTTCCATGGTTTATGCCAGCCCTTGCAAAAGTACAAGCTGGGTGAATTTTTTATTTAATATAATTCCAAAGCCAGTACCAGTGATCAAAAAGAATTCTGAAAAAAAAGTGGTGATATCATGACACATTTTTGAAATATATTGCTAAATCCATTATTTTTTAATAACAGTAATGTTCTGTGGAAACACAATCTGTTTCCAGTGCATTAAAGCTAAAATTCATGTGTAGTTCATTACGTAATTTTCCTTGCTACTTGCTGAAAATTAAGATGGCAATTAAAAAAAAACCAACAAAAAACCAGCAAACAAAGGTAAGGAAAAAAAAATACTTGTGATTTTTCCTTTACATTTTATTATCTTCACTTTCTGTCATTCTGGTTCTCCTGGTTTTGTTTGAGTTTGAAAACAAAGATCTGCAGATCAGTAAGCACAACCATCATCTCCATTAATGAACTGGAATTTGTTATCTCTGTTCTCAGAAGTTCCAGTCTCCCATATTTATCACTGTACCTTCTATGAATAGAACTGTTGTGGCGGGTTTTATTAATTGAGAAAGGCTGGAAGCATAAGTATGGAATATCACTGCTGCAACACTGAACTCACTGTTCTTTGAGGAACTGCTGAAAAAAACACCAGCATGTGACTTATATGGATAAGGAGGACTCGTCCTGTGATTGCACATTGCTTTGTCTTTACCACTGAGATCTCTGTATCTTTCAGGAATTTCATAATATGGCACAAATAGTGTTTGACATAAATTAATTTTTTTCTTTCACTATGTGAGTTTTTACTACTTTGTTTTTCTGGTATTTATTTCTCTTAGTTTCTTATCATGGTTATCTTTTTTTTTTTTTTTGTGTTAAGAGATGGCTGCTGGAGTGGACATTGCATTTTGGAAAGGCAAGCAGTGATGGCTTTAAAGTGTGGTCCTTGATATTCTGTTGCTATTACCGATTATACAAGATATTCGAAGAAAGACCAAACCAGAAATATCCTGGAGAAACAGTGTTCTGGGTTACACTGTGCACTGCCAAAAACTGCTTCTGAACAATGTGCATTGAAGCTTAATGCAGACAGATGGAAGGACTGGTACTTGGCATAAATTATATGAGTTGCCTAAAGAATTAATTTCTTCCTGGTATACTTTTTTGAATTATATGCAGTAACCAAATGAGTAATTGACTTTGTCAGTCAAAGCATGCACATTTTGTCCTTGTACAAAATATTCAGAGGAAATTTCACCCAAGCCCTAAAATGCTTGAAACTTTCAGATTTACAGTAAGCTGAATTTGCAAAAGAGAAGTTGTCTGGCAGAGAGGAGCTGAGCATGTGAAGTGCAAGACTGCTTTGTTTGGGATTCGTTTCAGTGATACTGCTTTTAAAAGTACCTTTTTTCCTTTTGACTTGCTGTGTTCCTTTTAATTTGAATGAGCTTGGGCCGTGTCTGGTGTAGTTTCTCCTTTCTTTCTCAAATACTCCTGGAGGATTTTGTGAAAATCAAATCAGCAGCAAATCTTGTAATATTTTGTCATGTTGATTCATATCTGCATCATCGTGTGTGTAGGAGAGCTCTTGCTCTTTTATTAACACAGAAGAAATATGTCAAGCCAGCCTTTTCATTCTGTTGAAACTGAACAAAACTTTCTGCTCCATGTATTTAGCAAGGATTTGATTGGCTAATATGGCACAAACTGGGCATGATATATAAAGGAATTCTACAGTGAGCTCTGCATTAGTAGCACCCTAGTTAATGTTAGTTTGGCTACTTTGAGTACAAGGATTGATACTGCTGACTTTTTAAAAATCTTCTCTAATGCAACTGAATATTTTCATCCAGAGTTATGCCTAACTCTTTAAATGCTTTTGGCTTTAGTTCTTTGCCGTGAATATGGGTAACTGGTGACTTTTTTGGGAACATCTGTCCAAATTTTTCTTTGCCAAGTATTTCTAAAAATGTGATTTTTTTTTTTTTTAACTTTGTGTTCTCCAATTTTCCATATACTATTCCTGAATTATGACAAGTAGAGCCACAGAGAATGTTCAAAGAAGCAAAGGTTCTTGAATTCTAATTTTAAGGCCAGACAAAAAGCAGTATTTACTTACTACGACCTCCTGTGTTAGGTAGGCCTAGTAATTTCACTACTGAGCTCTGGAAAAAAACCCTCATTGATACTCTCAGTCTGATTACAGATACCAGGCTGATCTTTAGTATATGTAAGAAATTTTAAAATACTTAAACTTTCAGCCTGATGCCTGTACCGGTCCTGTTGTTGATAGCAGTATGATACAGACTTGTACCTGCATGCTCATATCTTGCACCTATTAACTGGAAGGGATTTTCTGTGAACTGGAGATGACCCATTGCTTGACTTTAAGGGGAAAGAACTTATGAGTCATTATACCTGTGTTTCAGTCATGTTCCAAAGTGCAGAATGTATAGTGAGGGCACAGAACTACAGGAAGAAAAAGTAAAGTGGAAATAGTTTATACTTCAAATAATTTTTACTGAAATGTAATGTCTTGTTTCTGTGTTTATTTTTAAATGTTCAAATTTTCTAACTTGAAGGAAGTAGTAAATTCTGAATTTAGCATAAAGAAAAGAGTTAATAGAAGTAAGTGTTTTGCACAAAAGTGTCTATTAAATGTGTAGGAAAATAGAAGTGGTGGGTCAGTCCTGTAGCATTGTCTTGTCTAATGGAACATACACTTGGTTCTTATGCCTGAAGAGAATGTTACACTTCGAATCCTGACCAATCTCATTCAGAGATTTTTTTGAGGGAGGTCTCGCATGGGATTTCTGTCCGTGAAACTCAGAGAAAGGTTGCATAATGCCGGAGTGAGCATACCTGTAAATCGGTTTAAATTCTTAAACCTGCTGCTACTATAAAATAGAAGTCCATTGATTAATCTGTAATGTTTTGATGCAGAATAAACTGCAGTGACTAAATGTAAAGTTTTGATAAAGTTTCATGCAAGCTGTCGTAGTGAATTACAGAATTAAAAACCTAACTGAATGTGACTTAGAGCTGCCTGCTCTGGTTGACCCTGCTTTGAAGCATGGGTGAAATTAAAACAGTCTTCAGACATTCAACTTGAACTTCTCTTTTCCTTATTCTGTAAAAGGCAGATTCTGAGAGTTCCCTAAATTAACAAATGAAGTTACTGGTCATTATTTTCAAGTTTACATCTTAGAGTAGGCTTCTGATAAACCCTTAAATGTCTTCTGTGTTTAGGGTTTTAGTAGTTCTTGAGGTTTCTCTTTTTTTTTTTTTTTTTTTTTAAGGCATTTTGATTTGTCCCAGTTACGAGCATAGCATGCAACTCTTGTTTTGTTAAAGTGAGGTTCTTTTGCAGTTCTAGTGACAACTCTGCAAGTGTGTGTTACAGATACACACACATATAAAAAAATAGTATACAACTCTTTAAAATTGTTTTTTATTCTCCTAAATTATTTTTGTTTGTAAAGAATAAGAAAACAGGTGTTCAGGTTCTTTCCAGTGTTTCCTTCTTGTAGGCTTGAATATTGTGCTTCTTCATTGTCTGTGTATTTCTTGTGACAATTCTGTTTATGTGTTTAATAGAATCTTTCTTTTAGATGGAAAATATGTAATGTGTATGTTCTGTAACAATGCATTTCAAGTTCTGGCAGGTGCAGAGGTTTTTTTCTAAAGTCTTGCTATCTGTGTAGCATCAATTTATACTTCCAGAAGAATAGCATGAAATGTAATCTATTTTGAATAAACTTCGCATTGTTATATGGCTAGAAATACCCATTCAGTGGTAGAAATGCACCAGTTTAAAGATACATTACATTGCAATTACAAATGTGATGTCTTTTTCTCAAGAGAAGTTATAAAATAGCTGATTAACCTTACAAAGTAGGATTTGCTCTTTATGCTTAAAATTTCTTGCTTATGATTCAATGCAAGCCTTAACTTGTTTATTCTACTTTTTTTTTCAGGAATTTTTTTTTTTTTGTTAAATATAATGCTTACAAGCTAAAATGCAGATTATTAAAAAATAATAAAACATAACCTGATCTATGTGGAAGCACATATTCCTGCTTGCGGTGTTGCTGACACACGTGTGTATCTGTGTACCTCATAACAAAACTGTCTAATCTGTCATATTTTGCTGTGGAATGAAGTAAACAGCTTGAAAGAAAAGCTTATTTGTGTAAGTGCAATAAAGATGTGTATGGAGGCTGAGCATGAGCCAGCAGTGTGCCCAGGTGGCCAAGAAGGCCAATGGTATCCTGGCCTGGATCAGCAATAGTGTGGCCAGCAGGAGCAGGGAAGTGATTCTTTCCCTGTACTTGGCACTGATTGGGTTACACCTTGAGTACTGTGTCCAGTTCTGGGCCTCTCAGTTTAGGAATGATGTTGAGGTGCTGGAGAGTGTCCAAAGAAGGGCAGCAGAGCTGGTGAAGGGACTGGAACACAAGTCCTATGAGGAGAGACTGAGGGAGCTGGGGTTGTTTAGCCTGGAGAAGAGGAGGCTCAGGGGGGACCTCATCACTCTCTACAACTCCCTGAAAGGAGGCTGTAGTCGGGTGGGCGTCGGTCTCTTCTCCAAGGCAACCAGCAAGAGGGCACAGTCATAAGCTGTACAAGGGGAGGTTTAGGTTAGACATTAGGAAGAGGTTCTTTACAGAGAGAGTGAGCTGTCCATGGCAGTGGTGGAGTCACCATCCCTGGAGGTGGCACTTCGTGCCATGGTCTAGTTGACAAGGTGGTATTGGGTCATAGGTGGGACTCGATGATCTGAGAGATTTTTTCCAACCTAGTTGATTTTATGATTCTGTGACTCCAGGACATAATTCTGAAACAGGACTCAAGTGGTTTCTGTATACTTCTGAAAAATAACTGGCTTGATATCTTATAAGTGAGTAGGTAAGAAAGTAATTTCTTAAATTTCTGTGCACATACATGCTAAGCCATCAAACTGCTTAGTAAATCAGTAGTTTTCACTGGCCAATTTAGACACAGTCTCTACTTCCTAGTGAAAAAAACAAAACAAAGCATGCCATTATGAAATTGATTTATTATGCAAAGGATGCATTGCTTATTTATAATGTAAATACTACAGTGCTTTAGTGAAGATTGTTTCTTGCTGTGGAATTCTTCTATATTTGAGTTTTTTGGATGAGTTTGGAGAACTCTGTTAAATGTACTTATCCACATTCATATGTCTGTAAATATTCCAGTAGTCTTAATGTTTCTGTATAAGTAGGAAAGCTACAATGAGGCTAATGTTACGTGTAGCAGGAGGATAGGAACTGAGAAGCTTGGAAACTCTAGCTCTGAGATAATATATTTCTTAATATCATTCACAGCTGTTCATATACTAAATTTGCATGCAGATATTCATACAAATTGAAGGGGCAGTATTGTTTCTATCTCTTCCTTCACTGTAAGGCAAAGCAAGTAAGGTCCAGTTGTCCTCATTCTCTGTGTTGTCATCTGAAAAGCTGGAGATGACTTAGGCTTGGGGTAAAAAGCCAAAGGAATTTTAACAATATTGTAGTCTCCTCAACAGGATATTATGGTTAAGTTCAAATATATTGCCTGCCACTATTAGGGGATGGCAGTACTGGCAAGCCAGAAAGAACATGGAAATACATGCTTTACTTAATAAATTTCATCATGAAAGGCAATCAAGACCTTTCCATATATTAAGTAGAGATCTAAAATGAAGCTGTGGTTAGCATCACAGAATAGTTCTCCTCATACTTCCAATTTAGTATTATCATACTTACAAGTATAGTATGTAGTATTACATGTAATAGTATATAGTTCTTATAATAAGCAAAGGCATTAATATGTTTGAATCTTATTTCATAGAATCATAGAATACTTTCGATTGAAACAGTCCTTTTAAAAGTTGTCTAGTCCAGCTGCCCTGCTGTGAGTATGGACATCTTCAACTAGACCAAGTTGCTCTGAGTCTCATCCAACTTGACCTTGAACTTTTCCAGAGATGGAAAAGGGGCATCTGCTGGCCCTCTGGGCAACCTGTTTCAGTGTCTCACCACTCTCATCGTAAAAAATTTCTTCCTTGTATCTGTTCTGAATCTACTTTCTTTCAGTGTAAAACCATTAACCCTTGTCCTATTGCTACAGATGTATTTGTTGTGTTTCTGTGATTTCATAGGTAATTTTATTATTATCTAAGCAGGAGCAGTCAACAGCTGTTGTACAGAAAGATAGCACATGAAGTACTTTATTAGAAAAAATTCTTGGGCTGTGATCTTCTTGAAAATGTTATGTGTGGCTGAAAATAAGTCTAGTCAATGCTGATATTCTGTAACAACTCAAAAATTGGAAGGATATTCATGGGCTCAGATTCAGTATTCAGTCTATGCTGTAGAAGAACAGCTGACTTGATTATGTTCTAGGGCATGACAGGCAGAAAATAGATCTGGTGGTTTGGTGTTTTTTTTTTTTGCAATCTGTACATTATATACACAGGGTAAAAAATGTATTTTTTAGACTGTGGTCCTCATTTATGCACTACAAATGTTTATTTAACCCCAACCTTGGAAATCTGTTGTAATACCAAACATCCAGTGCACTAGAATAAAAAAGCATGAACTTAGTTAATTTTGCCAATTGTCTCTTAAGAAATATTAGAGTGTGTTTGGAAAGCCTTTGCATGAGAAGACGATGAGAAAATAATCTTAAACAATGAAGACTGAGACAGATTTTGATGTTGTTTTCATCTGCCTTTTGTGACCGTATAGAGAAGATGGAGCCTGAGTGTTCTCCTTACCAATAGGTAGGAATGGGATTAGAGGTAAAGGACATGTTACAGCATGGAAACCCTAATTAAGCGAAAGGAAAAAAAATTTCTTATGAGAGTGAACAAACCATGGAATGGGCCAGGAATTGGAATCTTTGTTCCTAGAGATACTCAGAGTTTGACTGGGCATGATTCTGTACCACCTTTTGTTATTGGACATGCTTTAAGCAGTGATTAGACTGGATGACCTCCAGAGGTTGTTTACAACCTAGATTTATTTAATGATTATAAAGAAAATTAATAGCAAAAAAGAGACTTTGCTATACTTATAAAATATAAGGAAGCTACTAAAACCTTGTTGACCAAATAGTTTGTGGTAAGATTTTGTGTAACTTGTGAATGTAAATTGGAAGCTTTAAGTATTAAATCTGGTTCTGTTGAGGAAGTTTACAAGATGTTTCCTAACTCAGAATGTGCAATTATCCATTATTTCCTAGTTTGTTTAATCAGGAGACTATAGGAAAAATTTGAGGGAGAACAATAAAATAAATAGCTTATTTTCTTTTTAGATATAGCACAAATGATACATAGTTACAGAAGTTAAATTGCAGAACATGTTTTAGAAAAATTATGTGTATTTATGTGTAGTTTTCCACATAGATAGATATGTGCACTGGTTTACAAATTCAGAAACCGTTGATAAGTGGTTTCACTTATCAGACTTGCTTTCCAGTCTAGTTGAAAAGAATATAGAGCAGAGGATAGAGAAATCTTACAAAAGTAGTTTCCTTTTCTGTTATGTCATGTCATTCTGTCTCCCTTTATCTGTGTACACAGTGGTTTTGGTGTAGTAATTTACCCATCTCATGAGAGTAAAGGTACCTGTTTATGTGTGTTGGTCATAATAGCCAAGAGTAGACTAATTCTACCATCTTTCTTATATCAATAGGTTTTTGTTAGGATTTCTCAGCAGGGCAGCTTTGAGGCATATTTTTCCTCTGAGCCTTTTAACTGTTTTATCACTGATTCTGGTGAGGCAACTATTTTTATTTTTATTTTTGTTGTTGTTGTTGTTGTTGTTTTTTTTTTTTTTTTTTTTTTTTTTTTTTTTTTTTTAAATTTCACTTCATAGTAACATGGGAGGGGGCAGGAGGAAAACACAGCCTCAGCCCAGCATTTTTTTTGAGGAGGGCTGGTGCAATGTTACTCACTTGTGGATCTAGCAGTATTGTTGGAACATTCCTCCTAAAACATGAGAGAGATGCTATGGTAGAGGAGTTGGGGCAAAATGTATTATGTTCCCAGGCACCATCACTTTTCCATGGTATTTTAAGGTCTGTTGAGAAAACTGGACTCTGAATGCAGAGGCTTGGCATAAGGTGTCGGATCCCAACTGACCTCCTAGTCCAAAGCAGACAGTTTCTCTGAGGTATTTAATGGAAAAGATTGTTGCTTCAATGCAGTAGGTTGAAGCGGTTGACCTGTGAAACATTTTCCTTTTTGGCTTCTATCACCATAGCGAACTACAGCTGATCTTGACAAAATATGACTAGATGAGGATGGGAACTCAATCTCTCTTTAAAGTATTACTGAGAAGAAATGAACTCAAATGTTAATGTGCTCAAGTGCCCTTTCAGGCCGTTGTTTTTCTTTTCAGCAGAAGAAAGGTGGCACATATAGGTCATTAGAAATAATAAATGACAGTCTTCAGCTATGGTTGCAATTCATAACTATAAAGTGTGTTATTATTGAACCTTTGCAGTAGACTGAAAAAGGGAGTTGGCATCTAGTCTGAAATGTTAACTGTAGTTCTTGTTAGTGTCGAATTCACTGCAAAGATTTGCAGATTTGATATGTTGCTTTGGTTTCATTTTGTAACTAGCACTTTGACAGCCATGACAATCTGCTACTGCTTGTTTGTCATCATAACTAAGACAGCCTGACATAGAGAGCTTGTAGGTAAACACACAGTAAAAGGCACTAAGGATTTGATCCCCAGTCTTGATATGTAACTGGCTTTTATTGCAAAACTTCCGTGACAGAAGGAGGAAATATGTGCAGTATTTTAGAGATTAGTTTTATGGGAGACCAGGATTTTCTAAATTGCCCTTAGCACAGTATCTGCTGCATTGAGCCATCATTCTATACAACTGTTTTGGCTACCAAAGTCCTTCTGATTTTAGTTGTTATGTTCTTTCAGTCTGCTTGAGAGCTGCAGAACTCTTGCTCTTTACATGACTAATTGGAATCAAATATTGTCAACATTTCAAGGAATTGTCAGGCAAAGATGACATACAGACCTAGAAAGTCGTATTCCCCTTCTACTTATATAATGTACCTCTTTTAGAATCAACATAGCATTAAATTAATATAATAGTTATCAATGATGTTTTCTCTGTAATCTCCAGTTTCCCTATTTGGAAATGGAAGGTTACAGGTGATTTCTTCTCTGTACCAGGCTTTCCTTGGGTGAAGAATCTACTGGCAGACACTTAGAATACCTTGTGGAACTTGATATGCCATATGTAATAACCCTTGTTTAGAAAAAAACTTCATGTCTGTAGTGACAGCACTGTAAAATGGAAATAAGAGAATGTGTTTAATTAGTGATGGAAGTATAATTTAATGCCAATCTTCTTTTAATAAGACAGGTTATGCTACTTGGTATTTCCTAATGAAGTAACCTCTGGATACGAATAGTCTGTGTTAGATAAAAAGTAGTGGGAAGTAGTACCGACCCTCTTTCTGCTATTAAAAGATCAGTAATTATTTTTTGTGTTAGAGTTTGGGATAGTATGAAAAATGCAACTAGATATAGGCTGAATGTGTTCAGCAAATAGTTATAATTAATGGTACTTTCAAAATCTTTTTTCCTGCATATATTGTGTGATTTTTTTTAATCTTTTTTTTTTTTTTCCTTATAGTCATTAAAGTAATGGCGGAGCCTTGTCCCAAGATGAGAAAAATATTTGGAAAAGCCTTAATTGGCTTATGTGGATTTTGGGTCAAGTCTGTGGGGAAATGTTCCTGAAATCTAGGCTTAGAACCCTGCTATAGTTAAATGAGAAATGAGGCAAGGTAATTTTCAACACAATTTTTTTTTGACAGCATAAAGCTATGGAGGTTCTTACAGGAATGTAGACTGGGGTTTAGAGGCACTATAAAAAGAATGTTTAATTTGATTTTATTTCATTTTAGCTCACTTTGGGTTTTAACAACAACAGATCTCCATAAAGTACTACAGAAAATTTCTGAACAGAAAAGACAACACTATTTAGTGAGAAAGAATAGACAGTTGTGTGTTTTTTCATCCTCCAGTATAGAGCGCTGCTTCAGAGCTTAACTCAGAAACTAAGAGAGCAAAAGAAGAGTAGGAAGCAACTGAAGTTCACAAATTGTCTTCTGTTTGGGAAGATCCCAAAATAAATTGCACTGTATGCTGAATAAATGATTAACATTTGGCAACATTAAAACTAATCTCATTCTGGGGCAGGATATAGCAGATTTTAGTGCTCAGCAGTATAATTCTATTTTAAGGCAAATTGAAGGCTCTCACTGTTCTTGAAGCATAGGGAAATCTCAAGAATACAGAATGTAATTTCCTAATTGAATACTAAGAAGGCTGATCTCTTCTTGTGTGTGTCTCTGTGTGTGTGTGTGTGTGTAAAGAGTCGTTTCAGTTGTAATTATAGCTGCCAAGAATTTATCCAAAGTAAAACAGTCACGTCTTCATTATTAAGTAAAAATGCTTCAGCAGCATAGTTGTTTCTAATACATTCCCTCTCCAAGAATTCCACGTGGACTTTGTGTGTCATGTACTGAAGCATCAGCAGGGGTTCCTGCAGCAAGTGGGATTATCCTTTGTCAGTCATCCTGGCAAGGTCAGAATATGCTAGGTTTGAGATTAAAGGCCATAGTAACCTGACATAAGACCTGAGAGACTGAGATAACAGAGTGCTCTTGTGGATGGGAAAGGAGGATGATGTTAGGGGTGCAGTAAGGTTGTGAAAGTAGCATGGCATAATTTCTTTGGCTGTTAAATAATCATTTTTGTTGATTCTGGTATTTTATTGTAATAGTTCAAAGTTGTTAGAATAAATTTGGTATGGCAGTTTGCAGGTAAGAACCAAGCATTGTGATACACACAGCTTTTTAATTTTCTACTAATTCTTTAGTAGGGTCAATGAATGGGAGCATTGAAACATTCACCTTGTCTCATTTAAGTCAGTGAAAATATTCCTGCTGGTGTCCTTGAGATTTGGAGAAACCCTGAGGACTGAAATAAGCAAAATGTAATTTTTAAAGAAAAAACGATGAAAAATTTTGGGGAAAGATTTAAATGATATAGACTAAGGGTAGAGAGGAAGTAAATGAAATTTGGAGACTATGATGGAGTCTATTAGTGCACATTTTAAGATGCTACTGCAGCAGGGATACCAGTCAATAGACTTTTTTCTTTCAAAAGATTCTAGTCTCATATTTAGGGTAGTTTTTCCTCCATCACTTCCCAGCATATGCAATGAGACTCATGCTCGGCCTTTATAGACATTTCTTACTGAGGAACTTTGTCCTGTTTTACGTTCAGGATGTCTGTCATCAGAGGATCTATACCAGTGTTCTGCAAACCATTTAGGAATGGGCTACTTCTTGATCCTTGTTTTGCTGTTCTTCAGGGAATGCATTGTGAAGCATCTTACAGCACTCCAGGCCAAAGTTGATTAGAGTTTTCCGTATAAAGCAGAACCTTCAGAAAATGTTATATATTATTTCAGAGTAATACAATCACTAATGATCTACAAGAACTGGGTCAATTACTTTGAGTTAAATTTAAGTTGCTTGTAAGAATAATTCCTTTAAAAAATTCAACACTTGATGATGTACTCATTTGTTATCCTAAGTGAGTTTAATAAAAGAATAATTGCAGGTATTTCAAACTTTCATTTGTGCTTAAAATTTTGAGGATTCCTCTAGTGAACTGCCTTTGAATGCTTTTATTTATTTTTTTTCTTTAAGCTTCATCAGTAAAAGGTACTGCTTAGGGTCTGATGTATAATGTTCTCTTATGGAGCCCTGCATATTGAATTGCTCTTTCTCTGAATATCTGCTGTTATTGACTGTGACAATGAAGCCAGTCTTTGCTCTTAAAAAAAAGGCTAATGGCTCTAATGTCTTTAGAACCAATGGAAGATAGCCATTTTGGAGGAGAACAGGTCTTGTTATTTCCCTGAGGAAGACTATTCTTATGCAGCAGATTTGACAGATAACATTTAGTGATTAAAAATAGTCACCTGCAGTTTGAAAGACAGAAGAAAGCCACTGTGTCTCAGCTATTCTGTGGCTTCTGTGGATGCACAGTAGCTTGGATGTTTTGACTTCTACGTGTTTCTATGTGTAACATATCCTGATTGTATTTGTATTTGATGAAAGTTAATATTTAATGAAATAGTTTTAGCACATCTTAATAAATGAGGATACAAACTATCATAGACAATATTTACTTCATGTGAGAATTTCTTATGTTCTTTTTTCCCCAGACTTAGAATATCCAAAAAACCTTAACTGTCCATAACAAAGGCATGAGTTAGGGAAAAAAATTGTAATTTTTTTAAAATTACTTTACTTTTATTTGGGATTCATAAAATTCAGTGTCAGCAGGATTCAACCTAAACTTCTTGTCTTGTTTATAGACCTGGTATCATCATCATGCATTTTATTTGAAACTGTTTCAACTCTATTTTGTTAACTCCATTTTAGCATAGCTTTTGTCAAGGGAAGAAGTAACTGGCATGTTCAGTGTTGACAACATTTTTATTATTTAATATTTGCAGATAGGATAATGAAAAACGTCACAAGACAGGTGTCTCTTAAGGGATGAGTAAAAAGCTCTTAAATTGCGGTTGTGTTAGAACTGGTGTTTGAAAAATTGGAACATTAGAAATCTTTTTGAAACAGCAACCTCTGTTGATTAATCTGAGAAATATTGTACTGTTTTATTAATCTCTGTTAATATACACAGAGCTTTCTTTGAAAAGGAAACATCTAATTAGGCAAAGTTCAGAATAGGTAAGTAATTAGTGATATTATGAATTTTAGACTTAAATTCCACTTTAAATACAGGCTGAATGAGCACAGACATTACTGGTTCTTGTTACAAAGACTGGCACACTTTTGAAAAGCAAGTTATAGTTGTGAAGTACCTTAAGGAGATTAACTAAAGCCTAAATTCTTCTTAAGCACATGGTACATTTATCTTGCAAATAGTTTTCTAAGAAATAAACCTTGACTCGGTTTTGTTTAAACAGACCTCTGAAATTCCTTTTACCTGTAGAATAACTATTTCTTTTCTGTGAGACAGCTGATCTTTTCCAAATGTATCTGATAATGAAACCCAATTCAAGTATGTATTGCTTGCTGGAATATTTCTCTATTTTCCCAAGTCACATTATCTATTAATACTACTCTATTTAATAACGTATCAGCCTAAAATCTGTATGCTTTTGTTTTCTATTATGTTCTCCAGTTTGCTAATTTTGTACTTTTCTAATGTTGGCAAGAAGTGTGAGAATTTTTTTGTATCCCACAAATCCAATGGGATGACTGACTGTCTTAGAAAACAGTTGTTTTCTTCTTACCAATGTTATTTTCTCTTGTCTGTATATTTGTTTTATTGTTGAGTTTAAACTGTATGACACCTTATTTGCATTCTATAATTGTAGATGCACAATTATGATTGTACTTTCAGAGTACCTTCAAATCTACTGAAGAAATTGCTATTGTTTCTAGAAATTAACCCAACTATCACAATATCTCAACCACCATTTTATCTATAGTGCATGTACAAATAAAATTTTAAAACTAACTAATATAAAGCTATGTAGACATTAAAATTACAGCATTGTAATAGTTGATACAAGTTACATCAGCTTTGCAAATACCTTTATGTTAGGACCTTGCCTAGAGGATAGTAAAGTCAACAGTGATGTTTTACTACTTCTAAACTTTACAATGCCTATGTTCTCATTCAGATAAAGTGTTTTGTATCCAATATTTGGAGGTGAGTTTTTTTCAGTAGCAGAGAATATTGGGAAGGTGAGCAAAGGGCAGCTTTGGAAAGCAGAGAAAAAGTGGTCTCCTAGGTGATGAACACAGTCGTAAGGAAAAGAATGATAACTGTATCCACTAAGTAGTAACATCAAAACTGGAGTGGGACTGAACAACAATTAAATTTATAACTAAATTGTGTGTATAAACACACACACACGTATATGTGTATACATGTATAAAATATTTTAAAAAAAGGCAGTTCTTGTGTCTCATATTTGAATTCTAGCTACCCTAGATTAAAGTTAGGAAAAAGTAATGAAGTTTTGGAGTTATTAGGAACACCGCTAAACTTACATAGGTCTGAGGAATTCCCATTCTCTCCCAATTTCAGTCTGCTGATCTGCTACTTGACATTTTGTGCTGCAAAAGTAGTTCTTTGCCATGATTCCGTGTTGACCAGCCTGCTCCCATATAGTTTTCCTTTGAAGACTGACCCTCAATCCACATCTCCAGTTCACCCACCACTACAAGTGACTCAGGCACTCCCAAGTAACAGAAGCTAGCACACATTGTCTAGCAGCTGAAAAACTGTTTGGTCTCAAAGAATCACACCTTGTCAAAAGACTTCTTTTGCCTCTTGACTGTTAGATAGGCCATAACATGTATCATGCCTCTTACAACTACCCTGAAGTAGAATGACTTTATATAGTCCAGATCTAAACTAAGCATCTAAGCTCCAGGCTTCCAGAAGCTAATCAACCCCAAATTAAGTGGTATAAATAATGACATGATAGTAACCTGCATCCTCACGGGAGATCTTGTTTAAGAAAAAAAGTTTATAATAGTTCAGGAATATATGTCTATATATCCAGATATGCACACAGACATTTAGTGTAGGGTTTTGGAATCCCACATGTACTATCTCAAAGCCTTCATTACCATTTTGATTTTTTTCCTTTTCTAAATGTTGTATTTCTTAGAGGTAATCAACACTATATAAGCCTGGTAAGACTTCTCTTGGATTTTCTGTAAGTTACTGGTGTGTGCAAAAGTGTAATCAACATCAAATACTGTTACTTAATTCCTACAGGAGAGTCAGATTTTTTTTAATCCGACTGTAACTGCTGTACAGCTGTTATAGTCTGTAACTGCTATTGCTTCAGTGGTGCAGTTAAATGAATATCTTTAAATCAAGATAGCACCTCTTTTATATAGGTTGATCACTTATGACTTTGAAAGGATTCTGAGTGAAAACATATCAGAGGTTTGAATTACTTGTATTTTCTTGATGAAGTGACATAGTCTTGAGTTACGGGTGTATGTTATTTTAAAATACTTTCTTGTGCAAATTCTTAGCTTGATATGCATAATTTAGAAATTACTAGAACATATAACTGAATAGTTAGGGTGCACAATGCTGAAGTCATGTAAAGGCTATACATTCAAAATGTAGGAGAAACCTGATAGCATTTACATGCCCTGCATCCCAATTGCAACTAAGCCTCAAAGATGGGATATATTATGAGCAATTGGGATATATATTTCACTTAAATTATAGTATTCTACACTCTGCTGTTGCACATCGATGATTAATTTTTCATTCCCAGTTCTGAAGTCTGGTGCCAGTGCAACTAGCTGTTACTTGTTAGCAAAAGACATCTCAGCCTGTGTCAATCATAGATAAGTCTATACATGTACATCTTTCCTTTGAAAACCAGTTCTAAACAGCTCTCAATTTTTTTTCCTTTAGTGATCAGTAATTGGTCATTTTTGATTTGATTTTTATATTCTTTGGTATTGTTCTGTGCACGTACTTTAAAGACATCTTGTATTATCTTGTCCTTTTAGGAGTTTCGTTGCTAGCTCCTATTCTTCTTCAATAGCCTTTAAGTCAGTTTTCTGATAAAAGAACTAGTGTTTATTAACACAGCCTAGTCACATGTGTGGCCCCATTCTAGAATCAGTGATTATTCCACTCTACAAAAGTAATAAAGTATTAGAAGATACATCTGTGTGGTGATTTTTATAGATGCTTAGGTATTTTACAGATGTAAGCATGACTCTTATTTTAATTGTGGCAGTATCACTGATACATTACTAGAATTGATCAACAAGTGGGAACTGTTACTTTTTTTCAGCTTTTATGGACTTTTGTTTTTAAAATATTTTTTGTCAGTAAGTTAGCTGTGTGATGCTTTCTCACATTTTGTTATAAGCATATAAATGTACTCAGTGTTTCAGGTGTATCTAAACAATGCTAATCAGTTTCCTTAAGTGTGAAATACTGTTTTAAGATACAGTCCCCAAGAGTTCCCTGCTGCTCAGTATTAGGGCCAGGCCTGTTTAGTATCTTTATTGATGATCTGGACAAGGGGATCCAGTGCAGCTCAGGAATTTCTCAGATGTCACTAAGTTGGGCAGGAGCGTGTATCTGCTGTAGAGCAGGAAGGCTCTGCAGAGGGATCTGAACAGTCTGAATCAATGGCATGAGGCCAACTGTCTGAGTTTCAGCAAGGCCAAGTGCTGGGTCCTGCCCTTGGGTCACAACAATGCAGGCAGCACCACAGGATTGGTGCAGAGTGGCTGGAAAGTTGCCCACCAGAAAGGGGCTTGGGGGTGCTGGTTGACAACAGTTGAACATGAGCCATCAGTGTGCTCAGGTGTCAGGAAGGCCAGTGACATCCTGGCTTTTATCACAAATAGTGTGGCCAGCAGGACCAGGGCAGTGATTGTCCCCCTGTACTTGGCACTGGTGAGCCTGCACCTTGAGTCCTCTGTTCAGTTCTGGGCCCCTCACTACAGGAAGGACATTTAGGTGCTGGAGCATGTCCAGAGAAGGACAATGGATCTGGTTAAGGGTCTGCAGCGCAAGTCTTATGAGGAGTGGCTGAAGGAACTGGGGTTGTTTAGTCTGGAGAAAATGAGATTGGTCTCTACAGCTACAAGGGAGGAGGTTGTGGAAAGCTGGGGGTCGATCTCTTCTCCTGGCTAACGAGTGACAGTACAAGAAGAAATGGCCACAAACTGTGCTAGGGTAGGTTCAGATTTGACATAAGGAAGAATTTCTTCACTGAAGGAGTGGTTAAGCATTGGAATGGGCTGCCCAGGGAAGTGGTGGATTCACCATCCCTGGAAGTGTTCAAGAAACAACTGGATGTGGCACTTAGTGCTGTGTTCTGGATCAAAGGTTGGACTCTGTAGTCTCGGAGGCCTTTTGCAGTGTTAATGATTCTATGATTCTCTGACTGCCTCAGATTTGGAAGAATAAATGTGTCTATGCCAGTTTATCTACTTTGTGCTCAGAATACAAGATCTTAGAGACCGAGATAAGTCTTACACATTTTTAGTGAGAGACAGTCCTTAAAAGGAACGATTAATTTTTCTCTATAAGCACAAATATGAGACATTTTTGAGACTTTAAACAGCAAAGCTGAGACTTTACTGCCTTCAAAGCTCTCTTACTTTTTAAAGAATTCAATTACTGCCGAGTATTTTTTTTTTTGTAATTTCTTTCTTTAACTGCTGCATATTTTCTTTTGTTTGATAACTTTCTTTAGTCAAGCTAAGGCAGACAAAATACCCCAGTTAACAGTCTTCAAGACAGTACTTTCGGACACACAGAGCAAAGGCCTTCTGATCCTTGAGAAATATCTAATATTATGATATATGACCTTGATGTGGGTGCTGCAGCAGTGAAATAAATTTTAATTCCTCAACACTAAAACATTTCAGTCCATCTTTTAAATGATCCTCTGTGAACCTGTTTCTCTCTGGAGAACTGTCAACCTTGTGAACTGGTTGAGAAGAGGCAGGTGACTAGCAATTGCACATACTCAGTTCCAGCAAAACTGGCTTTTTCTTTTGATTTCCCTTCAGTCTGACCTCTAATAATTCATTAGAACTGAGGAGAAGACCTTTTCATTGTGTTCTATGCTTATCAGTATGTTTAACTGATGACTTTTTTCCTTTACATTGGAGAATGCTGTATCATTTTTCATCTACTGAATGAGACTGAAGAACATTGTTTCTTGTCCCTGGGAATGCTTTATTTCATATAATTAAATCCATAGATTAAACCAGCAGGAAACAGATTCGGTTCCATTAAGGAAAATAGATTGTTCCTTGTCAATACATACTGACAAAACAGTTTTGAGGGAGCTTTTACAATTTCATTAATATTTTTTTAAAGATAGAAATAGCAGTGTCTTTGATCATGTAAAATAGCTAAAGTAAATCACTTGAAAAATGTTCTAGTTCAGATTCTTATTTTTTCAAATATAAAATACAACCTAAATTTTTAGTACAAAGATTGTCTTATAATCATTCTTGCTCCCTTGTAGATACTATGCTGTAGTAGTTTTGCTGGAAATTAAAATGCATATGTTTAATATAGATAAATATTTGGTGTATGACATATTGCCTAAAGAAATATGTGTGTGTGTGTGTGTGTATATATATATACACACACAGGTATATATATATAAGCCCAATTTTGCAGTAATGAAAGGAAAGGATCCCATTGTTTCATGTGTTATCTGCTACTGACTTGTGGGTTTGTACCAAACTGATGGAGCAAAAGATTTTGCTGTGATACAGTGTGGCTGTACAAGATACAGGAAACTGGTTTAAGCCTTTTCCAGCACATGTCAAGAAAACCAGCAGGATCTCTTCCCAGTTACAGATTTTGTAGCTAAATAACTTTAGTTGAAAAATACAACAAAACATGTTGGCAGTATAAAAGGTAAACATCTTTTCTATTGTTGTGGTGAAGTTTTGAACACTTCCATATATTAGTAGTATTTCTCATTTAAAGTATCTAATGGTTTAATGTTAACTAATAATGTTATCATGTCTTTCATTTTTTCAGTGCCCAGTGGTTGGAAAAATTTGTGTCTCCCTCTATTTCTATGAAAGACTGACTAAAGGCAGAATTAGTAACCTACTCAAGGCGTTTAATCCAGACATGTAATGTATTTTGCACACTTTACTACTAGATTTGTAAATGTCTCACTATTTAGTGGCAGGCTATGTTAATTCATAAACTGCAAACTCTGCATTGTAAGTAAATGAACATTTCCCTTAGAGAAGGCAGAGGTAGCAAAAATATTCTAAGTGAAAGGAATTAAAATGGGTTTCCTGCTGCATTTTTTATCACAATTATTTAGTTGGTCCTCTCAGTGTTCATATCTTTCTCTCTTTAAGAAACTGCAGCCTTTGCAGACTGTGAAAGAAATGTTTTCAGGTTTGGACATATGTAAAGCAGCACATGCATGACTTAGGATGGGTTTCATGTTAGATTAGTGTCTTGTGATTTCTGTGCTCTGTTAAGAAATTGTATAAGTGATGATATCAGTCAGTTTGCCTTCAAGTATAAGGCTTTACTTCATGTAGGACTTGGACATGCCTTAACTATTTACTTTAAGTATGTAGTTTTCTAGAGAAACTAATGCTACTCAGTTCCCTTTTATATCCAGGTATCAAATTATGGGATATTAAAATGCAATTCACTCATTTTGACACTTGAGTAAGGGTGTGACCTCTGCCCCAGCATCTGAGGATATGCAGTAGTCTGCATATCCTTAGGTGCCACACAGGAATGGGAAACACCAGCTTTTGCTATTACTTTTTCTAAGTTATATGAAAAGTTGTAAAACACTGTAAATAAAAAAAAATTCAAACAGTACTTTCTTATTTTTAATTTGTCACCTATAATGAAAGCACTGAGACCTAAGCAAACAGAGTGGCAAAAGTTAAAAATTTGTATTGTATCACTTCATTTCCTGCTCGAATGACCAAGTAATTTTTCACTAGTTGCTAGAAGACAAAATGATTTCCCTAAAAACTTGGAGAAGGTATTTGGCAAGTTTCGTCATAGTTAGGGTCTGTAAGATACCTACGGTAACATTTCTCAATAAGTGGGATTGGATAGTATTTTAGTCAGTAAAATCCAGCTATGGTACATGAGTGTACCATATTTAGTGTTAGGTATCTGATGATCTGGTTGAAATGAGTTATCTTGTTAAAATTCACAGTGCACTTCTTTTATCTTTTAAGTTGACTAGAGAGCTACCTTCTTAAATTTTTATTTAGGAAATTCCATATGCGTTCCATGTGTGTTCCATGTGCTCAATATCAGTAAAACATGTTAATGGCATGTGTCAGGATAGATATGTGTGTTATTAATTGTTTGATTATATGAAAATGATGAAATACAATGGCAGTAAAAAAAAAAAAAAGTGTTAAAAATGTCCATACTGTTTTTCTCAGGCAATTGTAGTGACTGTTTTTTCTAGTTTATTTTTCTTCAACTTGGCATTTTATATTCATGCACTTTGCTGATTCATGTGATATTTTTAAGCTTTTGTATCATTGACCATCTCTGTAAGTTCTGTGATTGCAATAAGGCCACTAGGAGCAAGAGGGCATAAAAATGCCTTGATGCTTTTTATTGATAGATTAGGACATAACTGTTGAGAAATCTTGAATCCTGTCCTAAATCAGAGTAATTTGGTTACATTATGAGTAACTTTAACAAAAATAACATCTACCAGGGTGTATTTTTATAATGATGGAATTTCTGAAGTCATACGAATTTCTGAAATTGATATATATGCAAATAAATTTCTTTCATATTATTTTAGCAATAGGTATTTTTCTGTTTTTACTGTCTTTACTCTCTGTGGATCTACCCAATTTACAATATTTTTACCTATCTGATACAAGCTACATAGGCTTGACTATAATAAAAATACATTAAAATAATCTTCTAGTGTTAGTATTCACAAAGAACATTGAATTAACATCTTGATCACTGGTTTAATTACAGATTCTGAAGTGCAGTTTATGTCTTCACAAATTCTAAGTTCAGGTATTGATTTTTTTAGAAGTCCTCAGCTTGCTTAAAATGGATATTTTTCTTAGGAAAAAATTGTACAGGTCATATAAAAATAGCTACTAATTATTTTCTTAAA
This sequence comes from Cephalopterus ornatus, assembly GCA_013396775.1. NCBI lineage: Eukaryota > Metazoa > Chordata > Aves > Passeriformes > Cotingidae > Cephalopterus > Cephalopterus ornatus. The sequence continues at coordinate 393,766 of VZRE01001990.1, forward strand.
ATCTGTGCAGCACTCCTAAACTGAGACCAAGAATTGTAACTGCTTCCTTCTATTAAGTTGCAATTATTTTTTAAACCCATGGTTTTCCTTCCATCTCATTTTCCGTTGCCACATCTGTTCTTATTTGCTTTGTAATGATAATTGTGGTGTAATTCCTCTCTTATAATATTTTGTATTCTTTAATTTCTTCCATTTTCGACTGTTTTCACACTAGGGTGTTCTCTGTATCCATGGCAATGAGAGGTAGCCTAGAACATTGTTCTGAGCCTTAGCGTAAAAGATTTTTTTATTTGTTTTTTTTCTGCTTGGAGAAACATGCCATAATTCTAAGTGCCATGATATGGCAGATCTCATGATTATCTTCATAATGAATTTTCTCCAGACTGTAAAACAAACAAACAAAAAGTCAACAAAATTATGGTATCTGTTTTGTAACTGATTCCAGGTTTATATCCTTGAGATGCTAAAGGATAATTTTCACCTTCTTGAGTGAAAGTTGATAAGTAGCACTTTTTTTTCCCCTCTCGCTGTTGTCAGATACAGGTATAAAATGTTGTCCAAAGAGTCCGTAAGGGCCAAAGCCTTTGCAAGTACCTTTCTTAGACACTTAGTAGACCCTTAAAACGTAAACTGTTACTGTCTTTGTGCCCTCTGTGTGTACTTCACATCTTTCAGGACTTCTGTCCTGAACACAATACAACAATTTTTATTAGCCACATTGTATTATTTATATCTGCATTATACAAGGAAAGGTGGAGGGGAGAAGAGAAAAAACCAGACAAGTTACATGAGCCCCGTTCAGTCTGGCTGGTTAAGCACTGTACATCCTTGATGGGTCTGCACAGAGTATTTCTTTCTTACCTTTTATTTTTTAAGATGTTAACTGTTTATACCAGTTCCCAGAGATGCCCTTATGCAGTTCACCCTTTTTTTTGTAGATACAAGCCATAGCCTCACAATCATATTGTCAATCTCTTTCAACACACCTAGATCAATTCCCTTCAGCCCCATTGTTGTGATTTTGTCTCTCTGTATAGCCTGTTGCTTTTCTACCACTCTTGGCTGTACTGTGGCATTATATGCAGAGGTCATGGATTAATTTTTGTCCTTGTTGCCTAGGGCTTGTGCATTAGTGAAGGGGCACGTGAGTAAATGAAACAGCAACTCTTCTGAACAGGGATGTGAAAGTCCCATGGATAGCCTTTTGCATCACATGTGTCATCTGTTTTCATTTTTTCTCTCAAACTGTGTTAGGCTACAGCTCCTATAGTCTAACAAAGCTGTTTTAAGGCCCTCCTCAGAAGTTGTATCTTGACATCATAATTGGAGGAGCGTGACCAAATGACTTTTCATTTCTGTTTATAGTGAAAAGATGGTTTATTATTTCTTTAATTCATAATGAGAAGAGATGCTCTCTTAAAGAAACAATATTTTAAATTTTACTTGGATTTAGAAGGTTATAGGGTTCATGCTTTGATATTAAGTCTTTTCAAAATGTTTTCAGTATTTTCTCAGTATTTCTGAATATACTTTAGTGAACACTTGGTATTTCTTGGCGAGTGATTTCAATACTGAGCTATTCGAATGTACTGTTAGCAACACTGCTAGTACCAAATAGACAGCATCTGCAGAAATCTTACTGAACGAGATCTATGCAGACAGAGAAGGCTGACAAGTGGTGGCTTCTAGCCCAGCCTCATCAATGGTACTAGAAACGTGAGGCAAAGAAAGGGAGCGGGATAAACATTAAATGTGTGGAGCTCGGTGCCAGAGTCAGTGGAAGCAGCTATTGATTCTAACTGTGCTTTGCTGGCCCCAAGAATACAGGCCTTGGGGGTGGCACAGCCCGGGGCTGGAGCAGTGGAGGAAGCTGACATCAGTCTCCTGGAGGCTGGCACTCAACAACAAACTAGTGTCCTTTCACATGTCACTCCAGCACCCCACTCATGGAGGCTGGGCGCCAAAGAAGTAGGAGAAGAGTTTTGCTGCGAGGCTCAATCTTGCCTGCAGGTATTTGGGTCTTTCTCTGCCAGAGGAGCAATGCTGATATTACCTCTGTGGCGATTTGTTACTTCGGAGTTTTTCTCACATTGGTTCTTCGAGTTACTAAACTGATTTTTAAGATGGTAGTCTTAGCGATCTTGAATTCTTGATTCCTGGGAGTACTGATGTGGAGGGCCACTGCATTTATCTGTATCTGAGGTGCTTTGTGCAATGAATTGCTTTTGATGGTTTTGGCTAAACTAACTATGTTTTTAATGGTAGACTTAATCTGGGGATATGGAGTAAAATCTGGCAGCAGTCACCTTTTTGCTAGCCTGTAAATATCTTCTGGACTTATTTTCTTCTAATTTCCTAAGTCTGTGTAATAAACATGATTGTGTTTTCTTGAAACCTTGATTCACTAAAGATGGGTTCCTGCTCTGTGCAGTTGTCAAAGGTGGCTTCACGGGGAGCATAAGAGGTATTTCAGCTGGTGAGAAGAGGGACATCCCATTGAGAAGAAAGTATTGTGCCAAAAATTTGCTAGACAAACAGTCCCTGCCTTCCTGGAACTAGTTCTGCTCTTATTTGTACTGCAGACCTGTAGCTATGTGTCATTACATAAGGTATGCACATACTGTCCAGCAGATCAAGCAACCTACTGAATGAATCTGGGACAATTAGTAAAAAATGTGCTAAAGAGCATGTGGTCTGTCCAGGCTTCTTGCCTTCACCAATGTTCTGAGATACATAAGATGCTGTGATAGTAAATGTGGTGCTAGGGAGTGTGATATCTCCCTTGTTCTCATGTGGGCACTATCCTGCAGTTAACTGACTAAATAAACACTCTACATTTATACAGCAGAGTGCTCATGTGGCTCATGATAGATCAGATGTCTGTGCAGGTCATCAGAGATAAAAAAAGTCATCTAATAAGCAAGTAGGTATCCACATGCTGCTGAATAACATCTGCATCTTGGATGAGGATTCCAGACTGGCTCAGATTTCAGGGTGAAGAACTTCCCACTACATCAGTGTCACGTATATTCCTGGTGCGACTTACACTTCTGTAGTTACTGTTTATGCTTTGGGTAGTAATCTCATTAGATGTGGTTGTAGTATCTTAGTTATTCTGTGTATGCTTTCTGTGGCCCTCAGTTTATTTGAGGAAGCTGCAGTGTTTAGGAGTGGTAGATTTCCCATATGATATCAGCTTTGTTGGTGCCTCATCCTTTTATTGCTGTAACCATTCTCCATGTGACCAGCAATTTAAGGCTTTTTAGAGTAAAGACAATGTTGCTGACCTTAGACTGAAGGTCCTGGAGTAAAACATAAGTGAAAAAAAATTTCTGCACACTTTTGATGCTTTCTTTTTGCAGCACTGGACAGAGGTATCGGTTGACAACTCTACCACAACTCTTTCAGTGAGACTTAGGATACAGAAATGTTACAGAGTCACTGGGAAGGTTTGGGGCAGATGAGTCAACCCCCCTGCTATTGTACAGGTACAAAGACTTGAAGGGGTGATACTTGGTGAGCTCAAGTTTGCTGCAGAAGTGAGCTTGAGGCAAGTGGAGAGCTGCAATGTGGGATAGTTAGCCAATTCAGTTGGCATGTTGGAGTCTGCAAATAGCTTATCTACCAAATAGCAAAGACCTAGCCTAAAAGAGGTAAAGAGTTTTCACATCAGATGAGAAGCAGATGTGTGTACTTGAGATGCAGATATAGGAATTGGATTAGAAAGCCCATTAAGAACTCCTTGAAATTAAAAAGAGCCAAATAGTCTCATAGCTAATGGCAGTGAGAAAAAAAATCTAAATCTAGACCGTAGGTTTTAAGTTTTGCTAGAGAGCATGTGCAGCCTGACAAATTTTTGCTTTTGAAATTGTCAGATGTGATTTCAAGTCCATTTACAAATTGGTGTGTGTCAGTCTTGTTTGTTAAACCAAACCCCTATGTAGCAATAGGGAGGTCAGCAGTAAAATGTGTTTTTTGCATTATGGTAAGTTGCATAAAATCTGAGTGGAATTTTGTATGGGCAGAATTAAGTTTGGTGTTGAATAAAGTTCAGGATATCTTGTCTCTTTTCTACTTTGGTAACTGTTAGAAGTATTGTTTCTTGAAGCACTACCTGACCTTGAACGGTTGCCTATTAGACTTTTTCTAAAATTGGTAGTTTGTAAGTCAAATGATTAACAATATCCCTGTGCTGTAGCAGTGAAAATGTGCTTGGATGGAATATAAGTACAAATTCAGAAAACTGCTTCAATTTCAGTGGATTCTCTGTTATAAATCAGCTTTAATTTTAAAATATAAGCTTTTAATGCATAGGCCATACTACAGGCTAAAATGCTGAATACAAAACAAGGGGTGAGTTTTCTTTATTCAGCTTTTTGGGTCAACCTTGGTCTGAAAACATTTGTGAGGAAGCTGCGCTCCTTGCTCTTGGACACCTGCTGTTCTCTGAGTCAGTCATCACATGTACCAGGTATCATTATGTTCTTTAGAATATAGATATCTGTTGGATAATAATTCAAGCAATATATGGCAACATCTACAGAAAATGTTGCAGAGGAGAGATCAGTGGAATGATGTACCAGATGCTTTACAGAAGAAAGAAAAGTGATAGGGTCATATTTTTCTATCTCTTTTGAAAGATGGAAACTGCTGCATAAAAATTTTTTTTTTAGTGAGCTTTTTTCTCTTTCACTGTACTTAAATGTGTATTTTGTAAAGCTTATGTAGTAACTGCCTTTTAAGAATGTGAGAATTTAGATAGAAGAATATTGAAGTCCAAAATGAAGCAGTAAATTTTTAAGACAAAATACCT
>VZRE01001990.1:398627-473066 GCA_013396775.1 Cephalopterus ornatus
TTTTTTCCCCCCCCCCCCAATCTTTTCTGATTAAACTGCTTTTTTGGTCACGTAGCTGCTTTTTTTTTTTGTTCTTTTTTTGTAGGGTTGTCAGATTTTCAGATGACATAGATGATTTTTTTTTCTTTTTTTTTTTTACAGTAAGACCTTTTCAGGAAAAAGAAAAAAAAATATTAGTCTCAAAGTGTGTAGGTAATTGTAGTATGAACTTAAGTTCTTAAAAATCACTTAATCACTGTGACCCTGAATGAGCGTAATGCTTAAACAGGCATAATTTTAAGGCATGGATATTAAACCCGTTGAAATCCATCATCCATGGCTGTTAGATGTGCTTTGCGTCTTTCAGACAGAGACGCACTTGAAAGAAATACTGACATTTCGCATAGTTTCAAGTAGAGCAGTAAGAATGAATTTTCTGTTTAAAATGTATGAATAACTTTAGCTAGAAAGTGTTGGATAAATGGTATGGTTACTGTTACAAATTTGCAACTTTATTCTGTATACTTTTACAACTTGCCCTTTAACATGTTTGGGACAAAGGCCAGGAAGCTCCTGAAGAAGGTCAGAAGACAGAGGCTCTGTCCTGAGATCCTGAGACATTGCTTTTTGCATTTATAGATTGTTAAAGGATACTTTACCTAGGGATGCTGTAATGCTACTCAGCCTTCACTGAGGTGGAACCATGTATTTGTTCATTCTGTTTTTTATATTAAAATTATGAAAGCGAGGATTTGTAAATTATATTATGATCTCGATTACATTCTGCAGGGGATATTGAACATTATTATAATTAAACTTACTGACTGAAGATTAGGAAAGGTTTGAATGTAACAGGAAGCCATGTGATAGGATAAACAGCTTTAGGAATATTTGTAAAATTGTGGAACTACAATTTATTGAAGCAATTTCCTTACTTAATCTGACAATCAATTTTAAACAATTTTGTTTGTAGAGGCACATAGAAATTTTGTTTAACATATTCAGTAATGGATTTTATTTAAGTAACAGATTATTTGAAAAATTACGTCTTTAGAAAAATCAGTATAGGTATATATGGTATATGGGTATGTATGTTTTGGATTTAAGATAGAAAATTTCATGCAAACCATAATCCACTGAAACTATACTACAATTAAAAAGAACAAAACCACCCTCCCCTAACCTAATCTACCAAGACAGCAGAGAGGTAGACATAATGGGGAGAAGAACAGAGAACAAAATAGTGTTGTAGAGGTTGTGTAGAGATCCGTAATGCTGCTTCATCTTGAATGCTCTGCACAATTCTAGTTATCAAGAAAATAGACTTGGAAAGAGATTCAGGGAAGGGTAACGAGAAAGGTGTGAAGTTGCTTTGTAGTCAGAAGTAAGTCAGCAAGGCCTCTATAAATGCCTGAGGGATATTATATATGGGAACTGTGGAGTTGTCTGCAGTATAGAAATGAACAAGAATTGATTTGTCTTCTGGTTGGTTGGAGGCCAACTTGAGAACATGTAATTTATACAAACCACACTTGTACTTTCTTCCTTGAGCAAAATGCAGGCTGCTTTCCCTTAGAAGGGATTTTTGTCTCACTCAGAATGACTGCTCTTTTGTTCAGATAGCTTTATGTCCTAGTTATTCTAATATTTCACTGTTTTCTGCATGGGCTTGTTGTGAGTGAACATTGTTGATTTAGTGGAAATGGAAAGAGAATCTACCCCTTTGATGTTTTTCCAAAAATTGTAAGTTTTGCCACTGTGGTGGTGTTCATGGAACAGCATGGTGTTACAGCTCGTTCAAGGCTGTTCAGAACACCACTGCAGGAATAACATCTCTGTAGTTACTATTAGGAGTAATAATTGGAAAACACTATCATAATTTCTGCTTATTTCTTGTGTGATTAACAAAAATTGATAGGCCTGTGAAATTTTTTATTACTTTAGAAATTTTTTTTTATTACTTAAAAAATAATGAAAAAGGCAAATAACATACATTGATTCATAGATTGTTAATCTGTGCAGCATCAGAGTATAGGAGTGTAAGTATCAGTACAGAAACATGGTTAATTTTGCACTTCCAGATTCTGCTCATTTTTTTTTTCTCTTTCAAAGCACACATTTCCATAACAACACTTTCACTAAATAAAACATCATCAGTGAAGCATGGTTTAGGCTGCAAGCACTGTTTGTTTGGTGGGTTTTTTTGTTTGTTTGTTTGGGTTTTTGTGTTTTGTTTTGTTTTGGTTGGTTGGTTGGTTTTTCTTTTCATTTGAGGTAAAAATCCTTAACCGTTAAAACCCAGCAAGTGTTTTGTACCTGCAAAGACATGTTTGGTGCTTGATCATTTTTAAGTTATGATTGTGGCTTTGACAACTGCATGAGGCTCACATTTTCTCAGTAGTTAAATTTTGTATAAATTGAAGTTTCTTTACAGTGGTCTTTTAGCAAGGTGGATGGAACTGCTAGATCTGACAGTACACCCACTGCAGTTTGTGAAGCTTAATTTATGCAGTCTTAAAATGATTGGTACAGTCTTTTAAATATTTTGTTCTACAGAATATTCAGTTAGATTATGACATATTAATAAACAATTCTAGTCATTTTCTTGTGCCATGTATTATTTGAGATGGGCAGATCAATTTATTGTCTTGGCTATGGGTTTGTAATTTATTTCTGCTATTTATTTAATTCAAGTTTTTCCTTCTTGAAATTGTAGCCTAACATAGCTGATGACATAATTAGGAAGATATTTTATGTTTGTAAGATGATTTGTAGAAAATACAGCTAATTAGACTTAGCTGATGAAAGATCTTGCTGATGCAATGGAAAGCTACATAACAAAATATTTATTTTTCAAAAATTCATGTATCATTCTTTAAGATAGCTGTATTTATTGATGGCAACTTTGAAGCTTTACTTTTGAAAACTCACTCAGTGAAAATGTCCTTAAGCTTTTCAATATTTTAAAAGTTAAAGTACGGGGCAAACTATTGTAACACTTTAAAAGCAATGTTAGAAGCATTACCTATCGAGGTACTGTGAGAAATATGTTTCCTACTTTAAATGCTAGTGAGTAACATTTTTGAATAGCATTTTTACTTTATGAGTGCTAATGGCCTCTGAATTATGCTGTTTTGTTCTGTGTGAGTAATTTGTCCCATCATGATAACTGTAATCTTTTTCTCTCTTTTTTTTTTTTTTTTTTTTTTTTTTTTTAATTTTATTTTCCTGCTTGCCTTTTCTAGGAAGTAGAGGTTGGTACACATCTTCTGTCTTTCATGATACTGTGAGTTTTTTGTGTATGCATTGATTCGTTATTTACTAAATTTAAATCGTTTCTCCCTCTCCAGGATGATTATTTTCGTACATGGAGTCCGGGTAAACCATTTGATCAAGGTAAGACTCTGCTACTAGTTACTTAAATTTTATCCTACTCAAGTATTAATAATTGTGCTCCTGTTCTAGAATGCCTAAAGAATTCTGTCAATTTGTGTCATTTTCTCTGTCTTCAAATGATTGATTTAAAGAGGACCAGAAATTCAGCTTAATCATCATTTTATATCTGTGATTTTTTCAAACTTTTATTGATTAGAGAAAGAAAGGGGAATAGTAGAAACCTCTAAAGTAGCTTAAAGTTTCCCTCATATAAACATGACGTTTGGGAAGTTTAGTTTTATTTATATATTTAAGTAAAGAACTGATGCTTTTCAGTAGGACATCTGAAGAGAAACAGGCATGCAATCTAATATTTGTCTTTTGCAGTTAAAAAAAAAATCACTAAGACTTTGAAAGTCTCTTTATATGTGGCACATAAAAGAAGATCTAGAAAACCAGTTTGGGAATCTGTCATGTTCAAGTGATCTGTCTTGGGGCAAAATGTAGCTGGAGCTTTGAAAGTGCTATAGTACAACAGTTTTAGTCTAAGAATAATTTGAATAAATGCAGCAAATTTTCCCAATACACATTCCCTCCAAAGGCATTGGAATTTAGTGATTACTGTCAATATAATCCACTTCATGGATGTTGTTTCCAAGTGTAGAGCTGTCATTTTGAAACAACTGAGAATCTTGATGCTTTTTAATTGCTATGAGAAATGCTTTAGAGACTTGGTCTTTTCTGATAGTACCAGTGGCACAAGTGCAATGAAGAAATAGCATAGGGACTTGTAAAACCATATACTGAGTTAAAAATATATTGCAAAAATAGTATTTATTCAATGTAAAGAATTTACTCCACAATGGATACTGAGTTATAAGGGAGATTTACAATGAATTTTATTTTATCACAACCAGATTTCTTAGAGGTGGACTTTCCACCGAGTTCTGTGACTTTGTTACTTTAATACAAAGTACCTTTTGTCTTTTCCCTTTATTCTCTGGTTTTTGAAAGAGGGGCATGGTCTGCAAGTATGTTTTTAGTATGAGAACTTATAAGTGACACAATTTTTTCATCCGAAAACATTGAATTGAATATGCTGTGAGTTTTGAAGTTTTGCTCATGCCTTTTTTTTTTTTTCTTTAACTGGATATGTTTTTGGGGGGGTTGATTTTGGTGGTTTTTCAGTGGTGTTTTTTTGTTGTTGTGGTGTTTTTGTTTGTTGGGGGGTTTTTTGGTTTGTTTTTTTGCTTTGTTGTTTTTTGTTTCAATTGGCTGTGAGTTTTTTCAGACCTTACACTGAAATGCTTTTCCCTCCAGATTTGCCCTTCTTACACACACTGGCTTGTTCTATTACTCTTGAGTTTTTTAGGCATCCTAATACTAATTTTTGCTGAGTACTTTTCTGAATTTACAAACAATCTAACTAAGAAAACATTTTAAAGTTCTCCTACCTAGTTTGCAAAATGCCTTGTGTATTGGGTAGTGAATATTTTAAAAGCACATCTACAGAGTTCAACTTTCTATTTTCATTTCCTTGTTAAACGAAAATTTACATTGAAGAGTGAAATGCATTTGATGAGTATTTTTATCTACAATTTACTGTACAATTTTATAACTGAAAACATAATAATGCTAATTTGTAAGCTTTTAATGATAAAAAGTATACAGAGGTTTTATTATCAGAAAATGTTCCCAATACCTTAATTTATCAATCTATCATTTAAAGAGTATTAGGGGTTTTTTATTTGCCAGTGCACTGGTTTTCATTTTTCCTGCAAGAACTGCTATAGTCTTTGTATTGTATTGAATTTAGCAGATATAGAATTGAACTGTATGTCAAAAAATTTACAGTTTCTCTAGAATTTCATGTTTTCTAGGCTCTGATTGTCATTAGATACTCTTTGTCAGTCATAGGTTTGCATTCGGTTGTTATTTATTTGAAAGTATGTAAATAACATTACTGACTAGATCTGGAAGATATCCTAAAAGATAAGGTTTCCCAGTCATTATCTTGTTTTCCATGTTGGCAGAATTGTCTTGAAACATGAGAATAAAATATAACTAACTACTGTGTACTTGTTCAGGTAGTCAGGTTGCTCTCATCCAATTGGAAAAGTGATCAAGTGTGATATTTTGTGGGAAGACCCATTCATACTTAAAGGGTGTCAGCCTTGCAAATGTCAGTTCCTTCCACAGTAATGAATGTAACGTTCATGATTTACTGAAGAAATCAGGTCTTCTATGATTCTCTCTCTGCCAATAAAAGACATAGAGCTGTAACAATCTCAACTCATTTTTTTCCTCATATAATTTAATGAGATAGGAGAAAGTGAGAGTTGGTAGGCTATAAAAACTAAGTTTTAGGTGTACATTTTGATAGTGCCTGTAAATGTTGATCGAAGGCTTTGCCATAAGCACTGCTGCAGCACAATTCCACTCCAGTTGTGTACCACTTCACTACCAAGTTCAAAGCAAATAGTGTGTAACTGTTAATTAGCTTTTTCACCTCAGTAACCATACAGATAGACTTACAGGTTTTTAATATGTCTTTTTTTCTTTTACCAAAGTGAACTATTCAAAAGAATAAATAGGGACTTCACGAATGACTGAATGTGGAGTCCTGTGATCTGTTGGGGCTCGTTGCAAGCCAAGCAGTCTGTGTTAGAGAATCTTTATAAAGGTTTGCCTTTCAGCCTTTTGTTATTGCCATTCTGGTTAGTGCAGCAGCTACTCTCTCAAGTGAGAACGTTCCATAAAAAAATATTCTCCCAAATTAAAACATGAAACTAATAAGTGAAGGATAAACTTTTAAAATGTAGATCTGAGCTCCATTTCTACTAGACAGGATATTTTTTTCTGTTAAATGTGAAAACAATGGATTATAGGAATTACTAGTGCTTTACCAGAAATACTTTTTTTCCTTTGCTGATTTGAACTACAGCAACATTTTGTAATGGAATGACAAATATATATCTGAAAGTTTTAAAATCAGTATATGAACAAGATATGAAGACTTCAAACTCCAACTGCCTACATGTAATAGAGGTGTAGTATCTGCATTTTCAAATTGTTAGTTGTAATTAAAAAAACACTCAATCTTTGTTATACCCCATTGTGTTTTAGGCTGTAGTGTAAGTACCTCGTACACGTATAACTCCTTGTTGATATCACTAATAGTCAGACAGATGGGTTCTCATTATTTACATTTATTTTTGTATCCATATTCTGCTTGAAATGGGAACCTTTTTCAAATAATTTTTAGCCAATGCTCATAAGAATTTGCAGGTAATATGTTTGAGGAAGCATTGCATGCCATATAGGCATATCTTTGAGGTCTACTCATAATTATTATTTTTCTAAGATTTCTGTGTCTATTAAAGCTTTTTCTAAGATTTTGCATGGATTTACTGTAATGGATAATGTATTTTTATGTTTTTTTAAAAATGGATCCTTAATCAGAACCCAAACATTAATGCTAATGTTTTGTTGTAATATTCGAAAAGACGTGGTTCCAAGAACCGGTAGTTGTGCAAATGATGATAAAATGTAGTGCCTTAGTTTTAAGCCTTCTAGTGCCTAAAGGGACCTATAAGAAAGCTGGAGAGGAGGGACTTTTTACAAGGGTATGTGGTGATAGGACAAGGAGGAATGGCCTTAAGAAGAAGGAGGGTAGATTTATATTAGGTATTAGGAAGAAATCTTTACTGTAAGGAGTGTGAGGCACTGGAAGAGATTGCCCAGGGAGGTTATAAACTCCCCATCCCCAGAAGTGTTCAAGACTAGACTGGATGGGGCTCTGAGTAACATGGTCTAGTGGAGGGTTCTCTGCCTGTGGCAAGGATTGGAACTAGATAATATCTAAGGTCCCTTCCAACTCAAACCACTGTATGATTTTATAAATAGTGTTTCAATTCACTCTTCTGTACTTCAGTGTATTTTTAAAGGCCTTATGTTTAAATGAGGAAGTGTATCAGCATTGCTTACGTAGACAGATCTGTGTAATTCCACTTATATTAAAAAAAGTGGCTATATGGAAATACACGTCCAAGCATTCTAGGAGGTTAGCCCTTACTGTGAAAATGTATAATGTTATTTACTCTTGCTTTGCAAAATCTATTTTAAAAGATGGAAAATACTATGATTTGCATTGCAGTTTACCAACACCATGTCCTTAAAGCAACATTTGACATTTGTCCAAGGTGTACTTGTTCTCATTGAACTCTTGTTTGTTTGTATCCATATAAGATAGAAAAACATTTAAATAGATGTTTTGACTGTATATATATATACACCCCTAAATGTTTATGTATTTCTATAAATATCCCAAGGTAACTTCTTAATAAATAATTATGTGAGGCAAGATATTATTGTTGGAATAAATCTGAATGTTCTATTATAGTTACTGCTAAAAGGCAGGTTTTGCTCTTTCAATGGTTTTAGAAATAAGCAAGTAGGATGTTTTGTGTTTTAGACTATTCCAAGCCGACTATTCTAGTAGCTTTAGTTTCTGTTTTATCAATGCTTACTCAGATTAAACCCCCTATATACACAGTGTTTTCTAACACATTTTCTTCATATACCACTTCTACATCAGATGAAAATATGCAGGATGCTTCTGGTACATTTTATTTTTAGACTACAGATGGTAGCAGAGCTTGGAGGGTGTAGCTATTGAATAGAATTGTATACATGAAGATGCTAGTGTAATTTTTGAAAGTGGAGAGGATGTCTTCCTTTGCTCAATACTGTGGAGGAACACTGGAGTATATTCATGTAATTGAAAAAATACAAAATGACATTTCCATGGAGGATGAACAGCCTGAAGGTATAGTTGGTTTGTAGATGTATTTATAACATTTCTTGCAGACCATTCCACAGCATTATTTTTGGCTTTCATAGTATCAGGTTATATTAGATGTCTGTTTACCATTATACAACAGAAACAGATTTTGAAGCAATTTCGCTTGTATTACTTTAATCTTTGCCTTTTAGCTGTTTCATCTACCTAGTTCTGTAATAATTTTGATAACTAAGGATATTCAAATGTATGCAAACACATCTCTGTAATTTGTGAATACATTTCTGTACTGTGAACTGAAACCATTTAGAGTCATATTCAATAAAATAATTTGATTCACTCACTTCCAAGCCGTGGGAAATTATTAAGGAGTTTAATGAAGATCCAATCCATTAGTTGAAGACTGTGAAAACAGTCGTGTAGATTTAACTTTGCTGCATTTGATATGAGCACTCATGATCTAGTTTTTAGAGCAAAACTATTGATGTTTTTAAACTAGAAGTATATATCCATCACTTTCAAGATAAATTGCAGTACTTTGCAAGTAGTATGTATCACGTGACACTTTAAAATGTTGGCTCAGATAATGAAATGGTGTCTTCGTAGGAGGACTCTATGAATTTTAAAAAGAACAGAACTGAAAAGCTGTTAAAAATATTTCATGCTTATTTACTACTAAGACTAAACTATATTTAATCTAGTGAACTGTTTCCAGTTTGAGGTATTTAGGTGTATTTAGGAATCCTGCTCACTAATGAAATATGCTAAATCCTCTGTTAAACAGATTATCACTGCTTTGTGATCCTTTCAGATAGCTCTTGCCTGAAAAGATTTTTTGTAGATGTCTGAGGAACCCTTTAATAGTGCTTTTTCTTAATTATCCGATGCTGTGCTTCAGTGATTCTTTTATTATTTCTTTTTTATAGATTTATCTACTGTGGTAACACCACGAAAGAGCCTTGTCCTGTACGATTCACAGACTTGGGTCCTAACTCAGATTAAGTGGGTAGTACACATCCACTTCTCCAGTTAGGGCTCTCAAATCGTTTCAGTATTTATTTCTATAGAACCATCGAATGGATTCTAAATTGTATAGCTATTTTCAAAAGAGGCTATAGAAAGGGTTTTTATTGAGGCCAAACCCAGTGCATAGTATGCGATTTTACTTGCCTTCAGTAGCAGTCTAAGCCCTTGCTCCTGCTCTCCTGACACTTTTGCTTATGCCCTGCTGTTACGTCTGTAGAGTCACCAAATCTTGAATTGTTATAAGATAAAGTAAAAAGTTTATTTTTTCTTTGTTTTTAACTTGGCCAAATCCTGGATTCTGGTAGCCATTCAGACCCACAAATAATTACATCAGAAAAGTGGAAACACAGGGCAACAGAGACTGGCATCAGAGCTATGGTACAGCATCAGAGCTATGGCCTATTCCAGTTTCTTACTTTGCCACAGAAATTAAATAAGAAGGGTTGTAAAAAATCTAATGGAAGTAGTTATTAAGAATATGTAATTCGAAATCACATATTACTGTTGAGTGGTGAGAGAAAAAGAAATAGCTTAATAAATTCATTCAAAAATCCCAAACAACAGAGACTGTAAAGAAATTGAATAGAAGAATGATATTTTAAATATTGAAAGTTGCTTTTATGACCCAGTTTGATTTAAATTCCTCATATTTAAAAACCTGTTTATCTTCTGTAGAATTATAAATGTAAAGAATGTAAAGACAATTTAAAATTCATTTTGTAATATGAACTTTTTTTTAACACAACTTCTTCTCTGCAGTTACAGATGTTGGTAGCTCTGAGTTGGGACACAGGTGCATACTCAGAAGTGACTGAAATTGTAGATTTATTACAAGCTAATAACTGCAGAACACCTGTAGTCCTGTCTGTATTTCCAGACTACAGGGTTCTCTCCAGGTTCTCTCCATCTGGAGAACAGAAGTGTGTCACATAATCTTGAATCTAATGATCCAAGAGAAACTCTGGAAGAAACATTATAAATGGAGTAGGTCTTCACATGCTTTACATTTATATTTTTACAGAAGTTAAATTCTTATGTTTTGGGTTTTCTTCTTTTTTTTTTTTTTCCCTAATGACCACTTAAATCTGCTTGGAATTTTTACAGGTTTGATATATTTGTGGTTGTTAGCTTGTAACAGTGAAGTACCTTTAAATACTTCAAAACTGAAGCATTTGAGGTTTGTCTTTAATTTCAGTATAGTAAGCTCAAAGAAGTTTTTATAGATGGTTTGTCTGAGTCAAGATGCATAATATGTTTTAAATACGTAATATGTTTTAATATATGTTTTAAACTTTTGTGTATTCTTTACAAAATGTATTTTATGTGGAGATTATAATTCAGTTTTATCACAAGTGCATTTCCTGGTCATTTTTGTTATTCTAGGCTTCTTCAAAATACAAATATATTTATATTTCTGATTTGTTACATACTTACATGAATGGTCTGCTGGATTCTGGTTTAATTGCTTAAAAAAATGTAAAAGCTGAAGTTGATTGCAGTAAAATGAAATTCTGATTAAAATACCCTCTTTAACATAAAAATACATAATGAAACACAGAAATTAAAGTTCTCCAACAGACAAAAATAGAATTATACAGTCATTAAGATTGGAAAAGTCTTCTAAAATCAAGTGCAGCTTGATTTTATTGCGCACTGACAAGCCCACCACTAAACCATGTCCCTAAGTGCCACATCTGCACATCTTTTAAATACCTCCAGAGGTGGTGGCTCAACCACTTCCCTGGGCAGCCTGTTCCAATGGTTGACAACCCTTTGAGGGAAGAATTTTTTCCCAATATCTAATCTATAACTTCCCTCATGCAACTTGAGGCCATTTTGGTTTTGTCCTCTTACTTTTTAGCTGGGAGAAAAGACCAACCCCTCACCTCGCCTTGCTACAACCTCTTTTCAGGTAGTTGAAGGGAGTGATAAGGTACCACTGAACCTCCTTTTCTCCATGCTAAAGACCCCCAGCTTCCTCATCTGCTCTTCCTAAGACTGATGCTTCAAGACTCACCAGCTTCATTGCCCTTCTATGGACTCACTCCAGCACCTCAGTGTCCTTCCTACACTGACGGGGTCCAAAACTGAGCACAATAGTTGAGGTGCAGCCTCACCAGGCTGTATCTTATAGCATGTTACTGGCAAGAATAATCACCTTGGTGTGTGAGATAATCAGTGGGAGAATTTTCAGGAAGATGCATTTCTGCTGTTTCAGGTCTGCAGATGTTTCTTTCCCCTTGTTGCCCAGTTAGAGAACCCAGAAGTCAGTTCTGACACAGCCAGCATGTCTCTAAATTATTATTAGTGTATTTAGGAAAGAATAATATAATGCTTAACTGTTTGCTAGTGATATATTACTATTGTGAATGTTCAACTTGTCTTAAGGTGTTACTGTTTTTCTGCCAAATCAAGGAAGTGGACATTGTGATTTAAAAATAAGTACGAAGTGTTTCACTAAAGTTGCTGAAAACTTAAAGGATGCCAGCCAAGTATGCACTTGCATTTCTACTTGTCATAGCAGGTTTGGATATCTTTTCAGAATAATTTGAGAGTTCCTTATTATATGTAGTGTCTTAATTTTGTTGTCACCTACACCAGTCTGAGCCCAAAATAACTATGTTCTGTGGCAATTTAAATAAACAGGATCTTTTCTGAATTTTCACAGATAATGATAAGGACGGCATTTGACATAGGCTACGTGGAGTTTCTCATTTACATCTCTTTTTGAGCTATGGGTAACCTATTCTCTTGTAAACTTCCAAGGAATACCCAAAAGAGAAAACACAAACTAATGGGAATGTTTTTGAAGCAGGGATCACAGATATTTGTGAGGGGAAGAATTTCTTATAATTTAATCACTTCACAAATGGCTAAAAAAAGTGTGCCTCAGTGAAGATGATTGTTTTAAAGGGAGTGGAGAAAGAATGAGAGAAGTACTTTGAAACTGTGAAAAAAAGAAATCAGCTTTAGTGGGTTTGTTCCAGAGGAAGAATAAAGACCAGCAGATTTAGTTTTGTTTTTTGAGCATTTATTTTGACTTACACTGTCAGTACCCAGAATAGCAGGTACCATGTTATGAATCAGTATAAATGCATTTTTATGTCCTTTTTTAAAAACTCAATTGCAGCAGTGAGCAAAAGTACGGTACTTTATTTTGTGCATCAGACAGTTAGAAGTCAGTATTAGACATTTCTTGGCTTATCAGAACTTTTGTCCACATAACTACAACCATTGCAGGGCAACTGGACACTCGGCGCTAATGTACCAGAGCTTAGTAATACAAAATGCTAGGAACAGTGGTGCATCTGAACAGAAACCTGATAAGAAACTTTACACAGTTGTCCCTGATTCATCAGTATGGAGGTTTCTGAGCACTCGTGAGAGCAGGCATTTCTTGGGTTAGCAGCAAGCTGCATACACACAGACACCTTAGCTATTGCAGCACTTGCTCACCAGTCAGAAACCAGACTAGGCAGCCCATGATGTTCAGAGATTTGAATCTAAACTTCTCATTACTTCCTTGGCCACCTACAGAAAAACATACTCTCTAGCCTTCTTACTGAAGTTGTAGATTCATATGGCCACATGGAACAAGTATTCAGGAAGAATTCCTTTTGTGAATATCCAACTCTAGCAATCCATTCTGCTTTTTATGCTGTGTAATGAATCTTAAATGGCAATCACAGTCCCTGGGAAAAGAAACAAAAATTTGAGATTCTTCTGTTTCAGAACATCCACATCAGGTTGCTGAGGTAGGCTCTTTCTTGTTAATGCTCTGATTTTTATTTATGAATTTCAGATTGTTAGCTGATTCATTTTCTTGTTGAAGTTAAGAGGTATTTATTCTCAGTAGATATGTTGCATAGTAAGATAGGGATATCTTGTTACATATCCACAGCAGTGTGGATTCAAACCCTCTGTGGCTGAGGAGAGTCTGTATGTACAGATGCAAATTTTGAATGCTGATCACTGTACAATTTAGGCAAAAAATAACCATTATCACTGTTAACTGTAATTAAACATTTATCTGGATTCCATGCTACCCGACAATAACGAGTATTTATGTATTCTGCGTTGTAGTCCTCCCTACTGTCACTAGAGATTGTGGTGCTGGGATTCTGCTCGTATCTTTAGACCCAACACACGTCTCAATGAGAAATCCTGCTTTAGGAGATGAGAAATCATCATCTTCCAAAATGGAGAAGTAAAGACATTGATGATCTTTTAAGTATCCTCAAGTGGTTTATCAAAGCAGGTAAATATGAGTCATTCCCTCCAAGGGGTCTACCTAGGGTTATAACATAGGCATTTGACCTAATTATTAATATTTTAGTTAAAACTTTTAGATAATTTAAAAATTTTTTTCTCCCTCCATTGTCAAAAATGAAAACTTTGTAGGCAAAGGAGTCAGACTTGCCTTTTAAACTACAGGAACTAAATGGGATACACTACTCATGGGATACACAAAGCATAGCTGAAGTTTGCGTAAGTGCAAATACAGTATCTAGCTGCTTCTTATTTTGCCCATCAAAAATGAACCAGAACTCTGGAAGAAGGAAATAGAATTTAAATCTGAAAACTTTGTCTTTAACCTTTCTTTGCCCTTCATTTTACTGGGAATGGAAAATTAGGAACATGTCAGAATGCACTCAGAAGATTGTGGAATGATATAATTTACTGTCGTTTCTGCCACAGAGCTCCTGTTAAGAGTGTTCCTATGTTATGTCTTGCTAGTCTTTATTTCTTTTTGTATTCCCAATAAAAATGATGTTCTAGCTAATGTCCACTTTCAGGAGCGCTAGCTGTAAATTAACTTACAGAAGAGATGGTGGGAAGCTTTTCTTAATTGCTTTTCCAAATTTGAATTATAAATGAATAGATCTATTAGTAATAATTGAATCAATTTTTTTAATATTAATTGCTACCTTAGCATGTGAGAAGAACAAATGCATATTCATCTATAAAAGTCACATAATTTTTCAACAGAGCAACTTATATGTCATTTACAATATAACTTTTTATATATAAATTTATATATATAAATATATATATGAAATATATATAAATATATATAAATTTGTATATAAATTTACAATATAAGTTCTTAGAGAAATAGTAGATGTTAAAAAGCATTTTATACTTTTGAAGTGCATTTTGTAAAAGTGATATTTTTCTATTTGTTGAAGTTTAATTAACATGTCATTTCTTATTATTGTGGCCAGATATATGGACAAATGTAAAGTAGGCACATAGGCAAATAACCTATTGCGAGCTTAGTGTCCTGAATATTAAAAGCTATGTAAAGCTGAACATTAAAGTTGTTAAAGATAAGATCAGACCTCCATCTTTAGAAGCTGTTTGTATGACATTCTGGGAAGCCAGCAGATACATTAATAAAGAGATGATTTCTGGCAAGCCTTAATAAAGACATGATTTCTGGCAAACCTTACATAACCGTATTGCTTATGTCTAGAGTCTCCTCACCGTAGTAGAAACCTTCACCAATTTTCAACAGCAGTGTAATTGAGCTGTACAATCAACGTTTTCATTTCAATTATGGGGGGAAAAAAGGCCCTAACTTTCATAATTATGACAATATTTTAGCAAATGTGAATTCGATAAAAAGTCAGATTGATGCCTATTTTGTGCTAAAGACAATAGCTGTGAGAAATACACCAATCCCACAGTGGGATTTTGTCACTTGTTATGTTTTTGCTGTGAACATTGTACTGTTTCAAAGATGCTTATTTTAGCAAAATGGAAAGTGGTGTTGTCAGTGGAAGTCTGCATACTGTGAGCTGAGGTAAAGCAGCCATGTTTTGTCAGGGATAGCTAGAAGATGCAGTAAAGAAGTAAAGACTTAATGCCATGTATTTCCTGATATAACTGAGTTATATGCTTAGAGGAAATCAATGGTACTTCTCCTGGAATAAATTTATTCATTTTCATTATAGTTTAAGATCAGACATATAGTCAGCTGTGTCCCTGCGTTGTAAGGGGAGTCCAGTTCTTCCACAGCATGAAGAACTTCAGACTATGGTTTTGAAAATTTTTTTTTTGAGGTTTAGCCTTTATTTCCCATGAAAACGGTCCATTGGTCAGTTCCAAGTATCAAGTAAAACTGGCTTTAAAGAAAGGACAAGCCATTTCCCTGCTTTCATAAATATCTAATTATTTTAGTCCTTTCAAATCTGGGAAGATTGCTACTGCAGTCCATTAAGTTTCCCATTTTTAAAAAACAGGGTAAAAATAAAAACAGAAGATCATGCAAAGTAGATTAGTAAAAAGGAGATACTATGTACTTTACAGTATGGGGTTGACTACAGCATGTGATGCTCAAAGAAAAAAAAGATAAAGTGCTTTTCAAAGCTTCTAGCAACATTTCTTTCTGTGTTCTTTCTGTGTTTTTATCCTCTATGTTGCTAAGTGTTAGTCCAGGCAGACATTAACCCTTCAGTTAGTTAGCTTTTTCGCCTTCCGAAAATCTGCATTTTTGTATCAGTGATTTATTTGATCTCTCCGTTGCTGTTATAAGATGGTTTCACAACAAAAATATTGGAAAAAGGGAGGCCATGTGTCACAGATAAGATGAGGAAAAAGGACTTCTGTAGGGAATTCATGGCTGAGAGAGAACAAGTCCTTCAGGTCAGAGAGTGATAATTTGAATTAGTGTCAATGGCAAGACCATAAGTGTTGAACGTGCCTTTGCATCATAGAATCATAAAATCAACCGGTTTGGAAAGGACCTCTGAGATCATCAAGTCCAACCCTTGATCTACTACCACCACAGTTACTAGACCATGGCACTAAGTGCCACATCCAGTCTCTTCTGAAATACCTCCAGGGACAGAGAATCCACCACTTCCCTGGGCAGCCCATTCCAATGCCTGATTATCCTCTCTGTAAAGAATTTCTTCCTAACATCCAATCTAAATCTCCCCTGGCAGAGCTTGAGACTATGCCCTCTTGTCTTACTGAGAGCTGCCTGGGAGAAGAGACCAACCCCCACTTGGCTATGACCTCCCTTCAGGTAGTTGTAGAGAGTGAAGAGGTCTCCCTTGAGCCTTCTCTTCTCCAGGCTAAACAACCCCAGCTCCCTCAGCCTCTCCTCATAGGACTTGTGTTCGAATATAAAGATGCTCTTGTGATTTTGGCACCCGTGGCTCTGGTAGCTTACTCACCCTGCTTAGATAGTAGCCCTAGACATAGTCCCATAGCCATTCTTGCTGTATAATGATTGTATACCTCACCTGAGGTGATCAAGAGTTACATGCAGGACATGATAACCATTGAGTCAGCAAATACTAGAAGATTACATTGGTACTGTAAGAACTGATAGTGTGTCCTGGTTTCTGTTTGACCTTCATATTGACATAGAGGCAAAGTGTGAAAGTACCATCACTTGCTTGCAAAGTTGGGTTCTACCTGTAACATTTTGCCAAAATGTAACATATTGCCAAAACAATGTTTTATGGCTTGCTAAGTTTTGATGGAATTGTCAAAACACACCTTCAGAGTCCCAAGAACTTGGGAAAAGAAATAACCTTTTCCATTGTAATGGTTACATGATCTCCCCCGTTCACTCTTTTCCCTGAAACCTGTTTTCTGCTTCATACAGAACTCAGCATCCTTATATGATTCCAGATTTCTCTTGCTTATGTTTTCTTTATTTCATTGACCTATTCACTTCTGCAAAATAGTTACCTGAAGATAGGCCATATTCCAGTATTGCTACCCTAGTGTCTTCAACCAGGGAACATTCTGGGAAGAGGTACTTGGACGAGTACCTTAAGTGATTATCACTTTGTTTTTACTAGGGGCTGGTATTACGTTCTGCCTGACTTTAAGCAGAGGAAGTATTTGATGTGGAGTCTAAAGTAAATTGGAGAAGGATGCTGAATATGCTGTCATTAATTTTGACTCCAACTCTTTTGTCCTAGTTCAGTAATTTTTTTTTGCTGTGCTTGCTTCCTATTTGTATAGGGTTGTTGTAATTGGATTTATTCTGGATTACTTGTGTTTTTATGGCTGGTTTGCTGTAGAAGTAAAAAGAAGAATACATCTTTTCACATGTCTTATGCTGTAATTAACAAATACTACTTTTCTGTCTGCATTGAATTATTATTAATTATTCCATCACTTTTCTGCTCTGTTGATAATATTGTGTATTTGTTTTGCTCAGCTGAATATATTATTAAGAAGGAAATAAAACTGAAGAAGTCACTACTCAGACTATATTTAATCATACTTAGCACTGCAATGTCGTGCATTAAAAGTGCAACTAATGATTAGCTTGGTTCTTGTTTTCTGGGTACATGCACAGTTAGTAGACTTATGTTAGTATCATCTGGCAGGTCAAATAAAGATGTCATTAAACACTTACTTTTGATTATGAAGAATAGACATAAACTTAACATTTTTGTTCAGAAAATATATATGCGAATAAATGCTCTCAGGCACATGGTGTGATTCTTCGGGTACAGGGATAAGAGTTTGAGTCAGTGATCCTTGTGCGTCCCTTCCAACTCAGAATGTTCTGTGATTCTGTGATATTTTATAAGCAGATGTAAAAAATAGCAAATTTCTGAAATATAACTGGATACTGGACAGTAACATGCTAAAGTGAAGAACACAGGGAAACATGATTCTAATTGTTCATAGCTTTCTTCCTTGATAAAAAAAGGATTCTGATAGGGATAAAAAAAATCAGTTTTGAAATATTTAGATCTACCTAAGACACATGGAGATGGCAGAAGGGAAAAATTGATTGTTTCTAGTGAGAACTTCAATTGGCAGATGCTTTTCTATATTATAGTCATGTAGGCATGGCTACTCAAGAAAAATGCAAGTTTAGTAATAAGCAGCAAACAAAATTATTTGACTCTTTTAGTACAGCCAGAAATCACTATTTTTAGTTGGAATTGTACTTGAGAAATGAGTACTGAGGATGCCTAAAGGACCAGCTACAAAAAAAACCCCCTAAAACTCACAAAGCAGAAATAGAGGCCTAGAAGCAAGTACAATTTATATATAAAGACAGAGTCATAGAAATCACTTGCCTGCATATTTTACTTTTACTGAAATCTCATCTGAGTAATAACTTCTCAGTAAATTCAGTGCCATTGTTCACCACTTAATGCTGAGGAGGAAGAACCCAGTTGTATCTTAGTAAACAGTTAAGGGAAAATGCTTTCAAGCTAGAAATAGCAGTGTTTGGGAATTACAGTCAGAGAGTGGCAATTGTTAAAAGAATATAGCCGTTTCTTACCTTTACAACAGCTGCATTTTTTTCTTGGTGACAGTCAGCTGCTTTCAGTCCAGCATGCTGTACAACCAGCAGGCCAACCCTCTCCACAAACTTGGGGGTTTTTTTTCATGGTGTTTCTTGTTTTAATTGCATGTTTCTAGATAATGGTTAACAAATTTCTAAAATTATTTTTAGCTTTAGATCCGGCTAAAGATCCATGCTTGAAGATGAAATGTAGTCGCCATAAAGTCTGTGTTGCACAGGATCAACAAACTGCAGTTTGCATTAGTCACCGAAGGCTTACACACAGGTAAATACTTCAAAAGTTAATCCTGTAGACATTTTTTATAGTGTTCATGACTGACTTTTAAACCATAAATCCATTATAATTGGTTTAGTTACTTAACAACGTGTAAGAAGAGTAGAGGTGGATTTTAGCAGTAATTATGTATGCATAGTTTGATTATAATGTTTAATATTTAATTTTTTCAATAGGCTGGTAAAGTCAAAAGTGTACATATTTAAATAATGCAAGCTTTTGGTACAAATACATTTAGGGAAATACCCACTGTGCCAGTAGCAAATGAATAAAATGATTATGATAATGTCCTGCTGCTGTACATTACTTTGACATCATCACTTTTTGTATGAAGCTAGAGAACTCAAAACTGCCTCTTAAAGTGTAGGTAACAGTGTAAGTTGTTTGAGGTTGGGTTTTTTCCCCCCTTTTTTTCCTTCCTCTTCTGTGCATTTCAATTTTATTTGCATGCTGGCCTGGTCAAATATAAGGAGAAAATACATGATAAATTTAACGTTCTTTTCTGACTTTATCTGGGGCAGAAATACAAATACGTAGAGCCTGAACCATACATTTAATTGTCATGATTTTTGTGTGCTGAGGAGATGGAGTCGAGTAGCACTTTGGCTTGAGATTGTTAGGGTTTTTTGCCCTTCATTGTGGGAAATGAGACATAGTAGAATGGCTAAATTTCAATAACTTGTTTTAACTGTCTGCTACAGTGCTTTGCTCAGTAGGGGCTGAAAAGAGCTCAGGGAAATAAAAGACTTCCTTGGCTGTTGGAAGAGGATTATTTCAAGTACAGTTTCATGAATGATATAAGAAATGTTGTTCTGAGTGTCTAGTTATGTTAAATACACCCATCTGGAGCTTTTCAAACAAGCAAGATAGTACATAGTCAAAGGAAAATTTTAAACTGTTCTTAATCTGCAGCTGAAGTTAATAGCAAAAAACTGAACAGTATTTGCAGAGATACGTTGTTTATATTAAATAATCTCAGTGTAGAACTAGACATTTTAGTTTGATAAAGGACTATATAAGGTGCAAGAACTATCAGACAAAGCTACATAGTCTAATTTCAATTGCATGCAAAGTGTCAGGAATATGTCAGTGCTAACTGTCCAAGAAAACACAATATTTTGAAATTTCTAAGGGGTGTTGCACATGTCATTGACAACAGTGAAAAAAAATAACATCTCCAAGTTAACAGTAAATGAGGACTGAAAACTTTTTTTATCTTAGAGGAAGATATGTACTGTGGTTGAATTAAGAAAATTTTTGACATCAGCCTTCATCCCTGTATTATTCCTCCCACAGTTTTTGGTACTCTTTTAGAAAGCTAGTATTTTAAGAGGTAAAACTTGTCTGAATATAATACAATTGATAATGTGAAACTTTGGAATGGCACCAACTTTGGTGATTGTAAAAAGCACTGTAAATCTAGTCTTGTAAGCTAGATGAAGCCAAGACAGGGATTTCCCAATCTTAGATCTCTCTGTTCCTCCAGATTACCACATAAAGGGAGAAATCATTTGCTTTGTTCTTCCTTTCTAAAAAGGTTTTCTTCCTGTAGTCTCTAACCTCCCCGTGTATGGTGGGATAAGTCTATGAATAACATACACACAGTTGTGTCTGCTGGGTCTCTTTACCACTACTGATTTCTTTAGCCCAACATGTTATTCCTTCACTGGTATCTATAATGATTTTCAACATAGCCACCTGTTTTTCAGAGTTTCCAAAGGACTGGTCCACTCTTTATATGTCTTGGTAAAAATTCAATGAGAAAGGTTATATTAATAACTGTCCAGTTATATTATCTGCCTGTATCCATTTCTAATATATCAATTGTGTGTAATCTGTTGGAATAAGTATTTTCAAAATATAATCCCAGTAAATTTTACTTTTTGCTTAGTTTCTGTGTGTGCACATGCGGTGTTCTTCAAAGATTGGATACTATAAGTAAGAAAAGGCAGTTGGGGATGTTTTCTGGAAAAACAGTTGAGACCTTTTTTATGGGTTGCTGGGAACTCTTCATAAAGAACTTGCCTGTAGATTTCAATTTGGACATATTTGCTGTATAGATCCATAGATGTTCCAGAGATTATTCCCAAGACTCTTGCGCAGGAAAAGTAGTTTTAAGCATGTGAATTGATACAGTGGCAAAGATGATCCTCAAGAGACAGGGAAGAGGAGACTTTGCATACCTCCAAGATAAATAAAAAGTTTATGGGCACGTTTGAGCTACTCCAGAGAAAGAAGCATGAAATAGTTACACCTGAATAGATTATTCTGTGCTGTCATCAAGTTGAAATGCTCAGATTCATAGTTAAATTATCTATTATTAGTAGCAGCATTCCCAAGCAACCCTATTACCTAGTTCATAAATTTCTGTATATATATTCAGTTACCTTTTTTAGGTAATTGCATAAACAGAGAGGTTGGTAATCAGTGAACTCTGATAATTGTATCAAATGGAGAAATCGATTTAGTAATTTCTTTTGTTGTTTGTAAGAAGTTGACTTGCAGAAAAAAGCAGGTAGGCATAGACATTGTTATTCAGTCCATGCTCCTGGATGTTCTTATCTGTACAGAACAATCTCCAAACTCTTGTAGCCCTGTATGGATTACTGAGGGCACCTCAGTACCACACAATGAAGCATGGGTGGATATCCCAGCCATCTGCAAGGCTGTTAGTGACGTGTTATGACAGGGTCCCAGTAGAATTAATTAATGTGAACAACACACTTTAGTGATGATTCTATTTGTGCTTTCAGAATTACTAACCTTTCTATTAGCTTGGGGATCTCAGCACTGTGATCTTGCTGCAATGTGCTTGCCTTTGAATGGTTTCAAAACCAGCTGCTGCATCTCACTGCACTTTTCATGGAGTTATGTGTCAGAGAAGCCTATGGTTTTGCTATTTCCTCAGTTTCCGTGACAGCTGATATCATGGTCTTCCCTCAGTTTAATCTCAAGGCTCATTTTCTTTTCTGGTGGACTGCCAAGATGGCAAGTTCTCTTCTAGCATGCTTTTGTGGTGTCACAGCATTCCCAGACAAGAGCTTCCTTTATGTACTGTCCTGGAAAGACTAAATAGTATTTGACAAAAAGGTGAAATAAGTGTTGTAGATCATTGGTCATGAGAGTAGTTTGAAGTACCACCAGAGCTTTAGATATTACAGGGGTCATGCTTAAATGTGCAAGGTTTTTGTTGGTAGCCGGTAGCATCTCTGCTGGCTCTAACTGTGGTGGAAGCTGTGTTCTGTGTGCTACGCTCTTAGCACTCCTCTTTCATCCTATGAAGGAAAGAGGATGTACTTGAGGAGGGGAAAACATGCAGGATATATATATATAAATGTTATTTATCCAAGTACTTCAGTGCGGATTGCTGTGGGAAGGGAGTAGCTGCCTGCTCTAGACTGTATCAAAAAGAGGTAATTCAAAGGATGGTGTAAAATACAATTTTTCATTTATTCTTTTAAATTTGGGAGTTTGTCATTAACTTTTCCTTTGGCTAAATGATGTTTTTCTATCCCTTTGTGCTTTCCGGTTTATTGGTTAAGTGATAGGCTTTTTGGGGGGAAAAAAACTGTAAAGACTCTGTACATGAAATAGTGAAATGCTTTGGAGTATACCTCATTCAATTCCAGATATAACTTGTAGAATATTAGAAAACCGTTTTAGTAATACTGGCATATGTTGATGTGAATGTTATGGTCACAGGCAGAATATTCATGATACTAAGAGAAATTGTCTACTTTTTGTATATGCAGAGCAGCAGGTGGGAAAGATAAATCCTTAAATCTTCATGTACTTCTTGTTACCATTTTGAGCAAGGAAAGAAGGGATATGTGCTGACACCACAACATGTAGGAGTTCATTAAGGCCATGGAAGATGGTAGCTAAGCAGGCTCAGCAAAGTGGAAAAGTTAGTTCAGCATCAGGGTATCAAAGATTTTCAGGTCCTGTTGAGTAGTGTGTTAACTTCCTCTTAGATTTCAAACAGACAATTATAATATTAATTGACATGTACCATAATTCTCGATAAGACTAATATTCTGTGAATCATAGGCTACTGTACAAAACAAAGCATGTGTAGGTGAAGTTCTAATTAAGTTCTGAAAATGAGGTAGTTGCGAAACAGTTTTGAGCCAAAGGTCATGCTCCAGGGAAAGCCAAGTGTCTTTGATATATTAGAACCCAGTGACTAATCCTGTACTTACTGAACTTACTGGCATCTGAGAAAACAGTCTCTTTTTCTTCTTCTGTAAGTACAAAAAAAAGTACTGCATAGAATTGTTTTGATACCTTAAATCATTCAATCCTTAGAGGCATTAAATTATTCAATGCATTAAAGGTGTGTGGACTTTATCTAGGCATGTGTAGCTCTGTCTCTTTTAGGAATTCCCCACCAGAGATAAAGCCCCCTGCTCCCATTGTGAAGGTCCTGCTGTGCTCTTATGAGTTTATGTAAAGTGTGCAGATCAACACAACAGTTCCCTGCTATGGCAGCAATAGAATGCATTTGTGTCTGCCATGTTATATCCACAGCATGTTAAGACGGAGTAGGAATGTTTAAAGACTTGACAGCGCTTACTTGTGTAAGGACATTGAACTTCCTTTTTCTTCCCATTAGATTTTTTACCTTCTCCAATCATTTAGTCTTAGGTTTCAGAGTAGGAAGCAATTGTAAGACAATTCAGCAACAGATTCTGATGCTACTAGCAATTCTAAAAAACCCCACCCTTAATCATGGTAACAAGCTTAATCATGGTAACAACATTTCAGTTACAGATGATGATCACCTGGAGAATGGCAAGAATTCACTAATCATGAGAGTAATAATAAGAAAGCATTTATTTAAGTTAAAAGTAAGAAACAAAAAATTATAGTGCCTCTTCTTCTATTAGAGCTCCATGAGACAGGTTCCAGAGAAGTGTGCAGAGTGGACCTCTGTAAGTTGCACAGCTGGGTAGAAGGTGAGCAGTATAGCAGGCCTAATGATACAGAATTCACTCTCTAAGTGACTTAATCTTGAGTTCTATGAAATGAAGTTAAGTTTAGTGACAGTGGTTCCCTGCCCCAAGCCTGTGTGAAATACGACCTGAATTTAGTGATTAATAAAAATTTTCTAGTATTTTTCCCTGTGGGCTCAGTCTTCAAGTTACCACAGTTTCAATATTAAAGCATGTTAAAGAACGTCACTTTACTATAGACTCACAGAAGCTGATAGTGGTAAAGATGGTACATCACCTAATTTAATTCATTAAGGTAGAGGAGTTGGATAGCTTGATAGATTCTGTGCTAGCACCTAATCTTTTTACAACTTCCTTTAGGGTTTTGAGTTCAGTGACATTTTAAAGTGCTGATTTGGTTCAAATAATTGGTCGTCTAGACCATTATCTTGCCTTGGACTCCTGCCCTCTTACAGTTTCTCTGAAAAATGTGGAAAACCAGTATAAATGCATTTTTATATGAGGTAGGTTAACAGAAATTCTTCCCTCAGTGTGTTTATCTTAGTATTATAACTTGAGGAAAATGTTCTATCTCAGCTTGGAAGTGATGAGCTCTGAAGCATTGGGTGGATTAGCCTGGATAATGTGACAGAAGCTCAGAGTAACCCTGATTCCACTGAAAAGCAAGCCAAAACTTCTTCTGTTTCCATGGATGTTGGTACTGCATGCCTGAGATTATACCCCCAAGCATAATAAGTGACAAAGTCCAAAAATGTGAGAGGCCTGTTTGAATAGAAATGCACATATGGACACATGTGCATACATACATTTACATACATACATATAGATAAATATGTACACATGTCTGTGTATTCTTTTTGTTCATATTGTATGGATACATGTATTCCAGACTTTCAAAACATCATACTTTGGATTCTTAGGTACAATAAAAGAAAGAGGGTTTTCAATTTAGACTTGTTACCACTAAGTTTTTGATGAAAAAAAGGGAAAAAAAAAGCTGTAATTACAAATCTGTGGTTATATTGCATAGTGTGAGCAGTTTTGAGAGTCAGTTAGAACTGACTTGGAAGATTCTCTCATTTGGTTAGAAAAAAAGGAAAAGAAGCAGAGAAGAAGGAACAGTATAGCTTTGTAACTGTTCTGTGTCTTTAGGTGCTGCAATGCTTTATGATGATTTAAAAAAAAACAACATAGCCTTTCAAAAAACTGAAGCAAAACAAAGGACTTGCTTTGGGCAGATTTTGCAAAAGTTGCAAACACCACTATTTAGGATGTCATCATTTCGCATTATAATGCTGCTGAAGAAGGCCAGCTGGTGCAGTTAAGTCCCTTATTGCAAATTTTAGTCTGATTCATTACTGTGATTTGTAGTTGTACACAGAAACACTTAATCATTCTTATCCTCCAAGCTCTATTGAATCTACTGAAGGCTTTCTGGTTCTTTGCATAATTTGTGCTGCCAGTCTGCCAGCTTGGCAGTGTTTCAAGCTTGTTGCATTATCTGTGTTTGTTTCCACAGGAAGTGTTGCTGCACGTAGGCTGAATTTATAGTAATTCTTTTGTAAAAGGCTAATGAGCAACACTACTTCATTCACAATGCTGACATTATATAGCTTTGATTAGTCCAATTATTGTGTAACTATGCCTTGTGATCATACTTAGACTCTACAAAGTACTGAAAAGGAAATTTGCTTAGCTGTAGCTTAATTGAACTTGCTGAGAAAATAATTGGGACTCTTATGGACTTAAGAGAGGTGAAAATTCGAATATTTTTGAGATTTTTATATGCTATGCAATTTAATTTAATAAAGTAAGAAAACAAAGCTTCTTTTTTTCTCTCTGTTTCATTTCATTGGAAAGGGAAAGGGTGACTAACTTCCTATGCATCATACGTTTTACATATGTTGTGAAGGTCGGTTCATTCCTTGGTGAGCGTGTGTTTCTTCCATTCATTTTAGTGGGGAGTTATGGATACGCAGCTAGAGGAAAACAGGGTCCTCTAATGGAATTCATTCTCTCTCTATATAGAACTTTTGCTAATACTACTGGAAGATACATATGTAGATTGCGTTGTATATTGCAGTACCAGTGTTGTCCATATCAGCATTACAATTTATTAAGGTTGTAACTTAGACTCAAAAATTCCTGTCCTTAAGAAATAAAAAAACCCTCCTGGCTCCCCCAACCTTTGTCTGTAGAAATATAAAATATGAATATTTTATTATTGATATTTTGGGGGATTTTTTTCCGTAGTATGTAATATGTGTTTTGTAGGCGATCAAAGCAAACTTTAAATAAAGGAGACCTAAACAGAGCTTCCCTATCCTATTTATTAGCAAAACAAGTATTTTCCACTATACTTTTCCAATTCAAAATCCATTATATGTCTTTTTTAAAGGAAAATATGGAGTTCTTACGCTAGACTAATTCATATGGACTTCAATTAATTTAGTAAGTCCTGCGCTTACTCATGTTCTACCTGTTCCAGTGCTTTTTCAGATTCTTAGTTGCCTACAGAAGCAAGAGAGTGCACTGGACAATCATTTGGTATGATGATTTTTTCTGTGACCATGAATGTCCTGCTTTCAAATTCTACAATGAGATTATAAATTAGGATTGAGGTTTTTTTTCAGAAAAATGTATACCTGCTGAAATATTTGTTTTTGTCTTGCTGAGAGTGGCTGAAGGTACTCTCAGTTGTACCACCCACTAAAAAGCAGTGAGTTAGGACACTTTTATCGTAAACTAGATCATAGGAAAGAATGTGACGTCGTATCTAGGAAAGCATTGCTCTTAAAGTGTACGATTTTTTGACTAACCCTGGGGGATGTTAATGTGCTGTCCTGTTAATAAAATATGTACACATATGTTGTGTTTTTGGTTTTAAATGGTCTTTTCCCTTACAGTATTCCTGAGAATCTACTTAAAAAGGTTGTCTTTTTGTTAAAAAATAAAGAATGATGCAGATAGTGCTTATAAATTATTTCTCTGTCCTTAACTGTAAAGTTGTGATTACAGTTCATAGCAATAAGAATCACTGTGTACTACATGGGAATAATACAAAATTATAAGAATAACATCTTTGAATATTCCTTTATTAGAAAAATTAGGCAAAGTCAATTCAGGAACAGTTCAATGCCCCTTCTTAAAAATACCTATCAAGCTTGTAATTTGTTTTTATAGTGCTTTAAAAACTAGCTGCCAGTATCAGTTTTCAGTGTACTTTATTAGAATATATTATTAATTCCAAAGTAGCTGATGCAAACATTTGTCATCAGTTAGTGCTTAATTTGGAATTTGTTGGTGGGTTGTGTGTTTGCAGGGTTGTTTTTTTTTTTGTTTGTTTTTCAGTGTTACTGAAATACTCTTAACACTGGATAATGGAATACAATAGAACGTTAGGATGCTTGTATGTGGAGGGTTCTTTTACAGGTTTGAAAATTTGAATCTGATTATAATTAGGTGATTTTATTACTACTTAGCATCAATTCTTATGTGTTTCATGTTATTTGAAGGTTTTGGTTCATAAGTTGTGTTTAGAGGCTCAGAGTACGTCTGCTGTTTTTCTTACATACGAGTGGTGAGAAAACTGTAAAGTGTGTGAAACTGAGTAGGAGTAGTGTTTAGGGAACAGAAAGCATTGTACTAATTTCCATTTGTATAAAACAGTACACTTAAGGTTTACAATATTGAAAAATACGTTAATTGTAGTAGCAGGAGGTGTTTGTAATCATAGAGTGAAGTATTTGCACATACTGCTACTTTACAGTAAAATGTACTGCTGCTTTTGGAAATGAAACAGTGTACTCAGGATAGTAAAGGCATGTCAGGAGTCACTAAATGTTTGTCTTTGTTACATGGTCAATTATATGAGGGGGTTTGGTGTCTGGTGGTATATTTGTCTTTCATTTAAAATCAAATGCCAAAAACCTTTTTGTGTGTCCAGATTGTCAAAAGTAAGTTTGCTTTATGAGGTGCTGTAGTCCACTGGAAGAGAACAGTAATATTTTACTTACAGGTATGGCTTTTTCCACAAACTGCTATATATTCAGATTCTTATTGCCTCAAAAAATGCATTTTTTTTCTATATTATGTCAAATGCTACATATTGGAACGTTTAACACCATACAAATGGTTTTCCTAAAACCCTTATGCACTTTCTGCATTTTTGTAGTAGTAGTAACAACAGTAATAAATTCTTACAATAACAATACAGTTAAGGCCTGACTTAAAACTTCCTAAATCTGTGGGATCCACTTCCTTAATTCAGGAAGTATTTGTCCGTTGGTTTTGGGAATGCTTTGGGTTTATTGTACATGGGCAAGTTATCCTCAAGATGCATGGCGCTGTAGATTCTGTGTTCAGAATGCTCAGAAAAATACTCAAATTCTGTCTAGACAAAACTTCTAGGTAAGGCAAAGAAGAGATTGTACCTGAGGAAACCTGGACTCTCAGTAGCTGTGACTCCAACATCTTCTAGTTCAATTCCTTTGAAGGAGACTTCTGTCAAATACAGGCCTTCAGTGATATATTTGAACATCCAAGAGGGGGTAAACTTTGGAGGTAAAATTTATATGAGCATTTTATAGTATAGAGTGTTGTTTTTTATAGGATTGCAAAAGTGCACAGAATTCAGGATATATCATAATTTTGTAGATTGACTGTTACCTGAAGTTGCAGGTACAATAGCGATTGATTAATACCTGCAGTGTAACACTTTTCTAATAGACACACGCTTTCAACTCCTAGACTGTTCCACAAAGTAATAAAAGGTAAACAAACATAATAAACAAAACCCACCCCAAAGAAACTGAGAAAACCACACAGAAAAAAAAAGTCTCAATTTTCTCCTGTGTTCAGGTCAACTTTTCTCCACTAACTAAAGGAGTAGAGCGATTAACAGACCACTGAACTGGTTCATAGCAGCTATGGATCAAGCCATCCAAAATTATCATCTTGCGGCATATGTAGTAATCAACACTTAATTTTCACTGTGATTTAAAGTTATTTAATTCTTGGTGTTTTCAATTGTGATGGTGCATGAGGACAATTTTTCTGTTCTGTTTTCCAGTTATTATTCTTTCTTCCTTAACTGTAGATTATTTTAATGCAGAGCCAAAAATAATAAGTGTTGTAAAATATAGCCTTTTGAATCTTAGAAATAATGCATTTGGGAAAGATGTTTCCCAGAGGAATATACCTAGATGGGCTTTTTCTTTCCAGAGAGCTCCATATGTGTCAAAATTTAAAATAATTACTTCATTTCTTGATCAGCTGAAGATCTGGGCACCTAAATTTTTTCTCAAAACATTTGTACATCTTGAAGAATGCATGCCCCTTGCCTTTGTCTTCACCACTTGCACATTCATTTCCAGTTAATGTTTATAGTACCAAGATTTACGTACTTATGAAAGATAATTTTGATCCTGAGATTCAACCCTAGTTATGTTCTAAGTTTTGCCATTGGGCTTTTTTTTTTTTTAAAGATAGCCCCAGACATCATCTCCTCTTCATCCCCAAACTCATTGGTGCAAGGAAGAGGCAAATAAGAGAAAAGATTATTTGAGAGGAGATTTAAGCTGGGGAGTAGAGCGATAAACATATGACTACAGGAAAGTGATATCCTGAGGATATCAATGACTGATTTTTCATCTTTGAGGCATGCTACTAGGGGCTCTAAAAGGTATGAAGTTACAGCCAAGGTTATCTGGATAATCTTAGATATCATAAAACAAACTTGCATTGTTAGGAATTAGGAAGTGAGGGCTTGCTGTTCCCTTATTCATTATTATAGCTGGAGCTGGAGACTCTGTATTCTCTACCTTTATACCCGTAAAATTCCTTCATAGAGAACCAACAATAGCAACACTTCTAGTGTGACTTGAGCCCTTTTCCTTACAGACTTAATGTTTCTGGAAAACTGAATTTCTTTCATATTCTAGAAATGTATTGACATCTAGAAGTTATATGACATAATACAACCATTTACTTCCAACTACAAATGCTGGATGTTTTTTACCTACTCTACAATACTTTTGTCATGCTCTAATTTGCCTCTCCTATCTTCAAATTGTAAAACAAGATAATTTCTGTTAGAATCAGTAATGTCTATATGTTCCCATGAGAAGCAAACACCAAGTGTCATAATGAAGGACTTGGAAAATTTATGCAAATGCAATAGTTATAAAAACAAACAAAACGTGGAAATTTGTAAAGAATGGTAAGGAGAATAGTCTGTAAATGTTAAGAAATCATTTTGAGTGAGGTCTCACAATTTATTTAATAGCAGTGTTATCTAAGGCCACCTTGAGAGAGGACATGTACCAGAAACGGAAATACTTCACAGCTGTTAAAAATATGATCAAAGACCTGAAGAGGCTTTTGGATGAAAAGACACTGGAAATTGGGCAATTAGCTTAAAGCTAACTTAGTAAAAAGGACTATGTCAGGATTTTATTTGTGTAATCATTGCTCAGTTAGTTTCATTTACCCCCTAATAATGAAGGAAAGGGGAGAATGCATGAGGCAGCAGATTCTAAACAAATTTTAGGAACCTGTTTAATTTTGAAAGACTGCTGCCACAGAGCTCTTGGTTCACATTGTGCTTAAAAGGAAAGTTGAGAAATGTGTGTGGAGAACTAGAACAATTGTCTAAGCTAGCATACAGGTAGGACAACTAATTTTTCTGCATGCAGCAAAACTGTTCTTGGCAATAGAGTTGCAAGTTTTGCCTCTGGTCACTTTCCTGTTAAATTCCTTTTAGCTGTTCTTTTTCAGCTGCTGTCTGAAAAGAGGTTCTATATTTGATCAGCAGACTTGGATGCTAGTCCAATTAGATACCACAGTTTACTCTCTTACCAAAATAATTCGTATATGAAAAGACACAGTAATTTATATATGCCTGAACCTATAAAGATTGCAGTAAAAATAAAATTCGAGGTAACTATGAAGTAGAGAGGAGAAAAATGCCACTGGAAAAAGTAGCACTGTCTGCTCTCAGGAGTCTTAAAATTAAAAAAAAAAAAAAATCCTTGTCATGTGAAAACAAATGCTTTCCCAAGCAAATTATGAAATGCTTTTTCTGCCCCACAGTGGCGCAGAAAATATCTGTTTCCATTTATGTCATCTCTCAACAGATTACTTTTATCCTTCCCCATGTAACCACAGCCTTTTTGTGACTCTTAGTGCATTTCAACTTGGGGACTTCTAGGCTGAATTTGTGGTTGATCTTCTAAAGCAAGGTATTTGGAAACATGTTCAGCTCTGAGTGGTGAATTTGTTGTTTTCCAGTCATGACTTTGAAGATGAAGTTAGTAATCTAAATCACAATAAACGTTGTATTAATGGTGTGCAGAGTACCAGGGGTGCCCAGCTGAGGCACCAGCAAAGGCTGCAGTTGTATGAAAATGTAGACCCTGTAGGAGCAATGGAGCAGAGCAAAAGCTGAGGCTTTACATGTCTTACTTTTCAGGTTTTCTGAACCACTTGAAATAATTTTTTAAATATTCAGAGAACTTTCCAAATTCTTCATGATTCAGATGGAAGAAGTCAAAGTTTAAGCAAAGCCCTGAAAGCTGAACCACAATTCTCTTGATGTCACCATCACATAAATACTGATTATTGCTAATTTACCTTTTAGAGTATGTTTTTGTTTCTTTAGCATTTGCTCCTTTGGCATTTTTCTTGTAGTTTTATATATTTGTTTTCCCTCTCTTCAAATAATTCTCCTCCATTTTCATGTATTACTTTGCTCCATCACAGTACTTCATGTTTTCACTCAGCATGGCTTAATGTTCATGTAGTTATGTCTGAAACCTGAAATGAGCCCTGGTAAGACATGCTTTATAGTGACTCGAATGGAGAAGGAATAGATTATGTATTATCCTGTCAGTAACACTTTGTGGAACTCACATTAGAGTAATTTAAGGAAAGGAGAAAGAAAAAGTAGGGAAGAGCCTATAGTGAGGATGTTTATGAACACTGATAGAAAGAAAATCAAATTAAAATAGGAACATTACCAACTTTCTTAATAGCAGAAGAACAATGTAAGCTTTTTGGCTACCAGATTATTTTATGGAATTGAGTTGAGTTTGGTTTTTTTAAAAGATAGAATGGGAAATATAATTCTGACATAAAATATAACTTTTGTCATGCTAGACTAAATACTGTGAGACAACATTACAGTAGTTAGTAAAACTTCTTTTAGCAGTATTACTGACTATTTGT
This sequence comes from Cephalopterus ornatus, assembly GCA_013396775.1. Classification (NCBI taxonomy): domain Eukaryota; kingdom Metazoa; phylum Chordata; class Aves; order Passeriformes; family Cotingidae; genus Cephalopterus; species Cephalopterus ornatus. Next base: position 430,559 of record VZRE01001990.1, read on the forward strand.
TTTTCAGTGATGTTCTAGTACAGATATTTCTTTGTGGATGTCTGTTTTATATTAAATTTTCATCTTTAAAATAATCTATTTATATGTACGAAATAGCAGACTAGAAAACCTCACTATTTAAATATATTTGATTTTTTTGCCTCAAGCAATAGCACAAATAATTGCTTATGTTTTAAAAATAGCTTCATTTGTAGATGCCAATGAAAATATCTTTGCTTTGTTTTAAACTGGTTTATTTCCAATACAGCAATAGCCATATCTGTCTCTGTGGGTTTAATATATCTATGACAAAATCACATGAATAAGTAAAACCAACTATGAATTAATTTAAATTGCAGCTTTTTCAAGCTATAGAAGTCCACACATGCAGTATATGAAAAATGCTAATCTATTTCCTAACTACAAAGGGAACACTGTTGACAATCCTTGGATTTAATCAGAGAGGTAAAAGAGTATTACAAATTAAAACTAGGTTTTGGGGAACAAGAGTATTGTTGCAAAATGTGATTAAGTTTTGAAGAATAAGGGCAAACACAGGCAATATGCAGCCAAAATGGAGACTGCATAAATGTTGCCCTTTCTTTTAGTAACTTTGGCTGGTGCAGTGCTTTGTTGAACTAGGTTTTATATTCATCAGTTTTTCCCTCGGCTCCCATGAAGTTTATCAAAACAGGTTTTGATACTCATTCAGTGAATTTCTGCATATTTGGCAGCATGACTGGCCACAGTGTACAGACCTGTTGCAGAGTCAATGTGTAATAGAAATAGTACTCTTTTATGATTTGGGCTTGTCATGCACATGCATGAATTTCACTGCCTAGGTGGACTCTGAGATGAGTTAGCTGTCTGAGATTGAAGGAGACATGCTCCTGACCGATGAGAAATTTAGCCTCCTTTCAGTAATAAACAAAGAGGGAAAAAAAAAAAAGAAAGAGGAAAAATTTTGTTTGTATAATGTACAAAAATATCCATAGAATAATTTAGTATAATCCAGCAGATCATCCTTCTTGATTAATAGTTTGACAACTCATTTTTGCTCATTTATCATCTTACTATACTCTTGTTCCTATAAGTTTTGTCTGTGCATACCTCTATGTCAGCTTGTCAGTTTTATCTTCCCATTTTCTGATGTTATCAGGCACCATTCATAAATTCAGGAGATCCTTCCAAGCTGGAAGCCTTTCTGTCTCTTTTTTTTTGTTTGTTTTTTCTCCTCTTCTTCCTACTCTGCAAGAGTGAGAGAATTGGTGCTCTTCCATCTAAGGAGCACTTGGAAGGTTAGAGTGCAGTAAGTTGACAGTTGGCTACATGATCTAAAGGGATTCTTTCTGTTGTAGACATGCCATAGCTGTTAACCAGTGCCTGAATACAAAAGTTTTGTGAGGCACTGATACACAGACATACAATATTGTCTTAAAAACTCATCAACTGTAGAGCAGTGCTGTTTCCAGCTTACAAGTACTCTTCTAACATCTGATTAACATCATCATCTAAAAACATCACAGTCTTTGTCACCAGTGACCTAACGTAATCACAACAGCAAAACTAGTTTGAGATGATACTACTTGAGTTTTAATTTAAATACGATATAGACATTACTTGTAATTCTGAGCACCCTTGCATAAGACAATTTTCTGTCCAAAATTGTGCCATAACTTAGAATCTATAACTAGGCATGGTATTGCGATGCTTTTGAAATTATTTGGGGAAGATAATGTGTTTAGGCTGTAGAAATAAAGGGCATGTAATACTAGCTTTAGAATTTTCAAGACAGCTGGCCCATTTCAAGCCTTATTCATAGAATCACAGAATAGTTTGAGTTGGAAAGGACCTTAAAAATCATGTAGTACAACCCCCATTCCATGGGCAGGGACACCTTCCACTACAGCAGGTTGCTCAAAGACCCATCCAGCCTGGCCTTGAACACCTCCAAGGATGGGACAGCCACAGCTTCTCTGGGCAGCCTGTTCAAGTGCCTCATCACTCTCATGGTGAATAATTTCTTTCTTATATCCTGCCTAAACACCCTGTCCTTCACTGTAAAACCATTATCCCGTGTTCTATTCCAAAGTGCCCTTGTATTACTTCTCAGCACCTGGCAGTAGATAGCATATAAGGAGGTTTGGTTCTGTCTATTACGTGGGTTTCTGTTTAGCAGAGTTTAGACTAATATGAGTCCAGTTCGAACTTGTAAAATGTAAATGGGTGTCCAGAGTAGATAGAATTATATTACACAATGCCTCCAATATAGCAGTTTAAAGTAAAACATCCCATTTTTACTCTTTAAGCAAAAGAGGTATGGTACTTCTGGAGGTGGAGAGAACGATAAATTAAAACTGTCAGGTTTAGGAAGATGAGCTGTAGGTGGGAGCAGCATCAACCACGCAGATGGACACACTGATGAGTGGAATTAAATACTGTAGAATGAAAGCTAAAGCAGGGGGAGAAGTAACGCTCACTATAAAGCTGTGCTAAAGAGCGAAGAACATTTATTAAAATGGATGGCTGCAAGGTTGTGTGCCATAAAGAGACTCTGAGGCAACTCTGATTCACTTATGCAACTAAGGGATTCTCAGATCCTTGAACATGAGTACTTTGAATGTATTCTTTGTAAAAGTGGCTTATTCCTCCTCACGGGTATAATGAGGAGCTCGGAATTGCTAAATAGAGTCTGGAGAGGCATATGGTTCCTTATGTCTCTCCTTCAATTTTTCAATTTTGGTTCAACATAGTTCTATGTGACATATACATCATAAGAAAATAAGCTACTAAGCTTGAAATACACTTCTGTATGTGATGTTAGAAAACAATTTCAGGTAAATTTTGCCCTTTAAAGAATGGATTATTCCCTCATCTCTCCCTGTGTCTCAGCTGGTGTGAGAAAAGCCATGATAACAGTGGAAATGCCATCAATATAAATAAAGTGAAAAAGGAAGGACAAGTAGCAACTGCAGTGAATGCAGTAAAAATTTCTTTCAAATTCAGAGCTAAGAGTCTCAAGTGGAACGTGCTGATTTTAGGATACTTCCAAAAGTTATATTGTGCCATACACTTTTTCTGTTGAAGTGCTAAAACTAAAGCTGATATGATTAAATATAATAAAACATACACAAATGCATCAATACAGGAAAACATTCCACGATAGGTAGTGCAGTAAATCAATTTGCCAGTTGCATTATTATTAATATATATATATATATCCCATTTTCTTTTTATGGAGGAATAGGGGGAAAAAAGACAGCTGAGCATTTTTATTTTTAAGGGAGCAGGAGAAAGCTTGTACAAGCTGCCCCGTTAATACCAACCTTACCGTATCTGTTTTTCCCTGTAGTCTCATGATTTTGTCAGTTAAACTTGGGATGTGAGAGAGAAGAGTAAACCTCTGCTTTGCTTGTTATAAATCAGTGACTTGTCATTTAAGCAAGGTACATGAACTGAGATAGTGTATTCTGCTGCTAATTGCAAAAGTTAGTATTGGCTGTGCAGTAAGGAATCAAGACCACAAAACTTAAGTGGATTTTCAATGTATGTGCATTCACTTGTGTATGTCTCAATACATACTCATATATGTTTTGTTATAAATGTATCAACTTGTGAAGATAAGAAATAAGCATGGTATATCAGTGATAAACTGCCATTCTTAATTGAGAAACAATTTAAATAAACCTGTAGCGTGACATTGGCTTTTAAATGGTAATGTCAAATACATAATTGTAATGAGTTAGGGATCTGTGAGTACTAGTAAAAATCGATAGTAATAATTTTAAGAGTCGTTGCACTAATGCTTGTCGTGATGCAGTACCGGGGTGTTTTAGAGATCTTACTTGAAAAAAAGCAGCTATGATTTTTTTAGGTTTTGTTTTGTTTTGTTTTTTTTTTAAGCCCCAGTGGAGAACATAAGGAATTATAGAATATAACCTTGTTATATTCTAAACAGTACTCGAAGTGCCACAGACAGCACTGAGTTGGCCATGACCTTAAAGACTGTAGGTAGTAGGAGGTTGCAGAAGTCAGCCTAACAGCCCTGGTTTGACAAAGCATGGTTTTGGAGGCAGATGCAAACACTGTGCTTTCTATTCCCCCGTACTTCACAGTCATTAGACAACATGAGAGTTTTAAGCTTTTTCGGAAAGAACATTTTAAAATTAAAATCAGTAAAGGCATTTTTCATGGAGAGCTAGCCATTTGTTCTTGACTGAGGTGATTATTCTAACTAAGTGTTCTGGATCACAGCAGAATGCTTTTGGCTTCTTCCAATGATGACAAGTGAAGCTGGTTTTAACAAATTTGGAGGGTTTTTTAAACAGATTAGGATGAACTTATAAAGCCACGAACGGCAAACTTATTTGAGAAAATTAACAAATGGGAAATAGAAATACTAAGAGAAGGCTAAAACATTGTTTCCTCAGGTGTTTGCTATTTTTTTTTGTTTTTTATTCTCTCACTTACTACTTTGAAAGAATAATGTATAACACTCAACACTTAGAACTCTGTTTCTTCTTGTGAAAAGCTGAATTAAAATTCATAGAGTTTAAATATCTTAGAACAGAGATCTTAGACTCTTCCTTGTTTCATGACCTGAAAATAAAGCAGGTCTAAGATCATGCTGCTGTCAGTAGGCAGCCCCTAATATTACCTGCTCTGACTATGCAATTTCATTTTTAAGCTTAAAGATATTATTAGTATTTTAGTATGTAATACATGACAATAGTAACTTTAAAGTTAATTGGGAGCTTTTCAATCATCGTTATATGTGGTGAAAAAAACATAGAGAATAATTCATGGTAATAAAAATTTCATAAAAATTAATAGAAAAAGACTCATAAAAATATCTTGAATTGGTTTTTAAAAAATATATAGTTCATATATAGTATACATGGAGCACTGAAAGGAATCTTTGTGTAGAAGAACTAGTACAGATTTTATCATCACTTTTTGTCACTTTAAATATAAAACTGTATTTTGTAATCTTTGGTTTCATAAAACAGAGGAAACAGATTCTGAAACATCTGCCTTAGGATAACAAAATAAGTGGACACAAATCCAAAAAAGTTTTCTTGGGGAAAAAAACCTGAAAGTATATCTGGATTTCTTAGAGGCAGTGAGATTATAGTTTATGCTCAAGTCTTACCTTTAGTGGGCAAGTCTAAAGTTTTGACAGCCTCTGTGGCTCAAGACTTCTAAGTATAAGAATTTGTGGTATAGGCAGGAATAAAAGGCATAAAGTTCACAAAAGTCATACAGGAAATTACTTATATCTGTGGCTTTCTTATTGAAACAAACAATGCACCTTGGACTGTGCTGTCCTCTGACCTGATTATCCGCTAAGTAGTTCAGTATGTATTCTGAAGCCATAAAAATAAGGATGAAGGATGTATCTGTATCACTAGATGAGACTATGCTGATTTCAAGGAATTCAATATTTAATACCAATATGTTATGAGAATTTGCACTCTTGTTCGTTGTCTTTGGTAATACTTTATACCACTTCATACGAACAGATTTATTAGTTCTGTTCAAAGTTGGGGTAAAAATGTTAAATACTAAATTGTTTAATTGTCTTATTATCTAGATATTGTTTATGCTCATGTGCCTCATGTTTCTCTTGAAGTAATGTTACATTTTTGCTAATTGAAACAGATCTTGTGATAGAGCTATTACAGAGTCAGCTTGCATCTCTGTCTTTAGAAAAATCCGTGTGCGTGGTTTCTGTGATAGAAAATGAGGTGTGTGATATACATGAATGCTTTCCACATCTCCAGTATTTGCTAAGCAAAATCTGCTTCAGCTCTGTGTATGTGATCATTTCTGGTTAAATATATAGGAAATGCATGAAACTATGTAAAATCATTTCATAGTAATGTAGTAGGCATATTTTTTGACATTTGAAAGAAACATCTCAATAGTATATTGACAACTAGTTTTCTTCCAGGATGCTTCTACATGAAAAGGCAACTTGGAAGGAAATCTAGGCAACTCTAAAGAAAGCAAGGTAGATTTTATAATACAAGTGTTTTTTTCTGATTATGTTAATCTGACACAGCCTGACTATGTCCTCCAAAGGCCATGACAAAGCATAATCAGGCAGTCTTTCAAAATTAGAATAACTCTAAAATCTTCTAAAGGTGCAAATGTAGTTATCAGAGAAGAGTTTGAAGAGTTCTTTCAAAGATTAGTTTTTAGTAACTCAGATTTTTGTCTACTAGTCTGTATTTGAAGAAATGTGTTTGAAGATTATCAAATCACCTTTTTCTGTACTGTTTTTCAAGTGAATTGGGCACTCATGCATTTTACAGATATCATTAAATAAGTCATCTTGCCAAAGAGTTGCTTGAAGCTAAATTTTATGTGGGTTATATTAAGCATTCTCAAAGTATTTGCAGGCACAATCACTATGTATACAGGAAGGTAAGTTTATGTATGCAAACAGGTACATAGGCTAGGGTAATTGGGCAGATTGGCTAATTATGTTTCTAGGCAGACATGCACAGTTTGGTATATGCAAATTAAAGCAATCACAAGCATTGCTGATAAATGAAGCACATATATTTCATTTTACCCTTTAGGTATCAACAATGTTGCATAAGGTGGAGCTTGCATATTCAGTAATAGTTATTTTACAGATACCAAAGCCTTTTTCAGGAAATTTGGAAAATTTATCGGTGGAAGAGGTTGACTTTCGTGTGGCATCATATATTTATTGTGACAACATACTAACAAGTGCGGGAGGTTTTATAGTGTTTGCAGCAGAATCAGAAAATTAAATGATAAAATTTTATTAGCTGCAAGTTGCAGTGATCTGGATTTTTTTCTTGCATATTGAATTATGATAAATACAAGGAAGAAACAAGTGATTTATTAAAGTGAAGTAACCAACTTCTTTGTTTGCTAATTTTTTTCTTGTCTAACATTTTAAAATGTAAAAATATATTGCTTTATCTGCATATCTCACATAAATGATAACCAGTTACTCATACTGAGGTTAAGTATTGTACTTCATAATATTTTGACATAAATCAATGATCTTAATTCAAGATGATTTATGTCATCACAGTAGTTTCAGTTATTTCCATGTCAATAGTTTGTATGCTAGCTCATTGCCTAGCTATAAAAAATAACCACAACACCTGGTTACAGTGAAATAGTCAACAGAAACAAATCTGATGCAGTCAAATAATGGTGAAAGGCAACGTTTGAGTACATAAGTAATATGCATTTTTCATATGTTTTATGAAATGAATGTATCTACCATAAGTAGCACTAAAAATACTTGGAATTGACTTTTCATATTTGCCGATCATCTCAGTGACTGACAATCAAAAATAGTTCTATTCAGCATCTTTGATAATACAGACTCTAGTTTTTCAGCATCATTATACTAAAGCTTCTTAATAGATATCCATACAGACCGTTTCCATGATGAGGTATTTCTGGATTGATACCTTCAAAGTATCATTTTTTATAATTTGTTCATCATTGTAAATTCCATTTCAAGTTTGGAAAAATATAAATATATGTTTTTTACAAAAATATTGTTAGTTATATAAAAACCCAGTTTCTGGTAACTGCTCTGCTGAAGGTCTCAGGGGACTTCTGTGTAAAACAGGAAATGTAATGTTCTTCATCTTGAGTACCCTGGGAAACTCTGCATTTAAAAACCTAACAAAGTGGAGGTTAGTTGGGGGAAGGTAATCTGTCTGACTACATCAAATATTTTCTGATTTTTTTCGTATGTCTTCAGTTGTCACAGACCTGTGATTTCTCTGTTCAGAGCTTATTCTAGTTTCCATTTTCCATGTGATCATTTGAGACACATCATTCTCTTTTCCTTCAGGTGATTTTATTATCCAAAAGAGCTTTTTTTTTTTTACCTTTTTCTGCCTTTTCTTGTCTTTATCCATTGAGGGCATACACAAGAGCGCACATATACTGAAGCACCACTAGTCCTTTCTTCAATATGTTCTAGGCATCTACAGCCAACCACCATATGTGTCTCAAATTCTGCTTCCAGTTTCTGTTTTTTGCTGATATCAGTAGCTTCTCTCTGATGTCTGGAACTTTTGAAATTGATTTGTGCAGCATTTTAAAGTTACTCTATCTCTGATAAACAGAAATTGCATCAGGTTAATAGTTGGGACACTGGTCCTGTCAGTAGCCTCAGGCTACGGGGGCGTTTCTGGATAATCGTTAGCTATAAAAGTAACAAGAAGTAAGAGAAAGATGCAGCCATCTGTATAATCCAATGGTGCTGGAACTCATGTGAATGATTGGGAAACTCTCAGTAAAGTGAGAGGCACAGCAATAGATTATTACTATATATCATACATGAGCAAAGATACGGTTCAACTTTGCTGTTTCTTACTATAATAGAAATGATTTTTCTTAGTTTTCAAATTATGCAACTCAGCAGAAAGAATTGTTCTTTATTCTTAATTAGGGTGGTATGTTTGAATTGTTTCCTTTTTAATACTTCTTGGTGGACATAAAAACTTCCTGTATTGGTATTTTACCACTTATTATGCTACGCATGACTGAAGCTATTACTGACTGTTTCGCCAGTAACAGCTTCTGTGTATGGCATTTCACGTTCCTTTTGACACTGTAAAACATCTGTGCAGTTCAAAATTTCACCACACAGCATAATCTGAATGTAAACCTCTATAACTTATATGATTTTATTTTTTTTTCTTCAAAAAGACCACATTTACAGCCGAAATTATGCACAGCATAAGAACATTAGCATAGCTTGAAAGTGGGGTTTTGTTTCCTGTCATCACCACTTTACTGTTAGGTGTGTGCTTTTAGCCTTCTATGCTGCCCAGTAGAGTACCAGACGATGAGGAGTTTATTTTCTCACATTTATTTTTATTACTCCAGACAAGTTCTTCTCAAACAGTGACTACTTACTAGCAAAATAGCTCTAGATTATCTGTAGGTCAACCAACTTGAAAGAGTTCTGCTCCATTAAAGAACATTTGATTTGAGTTTTTTATGGGTTTGAACATCTGTGTGTGTCCTGATAAGTCATTGCTGTATTCTAAGTGTAATCAATTTTAGAATCCTTACTAAGATCCTAAGGAGAAAACACGATATAAAAATAATGCCTTATTATTTAATTTTTTAATTTATATGCAAGAAGTTAATATGTTAATATTCTTAGTTAATAAGTTAATATTCTTAGGTCAGTGTGTGAACTGGGCAACTCTCATAAAACAGCTGTTTAAGGAAACGGTGGCTGCTAAATACTTTTATAGTTGAAAAAACAATTGTAAAAACTAATGAATAAAAAATAATTCAGAGCTACAGAGAAGGAACATGTCTATCTGAAAATGACCATGTGCCACAAACTGAAGGCTACCAAAGTATTCTGAAGAAACATCAGTAAGTTATTTTAGACTTCTAGTCTGACCCAGTACAGTGAAGTTAAAACAATCCATCTAGCTCTAAATATCTGTTTGTATCAGCATATACATATATGCTTATGTAGATTGATTCTGTGCCCTAGTGCGTTACCTTTTTTCCCTTTAAACTTTGAGTGTTGACTGAATTTTACAAATTGTAATCTGTGAAAGGCAGTGTTCAAAGTGAGACAGACAGTACTTTGAAGAACCACCTACTTGTTTCTGTAGAAGTATTTATTATATAGTTTTCTGAAACTTAAATGTTGCCTCCTTAAACACCAGTATTGATGCAACAGTTCTATTCATACTATTTAATAACAATAATAATAATAACAACAACATAAGTCAGACATCTTTCACTCATCAATAAGTGTAACATTCACCAAAGCATCATCTTAATCACCTTTTTCTACTAACATGTCTTAGAAAGTGAAATCACTACAGTGAGTAATGTACAAAGGTGCGCAAGTGTATACCAAAGACATTGGCAGCTCTTCACTTAGAAGAAAACTTTGTGGTTTAAATTACTTATGGCTTACTGTTTGTAAAGGCTCATTGAAATACCCTGAAATATGTTCTATTTTTACTACTGCTTATCAGAATTACATACTTTTTGTTTACTTACAGTATGAAAGAGGCTGGTTTAGGCCATAAACAGTGGAGGGGTGGTCCCATTTCATCAAACTGCAAGCAGTGTCCAGTAGTTTATACCAATCCTGTTTGTGGATCAGATGGTCACACATACTCATCTCAGGTAAGAATTAAAGAAAGAACTAAATTATCTTTCGTTGTTCCAGTCCATTCCAGCTCTTGGAAAACAAAATACTGTATTATGACAGAAATCAATATTTATTTGTTTTGACCAAAATATATATTGCAGACTGCAATCTACAACAATTCTAGCATATTGTATGATAAAAAAGCAAAATAGTAGCAAGTCCTAAGCAGCGTAAACCACCAATCCCTTGAGTAGCACAGTGTAAGAGTTCTCCACAATGTAACAGAACTCCAGGTTAAGTCTGTCTGCAGCACACACCACGGCAGGACTTTGAGTAAGCAAAAATGTGTTGCGTGTCCCCAGTTGGGGGTAGGATAGGTATTTTAAGTCAGATTTTTCAGTTGACCATTAAGGGTATGCTTCACGTTCCAGGTACCTAGACAACCTAGATGTAACATACACAGAAAGAAAATGTAATAATTTAAATAATTTTTGTATATCTTTCCTTGCAACAGCATTTTTTGAGTTCTCAGGTCATAATCAAATCTTCCTTCAGTAGTCCTAAACCCTCTATTCTTTTCTCTCATACTTATTTGGAGACAGAATAATAATTTTAAAATTTTACTTTTAGTTTACCCTGTCTTTTTTGGATGAGAAATTTTGTGCTGCTCATTCTGAAGTCCAGAAATCATGGGACTGCATTAGTACAGCATAGAAACTTGTGAGATGGTGGGACTTCATAATGCTGAAAACAAATTATTTTGTTTAGCATCCTTTCTTAATACTTTCAGTAGGAGAATGTTCTGTCAGCATTAACAACTGAGTCCTCTCTAGCGGAAAAAAATGTGGGCTTTTTTTCTCAGAAACAACATGCAATTTGGTAATGTGAGAGGAGCTACTGTATTCTGTCTTACTGACACTGTAGCCTTACACTAACAAATTGTTTCATTACCAGATAATATCCAGTGCTTCAGGAGAACTGTAATAATAGATTAAATTGATGGAGATGGAAAAGCTGTGTTTGTTACTTATAAAGAAAAAAATTCCCTATAGCTTTTTAAACAAAATACATTTAGGGTATTTCCTATTATTTAAAGATTTTTAGAGTTACCATTTGTTGTATAGAAGTTTTTGTTTGTTTTTTTACTGTAATCACAAACTACGTCTAAGTTGACAAAACAGAATTATTTTCCAGGAGTGACTGGCTGTTGGACTGAATACCAAGAATCCTCTCCATTGGACAGTTTCTTCTTGATAAAATAAAACCATCAGATATAACTAATGCTTCCTAAACCCTGACAATTCTTATGCTTTCATCTTAAATCTTATGTTAGAAAATGTTTTTCTTACTGCCTTGAATATTTAATTATAGGGATTTGGTCTAGGATCCTAATTTTCCTTTAAAGAAAACAATTTAAAATTTCTAATGCTTACACCATCTGAGGCCTTACACGTGAATTTTGGACTCTTTGGCTTAGCAAAAAAATAATTCCTTTCAGTGACAATATGACTTTAATTTAGGAATCTGGAAAGTATTTTTATTTTGATTTACAGTAATCTCCTGGCTATGTTTTTGGGGTTTTTTTTAATGAGCTAGAAGTGTGCTGACGTCTTACTAGATGTTAGATGATACTGTCATTTAGTATTTGTTTTGCCTTGCCATGTGCAGGTTCAGTCAGTCTTTAAGTCTAAGCCTAGCCTGCACATAGGTATAAAACAGATGGTAGTCTCTACAGTTTTGCTATTTAAGTAGATGAGGTAGATAAGTTGATATAGATGATACTGGATAAGCAAATTTTTATTTTTTAAATACTGTATACTTGATCCATTACAATCTCTCCCTGTGTTCTGTTTAGCATAATAAAAACATCACCTCCAGTTTTAACCTCGTTGCTTATGTCCTATTTTATCATATAGGAATACTGTATTACAAATAGGCCTATAGATATAAGTGATCCTTCTGGCCTCTCATGGTCTGGTCTGGAGCAGGAGTACAGAAGTCTATAAACATTGATGAGATACACATAGTTTTAACTCAGTTCATGCGATAAATGTGAGACTGTTCTTATCAAACAGAACAATGAGAAATAAGTGGGTTAAACAGACATACTGTGCTTCCATCCCACTGCATTGTCAGTGCTGCAGTCAGTTCAGTGGTATGTTATCCAACCTCTACGTCCCTTCATGCATATATCATGCAGAAATAATGCAGCGTCAGAGAGGTTTTGCAGGGTTTTCCTTTTGTCTTCCAATACCTCGTAATAGTAGATTTCAAATTTAAGTTTTTGGCAGCAAAATGATAAAAAAAAATTAATTACCATAGAAGATCTGTATTATATACTTATTTTTATTTCTTTTCAATGATATGAGGATTCTGTAGTGCAGTTTCATCAAAATAGAGGGCCCTTGCAAGGTTATTTCAAGAGCAGTGGTTTTAAAAATTGACATAAAGACAAATATCTGTGTTCCTTTACTCCAGGCAAAGTTTAGTTTTATTGTGTCATCAAGCTCCAGTAGGAGTTTACACACCAATTTTCTTGTATTTAGAATGCATTCATCAATGACTCCGGAAAATTGTATTTTCTGAAAATAAGTCATTAAATAGTGGTAGTATTGTAGAACACAGCCAGGAAGATGACAGGGATCAGATCGATGCTTTTTTGGGAGTATATCCTCACTTTTCAGGATAAGCCCATGCAAATGTTTATATTTAAGTTATGTAACTAGAGATATTTCATACATATGTTTTGCTTTGGAAAACGAACAAACAAAAAGATTATATAATAGGTGGACTATCTAGAAAGAAAGGTTATCTTCTAAATTGATCTTTTCCAGAGTTGGATAAGGATGTTTTGTTTCCCACTCGTTTTAGCGGTCCAGGTTATGTTTACTGGGTTCTCAGCCCACAATTAGTCACATGCAGTCAGTGTAAAAGAAAAGTAGCAGATGTGAGATGTTCATTATTAGCATTACAAGAATGTTGAAATAAAAATACTACATGCTGAAATGTTGAGTAATCGAAGTGAACATTAATCATTGTGTGAGAAGAAATTCAGTATAAGGAGATCCTGCCAGGGTGGTGTTACAATTTTGACTTAATAGCCTTTAAATAATACTGCATGTGTTTTACACTTGGTCTGTTTTTACCTTCTGCATTTCTCTAATGAAATGTGCAGTATGCATTTTTACAGTTAGGAATTCTCAAGCAGTGCTGTATCAAAGGGCTTTGGTACCCCTATATACTTGACATTCCCCATGAAAAATGCTCAGACAGCTTTTGCAGCCTGTTTCTAGCTTCATCTTTCCTGGGATTAAAAGAGAAGTAAAAAGGACGTGGAGCGCACCTCAGATGGGATGTTTTGTGGAAACAGCCCACCTGCTGCCATTCTTTTACCCAGGAATGCAACTCAGTGCTGTGCATTGTAAAGCTGGTGTAACTGTGGATGAGATGATGATGCTCAGACTTGGATATTTCTGTTAGAACAATTCTCCCATATTGTACTATATTATAACTATATATAGCTATATATATATATATATAGTACTGTATATATTATAACTGGACCTTTTGAAAAATGGCCATGAGGAACAAAAGTATGGTCATGCAGATGGAATTGTCTTTTGAGTGGTTTTTGCATATTTTGATTACTGCTCTGGTATTTGGTATAATAGGCTGAAGTTTTCTCTCTTAAGTTGAATGTGGTTGACAATTAATCCTGCTATAACAAAATCTAAACTTAGATAGTGCTTTACGTATTTTGAAAGGAAACCACCACAGAAATAAATTAATCTTTAGAATATGTCCATTGCCCCATGATTTTATTCCAGAATCACTTTGGCAGTTTAGTGTTATCAACAATTTGCTCAAGATGGTTTCGTATTGATTGTGAATTTTTTTATGAAATACATTTTCTCCTACCTATGAAAACTTGATGTTATTGATGATATCCCTACATGTGTAAATAGCAATTAAAGTCATGTTTTGCAAAAGCAATGGGTCTAAACTAGCTTCTCAGACTGAGATGGAAAGTGTATAGAAAAGCTGTCAGAAAAGAGGATAAAAATTCTTGAAAGGCTATACAGATAGACAGGTATGTGGATTTCAATTTTTTAATATTCAAATATTTTCTTCAGTCTCTCAAATTATGATTCATTTCTCATTAGAAGTGTTGAAAGAGAGTCAGTGGATAAAATCACACTGTGCGAAGGGCTGAGATTAATACTGGTTGTTTACTCCATCCAAATTTTGTTTATCATTCGGCATGAACCTAAATTGCTAGATTCTTATTCTTATGATATGCCATATTTAACATTTTTCTTTTTAAAATCGTTGCTACCTTTATTAATTTCAGGTATTTTTAAGACTTTTACTTAATGATCTATATCTCTTAGCAATGTGTTTGGTATAAGACAGCTAGTTTGGAGGAAGCATAAAATATATGTATTAATGTTTTTAATCTTTGATATTATTTTAAAAGATTGTGATTTTATAAAAGTTAAATTGATTTAAATGTATTAATAACATATTTTGAGTTTTCAGGTCAAATGCCTGAGCTATTGACAGATCTTTTCTGCTTCAGAAGAGATTGCTAGAAATAGAATTACCATTATAAAACAGATGTCTATTTTGTAATAGTAAATGAAAGTAGTTTTCACAAGCCTAATTCAATGTATGTCAGTCTTGCTTCTTAAATTGGGCTAATCCACTATGCCTTTCCATTTTTATCTGCCTTGTTACTAAGCAATCCGCTGTAGATTTAACTGTCAGTTGAAATGTAGCCAAAAATAATAAGGTTAAATCATTGCCTGCCATCTTTAGTAATAAAATAATGTAATCTCTCTGAAATAAATTATTTGACAGCATGCAGGTCTTTAGTTTTGCAGCTGGAAGAAGCAGCTTCTTCCAGGTGCTCTGCCAGCATTGATTTGTTTTTCTAGTAAAAGTGGGTTTTGTCAAAAGGAGCCTCTCAAAATTTAGATTTGTGTCTCTATCCCAAGCAACACTCAGCCAAAATCATCCTGTTCGAAGTGGAAAGGTGTAATCAAACAGAACAAAGTGTTTAGCTTCTAAAAAGATACTTTTAGACACTGTTGATGCAGGTCACATTTATACATGGCAAGAAACTGAAATACGGTAAACTTTCATGTTTCAGACACCATAACAGAAATTCAGACCAGCAGAGCTATAAACTAGACATGTTGGCACAGAGAGAAAGAAAAGCTTCAGTCTTAGTAGTTTGGCAGATACCAATGAGGTAAAATATCTGTAACATTAAAGAATCATCTTCCAAGTCTTACTTCTTCTTTCAGATGTGTAATTTTGAAAAGCTCACAATGAAATGTTTTAAACATGAACCATTACTAAGTGGATATTTCACTGAAAACAAATTCAGATGTACCGGATTGTTTGATTTTTCAAGTTTTCAGTATTCCTAATGCTTTAATGAGAATTCACAGTGTTTTTATATACTTACATTTCTCTGCTTAGAATAAATCTATAATTTTTGGATTTTCTATAATTTATGGACATCTGTAATTTATGGATTTTTTAAATTATTATTGAAAGGGGGATAATGTTTGTGGAGTCTTCTGTTATTTGCATGTTAATCTTATTTAATGAGCTTTAATGAGACATATTTAGCATTCAACATTGTGATACTAAACAAATACAAGAAAATACTAAAAGAATACAATTCTTTGTCCACAGAAAACTGTCTGGGATTCAGGTTGTCTGATGAGCCATATTCACTTCTCACCTCAAACCATGTCACTTTAAAGTTTCTAAAACAACATATGGAATTACAAACCTTGCAGTTTCTAGGTTGTGTGAATTTCGCAATGCTGGGTGCTGCTGTTAAGTTCCTGTTCACTTCAGGACTCTTTGAAGCGTTAATATGCACATGCCACCCTCATTCTTGGGGGGAGGAAGGAAAGAAAACACTAACAACAAAAGCCCAACCACAAAAAGACAAAAAATCCCCCCAGTGAAACAAAGAAGAAGAAACTGAAGAAAGTAATAGTTGATATCCAGCTATGTTCAAAATATTTTAGAAAACTCTCACATTCCTTCAGGAAACGTGCCTTCTTTCCTCCTGCATCTCTTGTCTTCAGGGGTGTGGTTCTATCTATCTCAATTTCAGTCATTTCTAGTAAAGTAAAGAACTGTCTAATCTGTTTATGTCTAATGATTTTAAGCTGTCTCCTTTCTGCTAAATTTTTCAAGAAGTTAAGATGTTGCTGCTTGCTCTGCTTGCTTATTTTTCTGCATTATCCTCAAGATCAAAGTGAGATTAAGTATTTCTTAACAAACAGGTCTACTGTTGGATGAGATCTGTAACTAAAGTCCCCAGAGAACAGATCTGGACATTGATGAGAACTGAGAGACAGACAGGGATCTGAAAAATATGACTGAGTATCAGAGGTAGGTCCCCTGCATCACAGAACATGTTAACAAAAAAAAAAAAAGTAAGTAGCATCTTAGGTCATCAGGGACTTAGTAGAAGAGAAAAGTAAGAGTTAGTCTAGCAAAATTTGTCACTCCAACTCTTCCTTCAGAACATGACATATGAAGGCTTAGCTTTGTGTAGTCCTGATGTTAATCCATATGTGTTTGGCACAGAACAAGAAAAATGTTTGTGTCTTTTAGAAATTAAGTACTAATAGCACAAAGTGGAAAGATTTAGGCACAGTTCTGTGTACCTCTATACAAGATATATCTCTTTAAGCTCAAGAAGAGACACATAACCTAAGGAAAAACAGCCATGCTTTGGATTATTAACTCCCACTTGTACAACACCATGTTTATTCCCTGACAGGGTGAAAACCATTATGAACGTGGAATTTCATAAATATTTTTGTCACTGATATCACATGGAGCCTTATATTTTGGACTGTTTAATAAATTAAATCTAGTACTCTGAGTTCAGATGAATTTTAGCATACATTTTTAGGTGGGGAAAAAAAAAGTAGAAAGCTGTACAGGTTGTATGCTGAGAGTGCCTAGATGTTTCACCTAAATGTAACTAACTACACAGAATTTCTTCTTCCTTTTTTGCTTTCTTTCCCCACCCAAACCCCAACCCAACTGACTAAGTATAGTTTAAATGTCTTTGAAACTTGGATGGGATAACCAAACATAGACTAGCTAGGTGTGTGCACATTACTTTTATTAGTTTCATTATTTTTCATGTAATTGAAGACTAATCAGCATGCCCTTTAGATGCTATTTTAGCTCACATACAACTTTATAAATATTTCAACTTAGATATAATTGGGTGAATTGAACTTGTTTAATTAGTATTGCAATCAGCCAGCACAGCTTAGGAAGTCATATCACATTAAAAATACAGTGATAATGCATGTTAATAAGGAATAAGCAGATTCTTTAAAAAAAAAAAAAATCCACGCTTTTGCAAGCCATTTGTGTCTTATTATAAGGTTTTATAGCTTTACCATTATTTCATTTTACTATTGCCTTTACTCAGAAATTTGAGTGTCATCTGAATATCAGTGATCTTTATTAGCTGACTTTGACCAATATAGTCACCTATTTTTTAGATGATCCTGTAGAGCAGTTAAATGTTTTTGTTCACATTTTAATTTTTTCTTTGAATGTCTTCAAATTTGAAGGGGGAACTTGAAAATGTAAAGTTAGTTTTATCTGAACAATATTACTTTTTCTATCTCTCAAGGCATTTTCTCCAAATTGCAAAACTCTGAATGCCAGCACTGAGGTACACCAAGGATCTCACATACATGCAGCGTTGAGTGACTGTAGCTCGGGCCTGATAAATATGATGGAGAAGTTTGAAACAGGGAGCCTGATGAAGTGCTGAGATTTGGACTATACAGGCAAGAGCTCTGAATATAAGCCAGGATTTATGGACTTAAGTATATGCATGTATATGTCAGAAAAAGAATTTTTTTGTATTAAGCATGCTTACAAGAAGCTGTTAGTACATCTTCAAACTGCATCAAGTGTTTAAATTTTTTGAATAAGTCAAGATCAGACGGAGTAATGTGGTTAAATTTTTTGTATCTAATTTTACCTTTTTTGTTAGTAAGTTTTTTAAAACACTCTAATTTTATTTTTTTTATTTTGAAATTTATTGCCTTCAAGGAATATTGAAATATTAATTTGGATGTGAGGAAATATGTTACATTTTTTACACAAAAAATACTAGAAGCATTATTAGTAATACTTAATTTACTGGAAACAGTGTGTTTCAAGTAGGGATATCACAGGGTTTTGTCATTTTGCATTAATGAATTTTTACGTTCTCATTTGATGGTATAAAGTATTAGTTTGCCTGTTTGCAAGATGTATAGAATAAGATGCTGAGCTACATATTTACCAAACTGAGTAGGTGTCTAAAAATTCAGATGGCTGATTTTAAAAACAGATAAATCCTTAGAAGGATTTGCAGAAGCTCCTAAGCTTCATGGGTCTCTAAGAACCTCTAAGTAGGAAAGCATAGATAAATAGGTGCCTAATTTAAATAATCCCAGTAGGCATCAATTGGCATGTTTCTGTGACTTAATATGCTTCCCAGGGTGTCCGAAAAAGATTGAATATCTAGCTGACCTGATTTCAGGTTTTTTGTTTTATGCCATTGCACTGCAGAGTGCTGAAGGAAACAGGCAGTAGAGCTGTAAGAGGTGAACAGGAAGAAAACTGTGCATGCAGGTTTTCATTTTGTCATGAAAATCGCTTTCTCTAGTTCATAGCTTTATAAACAATGTATCATCAGTTCTTTTTCAACCATGAAATATTTTCTTTGCTCACGGTCTTGTTTCAGTAGACACATTTCCTTTGGTTCTCTGGTCAAAATACTAGTTGCGTGTCTTTCTGGTTAATATTTTTTAAACAGTTGTTTTCATTTTAAATAGTAGTACTTGTTTGCTGAAAAGCTTTTTACCCAAACTTCTATTGTTTAGGTAAGTAATACACATGCTTAGCAGGTTTCTGATGAGACAAAAGAGGCGTCTTTAGATCTGGATGACACTTCATGGATAATTTGCAAATTGATTTTTCATTTCTAAAGCTTGACTTAGTTGAAAGTGTGGTATCTTGGCATTGTGTATAGCTGGATTTAACTTGAAATTCTTTACCTTCTTGGCCGTTTCTTCCATGTTCTGTATCAGGTAATGAGTCTGTGTTGAACTGGACCTGGAACATACCTGGTCAGCACTCACTCTGCCCACTCCACCCCTATGTTTGGTGACAGGAATCACCAACCCAGTTAAAGATTGTAGTTTCTTTACAGATTTTCTTTAGGAGACTCAAATCTGAGGCCATGATTTCACATAACAATTTGCACCAAATACAGTAAAAGAAAATTTTGGGCAGAGAAATGTGTGTAAGCTTTGTTAAATAGGAATAAAGTGTGAAAATGGGGAATGTGTTTAAGTAAAATAGCATGAAGTCGAAAGCACACAGTACTGAGTACTGGTAATCAGAGGTAATCAGACAGCAGGTTCTGACAACAGAGAGAAGTCAGATCTGTATTGATGCATGCATGCAGACCTCTATGGAAAAGATTTCTATCCATGAGATACATGATGATACTGGAAAAAATATATCTTTGTGGTATTTCAGCAAAGCCCTCTTTTCTCAGAGATCGTGTTGATTGCAGCATACAGAAGTCTTCTGACCATGAATTGTTAATCATCTAGAAAATAGACAGGAAAGGAAGAACTGTGGGCATGTTTTGGTAGGAACATGTCAGTTTAAAAGGATATTCCACATTCTCTCAATAATTCTAATTGTAGCATATGAACTGATAATTATCAGGGGAATCTGAATTTAATTATTCATCTGTGTATTTTTTTCTTAGAATTGGATAGTATGCCCTATTTAATTTTTAAATGCACAGAAACATCAGGGACTTCTACAGAGCTGTCATTGAGATAAGGTACAGTTAAAGGTGACAGATACCATTCAAAGATGAGACACTTTACAGTTGCATAAGTATTAGTTATTGGTTGGCTAAAAAGTAATTTACTAAATGCTCAGTATTAAATGAGATGCTGTTCTAGAAACATTTCTGTGTCAGCACCTCAGCAGATGAAAATTTCTAAAATACTTTAATTCACATTGAATTCACACTTTGTCCAGTACTAGTTATGTTTATATTGTAGGAAAGGTGTGTTGATGTATCTGGCCAAACTTCAGTCTTGCAGCATCACAGGTTTGAAGCACATAATGGACACAAGTGTGAATGAATACCCTGGCAGTTAATTTCTGCTGACTTGTATGCTTACCAGATCTGCTTTCAGCTGCCCAGGAGATAGAGATATGTATATATATATAGTGGTGGAAAAGAGGAATTGGAGGGAGGAGTATCTGCAGATTGTACCTCAAGGCACTAATGCATGAGCTTCTGTTCCTTACTTGCCAGAGAAATCATATGTGCCCTCATTACTAGCTTGAGTTAGATTGTTTAAAAGCCACTGGATATTCCTGGCAAGGCAGTACTATTGTGGAAAAATGTTATCTTGCATTGAGATTGTAACATTCTCAGAAAGGAACAGAATTAAGTCAGTGAGAAAAAGGAAATTGATAAAATGATAGGAAATGGTGAAGTCAGTGTTGCACAAGCACTTTGGGTAGACTTATAATGTGATCTTAATTCTGTTGCTGTTCCTTCTGCAGGGCTCTTCACTCACATAATACACAGAATGGACATACCTCCCTTTTATCTAATCATTAAATTGTTTTCTCTGCACTATTCAGTACAGTCTTATGTCTTTTATTATATGGTAGCCACACAGTTAAACTAAAATCCTCATCTACTTTAATATTTCTTTATTCCTTGTACATTTTCGAAGTCTGCAAAGAGTAACTAATTTACAGCTGCCTTATGCACAGTCCCTATGTGTGATGTGTCTTTTTACAGATAGAAGATGTTTTGCAGATGGAAGCAGAAAAATTATTTGTGAGATGTGAAGATATAAATAGATTTTTGTCATGTTTGACATTGTACAACATTTATGTATTCAATTTTTGTTTTAGTTTATCTAAAAATATTTAGCATGTTCCCAAATCGTATCTCAGGCTTTCAAGGGCACATATACACTCAGTGCCAAACAAATTTTACTGAATTAAGTTATCTAAGAGCCATAGACCAAGATAGGCATTATTTTCTTTTTCTTTCATGCCATCTGCCTAGTTCGTTCATTACACATCTTTAAATCTCTTCAGTAAATGACATTTATGCAAGCAATAGTCTCTTGACACTGGTTCTTTCCTGGAACAGGTCTTTCCTGTACTTCCCAACTGAATAAGCTTGATGCCATCTGATCATTTTCTCAAAACAAGATAAACCACACAGGTGTCATTCCTGACAGATTTATCTAATCCTGGTTGTAAAGACAATGAATAAGATTCAAGAAACTTTTCTAACAATTTATTTTAAGACAACACTACCCTTATTAGAAAGTCTGCCTAGTATCTAATCTGATTCTTACTTTTCTGCAGCAATTTAAGCCAATTATTTCATGTAACATTCATCATGGTAATCTTTTCAGGTATCTTTCAGATGTCTTTTACCTGTTTGACAGCTGTTATATGAATCCTCTTTTCTTAAGACTCACTCCTTGAGACTGTTTTTGGTGTCTATTTTCTAGGCCTCTCATTATTTCTGTTACTTCCTTTTTCAGTTAATTCCTGTCTTGTTTGAAACCCTGTCACAGAGCTGTACAAGGTGCTCTATTTTAAGTGCTGCCAGAGCTCTGTGAAATTACTCTACGTGTTTTGTAGGTTGCACTCGTGTTTATATATCCTGTATGGTAATGTTTTAAAACACTGTTCAGTTGTTCTTAATGATCACTACGTTTTTATATTTCCTTTAGAATGGATGTCTAGCCAGTTGCTCCAGTTTGTATTTAAAACATGATTATTTTGTCTACCTTAGAGTAGAACATAGCAGTTTTCTGTATTGAATTACATTATATTTTAGCTTATTTCCATACTATGAGTATTTTTATTATGCTCCTATCTTCTAAAGTTACTCCTCTTCCATGTTTAATAGGATATCTATTAGTTCATCTTCCAACTGATTAGGATCATAGAATCATAAAATAACCTGAGTTGGAAGGGACCCACAAGGAACATTTGAGTCCAACTCCAGGCCCAGCAGAGAACAACACTAAGAATCATATCGTGTTCCTTAGAGTGTTGTCCAAACAATTCTTGAATTCTGGCAGGTTTGGTGCTGTGACTGCTTCCCTGGGGAGTCTTTTCCAGCGCCCAGCCACCCTCTGGGTGAATAGAACATATTCCTGATATCCAACCTAAACTTCCCCTGACACAGCTTCAGGCCATTCCCTCAGGTCCTGTCACTAGTCACCAGAGGGAGGAGATCAGTGCCTGATCCTCTATGTCCTTTGTGAAGAAGTTGTAACTGCAATGAGGTCTCCCTCAGTCTCCTCCAGGCTGAACAGACCGAGTGACCTCAGCCACTCATATGGCTTCCCTTCAAGGCCCTTCACCATCTTTCTGTCTCTCCTTTGGATACTTTCTGGTAGCTTTATATGCATCATATATTTTGGTGCCGAAAACTGCACACAGTATTCAAGATGAGGTCTCACCAGTGCAGAGCAGAGCAGGACAATCACGTTCTTTGACTGGCTGGCAGTACTTTGCCTGATGCCCCCCAGTATCTTTTACTATTAACGTATTTTTAAAAGCCCTTTTTACCATCCCCCACAGTACTGACCAACTTCAACCAACTGGCCAACTTCAACTCTAAAAGCAACATCTCTTTAGTCCTCTCATGTCTCCCAACCCTGCTTTCACTGGGCATACACTTTCTATTTTAACCTTAGCTCCAGAAGATCCCTGCTTAGCCAGGCCAACCTTCTCCCTCACCTGCTTGACTTCCAGCATTTGGGAATTGCCTGCTCCTGTGCCTTTAGGAGGTGGTATTTAAAAAGTGAGCATCACTGATGGACCTCAGCACCTTCAAAAGCATTTTCCTTGGGGAAATTAAAAAACAGAATAGTTCCATGGTTGTGACTTAGCCTTGCTAAAGTCCACTCAGTGCAGTCTTCCGTTTTAATGGTGAGACACTGAGTGCTACTCTCAAAGGATCACTTACAACTAGTTTGATATCCATATTACAATAGAGGCGCACAAATAGCATAACTTCCTTGTATGGCTTACCAGGTTGCAATGTAGAAGAGTGTGATGAGTCTTGGTAAAATCAAGCTACTTGCACTCTGATATTTCTCTGTTTTCTAGAAGTTTTTCCATAGAATGAAACTATATCTATTATGATTTGCCTGATAAAACCCCATCTTCTTCTAGGTGCCCAGAAATCAAACTTACAAGCTGTTTTTTTTCTGTAATTTTTGAGATAATATTTCCCTCTCTTATTTCTTTCTTTGTCTTTCATTCATTTAGTCCTTCACAGTTTCTCAAAGGCTGTAAAGTTGCTCAGCCAGTTCAAGTGTGCAAGGCTGGAAATATAAAATTCAACTAATTTGAAAACTTCTAGACCATATAAGTATTTTCTAAATGTTCTTTTTCACTCAACATAGAGATTTTTTACCTCTGTATATGTGACACATATACCTGTGTGCTGACATATTACTTCTTTCTGTAGAGGTTTTCAGAATATTTGAAGTCATCAAAAAGTTTTATGTAAATATAAAAATATATGATTTTTACCTGGAACTTGGTTTACAAATACAAGGGAAGTCAGGATGTTTGGAACTTAATGTAATAAAGTGTATCTTGTATCTGGCATTCTTGCCAGTCAAATGCACACAAAACCAGTAGGGTTTTTCTTTTTATTTTAATTTTTTCATTATTCTTCCATGGAAAGGTAGGTGGGATTTTTCATCTTGAGAAAAAACTCTAGGCTCTTTATAGGTATAATATACAGAGATCTGTGTGGCAGCCTTTGACAGCTACTTTGGAATGGAAGGTGGCAGAGCTTAATGAAATATATTACTGTCATTTAATCTTTGAAACTCTATAATAATAATTCTAAGAGCAGAGCTCATGTATATCAAAATAACATGCACTGTAGTAGTTGTACCAGAAAGATAACTGTTCTCATCTTTGCTGTAGTAACCGTAAAGCTACATGAGTCATGTCTAAAGATGACACATATTCTTTGAAGTTTTTCCCACAGATTTTAATTGCTCATCTCTAGTTCACTAAACATCTACTTTGTGCAAATGGTAAAGAATGAAGACTGAACAGGTTTGCAAACAGGCAGAATGTGAGTGAACAAATTGCATTTTTCTATGGGACACTTGACAGTACAGAAAGGAGGAATCTTTCATCCTGAAATATATTGCCAAGAGACCCTGTGGTACATGTTTTTTGTCTGTATTGAAGTGATTTATTTTCCTTCAGCACTGTGCAGCACATTGCTCTGAAGTTAGAAATACTTTCTCTTCTGTCTTGAAACAAAACATGTGAAAATTCATACAGTTGAAGTGTCCTTAGGATCAAGCATACAAATGAGACATGGTGAAACGCCTGTGTAGAAGACTAATATGCTAAGAGGAAAGGGGACTCAAGATCAGAAGATAAAAAGCTAGATGTATGCAAAACTAAAATGGAATTTTTTCATGCGTATAAGGGATTGTGATAAAAGTAGCACAAAGAGTTAACAGTTTATAAAACCAGTTAAAATAAGGAATATTGTGAAATCTAACAGATGAGTTTCTTGAAAATTTCATTACATATTTTCCCCACATAGAAAAGTCACTAATAAAGCCAAATAAAGAGACATTAGCTTATTGCTATACATAATACAATATTTCATGGGGTTTTTTTGCTATTTAAACTATTTCAATATTTTCCCTGCAAAAAAAATTATTTCATCACTGTCTTCAACACTACCTCTCCTTTTTTACCACTACTTCTTTGTGTCCTCATAGTCTGTATGTCACAGATTTCTTTTTCTATGGAGTTTTTCAGGTATGTTGCTTGCTCTTCTACCAGCTTGAGAGCAACATTGAAGGAAGTCTGATTCACCTTTATTTAGCTGAGGTGTCTTAGCAGTATCCCAGTGCACTGTTTACTTGGGGAACGATTACAAGAGGTTTGAACCAGAGTTGTGTTCCTGGTGTCATTAGCTGCTGATATGAAATTGTCAGAACAGCCTGGATTCATTTCTGACTTCTGCAAGCGCCATGATTTTCCTTTGTTTCTGGAAACAGTGAATATATCTCTGCTGCTCGCCTGCCCATAAAATGAGTTCATTGAGTGTAAAATTTTATCATACTTGTGAATGGGAGTACTGATTTGGAAGTGTTGTGTGCTGACCTTGCAATCAGTATTTCAGGTATCTGTGCCCGTGGCAGGTGTTGGGCATTAAGTTTTTTTTAACATTTAAAAGGGTAATGTTATTTGCAAATAGGACTGAGTAGACAACTTTAAAGAAAAACAAATCAAAAGGACTAAAGTCACAACTCATTATGTTAGCTGAAGCAGCTATGAAGTATTTATTAGTCTCTTCAGCAATATCTGAGTGAATCAAAGTAGAAGCACTGGAGTCTGTAAAAATAATCTTTCCAAGGATTACTTCAGAAAGTGAAAAAGTATTCAGGTTTTTTTCACACTTTATACCCTGGTTCTCAGTAAAACAAATCTGGAATGAGTTTATATGTCAAGTTTTAAGTGGTGGTCTCACAAAGTGGAGTAATCAAAATCTAAAGCACAGCTGTCTGTAGGTATGACTCCTTAAACTGCTAAGACTGAACAGTAGAAGTTCTCAGATCTTAAAATGAAAGGATATCTCTTTTTAACAGAAGCATGTATTAAATTTGGACTGTAATCCATTCCACAAACTCCAAATATTGTTTTGAATATTAAAATGTGAATTGGGTTCACATAGTGTCTGGAAAGAGGGCTGGTGGGCATCGTAACTAATGCAAGCACTCTCCTGTACAGCCAGGATAATTGTGCAAATACAAGAGGTGTTTAGTTGTTTCAAAATCATCATAGGCAGATGTTTGCTGCCATTTTCTGGTCCTTTAGGAGATATTATTGCTATATAGCTTTCTAATGGAGCAGTTCTGTTTGTTCGGTTTTTTTGTTTGTTTTGTTTATTTTTATTTGGGGTTTTTGTTTTGGTTTTGAGGGTTTTATGTTTGTTTTGTTTGGGTTTTTTATGGTATTGTTTTTTGTTTGGTTGGTTTTGGGGTTTTTGGGGGTTTTTTTGGGGGGTTGTTCGGTTTTTGGGGTTTTTTTTGGAATTAAAAGGTTTTTTCAGTGCCATTTTATTATAACAGTGCCTTTTTGGCAAAAAGTAAAGTATACTTCAGCAAAAACTCAAATATAATCATGATTTTATGGAAATACACAAAATGTGAGGTATCCTTTTCTGTCTTCTTTTTGGTACTGGCAGTGGTGCAAAAAGGTATTTCAATACAGTGATGCAGCTCAACTTGTGCTAGGTAGAGAACTGCAGGAGTGTGTGGCAGGGCTAGAAGTCTGACTACATGAAAGGTTGATGAAGTTCTGTAAATTCCCAGCTCTTATGTCTGCAAACTAGTGGAAACCTCAAGTGCAACCTGTCAGGAAGCTTCTTGATTCTTACATGGGTAGCGTGCTCCCACCCCTTACATATTTTTAGGAGGGAGAGAAACCTTGATTATGTCGTTTGCTGGAAAACCTGATACTTTTATAATGGAATTGCATTAAACTGAAGTTAGATAACCCTAAGGAAAGATGAGTCAGAGAATAAAAGATACAAACGCTGATGAGATTGTTCTTCTGAGGTGTTATGATGCATAGAAAATACTTTTTACTTGTTACTTGAACTGGTTTTCTGACTCATATATTTCTATGTCCTTTACCTGACTAATGAGACATCTTCCATCTTTTGTTCAAGGATGAAGTGTTCTCTGTAACCATCTTTCTCCTTTTGTTTTTTTAAAAAAGCTCTTCGTACATGCTTTTTTCCCCCCACTTTGTTTTTAGCTTTGTGTTTTTCCTGATAATACATTGGCAAAACATAACAGGGAAAGATGTCTCTGTAAGGAACTGTTCTTTTGGAATAAAAGTTCAACTTTTCAGTAAGAATGACAATGTGCAATGATGTTAGTTTCTCTGCATGTGGTTTTTAGCTACATTTTTTTTGTGTACAGTTCCATTCCTTGGTTAGATGACGTTAATTTTTATATGGTTTCTGGATTGGAGCTGTAGGTATACAGATCAGAAGGACAGAAATTAATCTGTATCCATATCGGCAAAGACAGTCACTATGCAGAATTACATCAGGCATAGCTTTCCATTTTATTTATTAATGCTTTTTACTAGGATACTGTCATCTTAAAGACAGAAATTAAGTGATAAATTCTTTAACAATTCACTGTTAATTGCTTCCTGTCAATAATATTGTTACTGTGTTAATTTGCTCATATAGTACAAATAAAGCCAATGCACTCTACTTCCATTTAGCATGCATATTCAAATCAGTCTCACACCACATGTGCATTCATGCTTGAATGAAGTCTGAAACTGTAGCCGGGTTAGGGACCAAAAATTTTGTACCTTTATCTAATCTAATTTTTGGTACGAAGGTAGCATATACTGCAGTAAACTTTTCCTAGCACCTGTGTCTGCAAAGATTTAAGCACAATGAAAAATTACTTCAAAATTCTTAAAGTGGTAATTTTCTGTTATATGTTTCTATTAATGATAGTCATTCTCTCTCCTTACAGTGCAAATTAGAGTATCAAGCCTGTGTCTCAGGAAAACAAATCTCAGTGAAATGTGAAGGACGTTGCCCTTGCCCTTCTGACAAATCCACAAATGCAGCCAGAAGTGATAGAAGAGGTGAGTGATGGTAATTCGTGTAATATTTTTAACAGCTCATTTCCAGAACCAAGTAAGATTTTGCTCACAGAAGATTAGAGAGAAACACTGATTATTCTTGAATAAAACCAGCTTTATTTTGTTCAAAGTTTTCTTTGCCAAGGGTTTTGATATTGTACCTGTAGTAAAATACCACAGTGTTTTTCAAATGAGCTGTTGTAGTATGAGTTACTGCTGCTCTTTTTTTGCTCTTTAATACTCCTTGAGATGCTTATGGCTGTATTTAAGACAAAGAAAAATTCATTCCTTGCTTCTTGATGTTTTCAATTGAATATTCAAGAAAGCAGTCTGATAGAAAAAATGGAAACTTAAAATTCTTGTTACCGGTCATAGGAGCAAGTGGTTCCACTATGGAACTATTAGTAAAGGCTGTATTATATAAATAAGTCAGTTTGAAAAGTGCTTGAAAGGAATAAATCAGCTTCCTTTTGGACCACGCATGAGAATAGGCTGCTGGAAAATGAAGTTGGTTTGTACTCCTTCTTAGCCATTGGTGCAGCTGGAACAAACTGGAGGAAACAAAATGGTGGGTAAGCATATTTGTATTTCAGTGGCTCCCAGGTGATTTTGGAAGGTTGTTACTAAACAAAAAGTGATACCATCTTTGGTGCTTCTGAATAAAAAGCTGTCATAGCATGAGTTTTTAGGCCACCATGGACCTGAATGTGCCAAGAAAAGCATGACTGGAGATCTGCATTTGTTTCTTTCTCTCTGTTAAATGCTATTTTTTATTCTTTCTGTATAGTAACACTTTTGATGAGTAGACTAAAATCTTTATGCATAAATATCATTGAGAATACAGCAGAATTAGTTTTTAAAGACTGGGTTTTTTTCCTGTAGCAACCTTATACCAATTTAAGAAACCACCATTGCATTCCTGCATTCTGTTAACGTTGGAATTTCACTATAGTTTGATGCGCTGTTCCAAATGTATTGTGCAAGAGAGTCTTAATGTTTCTATTATAAACTGTAGCTACTGCCAAAACTATTTTTTTCCTAGTTTAAACAACAAATTAGTGTTCTTTTAACAATGAAAAGAGATGACCACTATAAACATTAAGCCGTATGTAGACATACAAGTCAATTTAAAAACTGCTCCAAAACACTCATTTAGGTCACTTTTTTGGTCTTCAGCAATATAATTGATTGTGTAATTAAATATTAATTGAATATATGTAATTAAATACTTCCTGTGCTGTAACTCCTCTGCAAAATTATAGTCTTGATGTTTTTTAAGGCATTAATTTACAATTTAAAGTAGTACCTTTAAATAAGCAGATAAATCTGTCATTTGCTTGCATTGTCAGACAGAATGAAAAGCACTAGAAGACACAGCACTGTATGGTTAATGTGGCCCCTTTAATAAGACGTATAATGTAACCCTAATGTGGTTGCAGTATTCATTGGCAATAATTTCTGCATCTCCAGGCTGAATGTTGGAATATTTCCTTAACAGTGGGCTTTAAGTGAAATTAAGATAATGAGCTGAAAAGAATCTCTCTGTGAAAAGCAGGCCTATGATTCTCCAGTGTTAGTCTTTTAATATGGTATCATTGCCCTCAGTTTTTACCAAAACAAGATTAGCATTTTCTCTGCTGGAAGTTTCAGCTGATGCAGTTATTTTTGTCCTTGGTGTGTATTCGTTCAAGCACATTCTGGTTTTTGTACTCCTGTACTAAAACACTGAAAAAAATCTAAAGACAATTTTTTTTGCTTCAAAAAAATGGAATTGTTTTTAATTAGGATTGAACTCTTCTTGAAGATTTATGCTGCCAAGGGGTCAAGATTGCTTGTACCTAGTTATGTAAAACAGAAGGAAAAAGGTTCCCATAGGTATGGGAATTAACACTAATCCCATCTTGACAAAATGTCAAGGCAAGCAAAATACAGGGCTTTTCCAAATGCTACATTTTATTGCAACACTGAAATTTGAATATCATTTCTTTACAAGGCCAAAGGCTCGGAGACTTCAGAAATAAGAAAGTGAGCTGAGTATCATTACCGAAATTTCAGCCATTTTTGTGACAATACAAAATTCCTTAAAACGGAAGTTCTTATAGCAGAACTTATAAGAGTACAAGTTTCGTCTTTAAGTAGAACTCCATAAAGTGTTCTAACAGTTGGACTCTATGATCTTGGAGATCCTGTCCAACATAAATGATTCTATGGTTCCATGATTCTAAGCTGTATACACTTATGTCAAAATTGACGAAGACAAGCAGGCAAAGTAAGATTATTGTTCCTTTTTCAGGGATAACTGAAGTAAGGGTTTCCTAATATACATTGCTTATCTAAGACAACTGTTCATCTTTTCAAATTAAAAAATTTACTGATTTTTTTTGCTGTATCAGGAGAGCAAAGTATGTCAATGCACTATCCCAGATTATTCTTGGTGTGGAATCCCATACTCCTTTGAGAAGCAAAATTAAACCAGTATTCAGAAAAACAGGTTTTTCTTATAAAATGTAAGTGAACCAAATCATAAAATCATAGGATGCTCTTAGTTGGTAGTGCATTCTAAAGTTTATCTAATCCATATCTCTGACATGCATGAGGCAGGTGAAGGCATCTGGGTTTTTTGTGAAAGCTGTCTCATTTTAATGATACATTTAGAAACACTGGATCTAATTGATGTTTGGGGGCCCTTAGGTTGAATCCATAAATGAAAGGGCTAAGAACTTTATCTGGAACTAGATACGTAAGTTGTTAACAAAGCACAAGTAGCAAGCAGAAAAAACCACAATAAAATAAAGATCTTTCTTTGTCATATCTATGTTTTGAATTTAGTTTAGAGAAAGGAATGGGTATCATATAAACTATAAACTACAGTAAGCACTCCAATATTGTTTTAGTTCAAGACATTACAAGAAAAAAAATATGGACAACTGTAAGTAATTTGTACTGTTATTTAATAGATATTTAATTCATAATTAATATAATGTATATTAATACATTTAATTATTGGTGTAGATCAAGACCTACGTTGCCTTTTTTTCTGCAAAAAGAAATTATACCACCTGTGGAATATGTATCTTAATAAAAAGGACATAAAATTTTAACTGCGTTTACTTCTTATGTCATTTAATGTGGTATATATGAGGCTTTATATATATATGTTTTTATAGTATAATACCTTATATTTTCTAGCTGACTGAAAAGTCTTAACTGAAAACTCTGTAAAATTCTGAAAAATCTTAACTCTTAACTTCAAAGGTATCTAAGAAAAGCATTCATTGTCAGTTGTCTTAAATTTGCTCTACTCAAGAGTACATACATTGGGAAAGTTTAATTATTCTTTAATATAAAAACCTTGACAGAGTTTTATTTCCCTGTTGAGCTACACTAAAACTGTGATAATCGCGTGCTGTGACATGCCCAGGATCCTGGTCTTCCACACAGACTATTTCAAAGACTTGGCTGAAGTGTGCTACAGCATCCTCCTGGATTATGTCTTTGGATATCTTCATCATAGAAATAAGGTTGGAATTCTGCTCTGACACAGAGTCAAGGCAGCTGGGACATGTAGTCATACTCAGAAGCTCAGGATCAGTTGAAGATCCTGCAGTTTAAATGGCAAAAGCTATGGCATTGTAGGTAAAATACTGAAAATCCATTAGCTACTGAAATAGAAGAATTTACTCTCAATAATTTTTGAGTTAATTTCTAATAAATCCTGTGTTAAGAGTTCACTTGATATTTTCACTAAAATAACAGAGATAGGCTTATATTCATGAAAGAAGAAAAAGGGCTTCTCTTTATTTCATCATCTGAGGAGGACTATATAGGTAAGACTGGAAGCTTCTATAAACATCATATTCTTTGAATGTAAGCTTTTGCCAGGTGGAAGTGAAAAGGCAACACTGCATGCTGAAAGGATTTTCAGTTAGCATATATGAAAGACTTTAATCACAGAATATAGCTGCTCTCTCAGCTGTATCCTGTTTTATACTGAGTACTGCTGAATTGTTAATTGCTGTGGAGAGATGAGGATAAGTAACAGTAGGATTAAAGGCGCTCTGGATTCTGTTTCATTCTGTGTGCATCAGTGCTTGAAAAGCAAATAGGGGGACAAATAGCTAAACAGCACTCTCCCAAATCCTCTCATTTAATTTGCATAGCATCATCTTTTCAATACATGACCTCCACCACTCTTCATAAAGTACAGGTATAGATGCCAAAAAAGAGCTTTTGTTTTTGCATTCAGAGAGAACACTGAATGGTTTCCAGACTTCACAAATAAAGAGATTGAGGGCCAAAAATAATGTTTGTGTTAACTCCTTAATCTCTACTTTGTGTTTTTGCCTTTCAAAGACAGATAGCACTGTTTCATAATTCCCTTTTTTGCAAGATGAACTAAAGGACAATAGAATAAAATCCGTATTCAAACCAACATATACTAGACCAATTAGACCTGATATTATCAGTGAGCAGTTAAGGGGTAGCCAGAAGAAGCCATTTGTGTGAGACAATGAGCAAAATTCCCATCTAGAAGATGAAGAGGTTCATACTGTGTGGTCAAGAATAAAATTTAACTTTTGAACTTTAAATAAGACAAAGATAACACACCTAACAAAATTAATGTTATATTATAGTGCTGTTTGGGGTTTATTTACAAATATGTGAGTATGTTTTAAGACATTTCCTAAAAGATCTAATTGTAACATTTAAGTTTACACTTTCATGCTTTTTACAGAAAGTAAGTGACTAGCCTATAAAAAGATGTACAAAGAGAAGCGTGCTCATTGTCATCATGGGGAAACTGTTCTCAGTTGTTAACTTTCTCTGAAGAATATATACAGTAAAGGGAAGGAGGCAGTCTCAGTAGTCTGGGAGCAGCAGTAGCAACATTTTATATATGTGGCAAATTTGCAGTAGGTAATTGTCAGCTTTCTTGTCTACTGTTCTTCTTAGCCATACATTTATATTCAGTAAAATATTTTATTATGTAATTGGTGCTGCAGTTCTATAGAACGCAACATTAAAAGAAAATCTCTATGCATTTTTAGTTGCTTAATTTTCATCAGAAAATTTTACTGATTTTCCTCAAAATAGTCTTTAGGTGAAGCCTGAAATACAAGAGCAAAGCTATCAGTGGTATCAGTGGAAGCACTCAAATCCAAGAATGTGTCCCATCTCTTCTGGCATATGGTATTTGATATTGATACCATTTTGTGACAACAAAAATTGAATCAGAGCTAGTATGTCTGCTCCTGCCTTTACTGCTGACATCAACATGAATCTTGTCATTGATTTAAATTTAAATAGGCTCTAACATTGTGACTCACTTCCCTTGTTAGAAGAAAAGACATTATCCATAGGTAAGCTTTCTTACTCTACTGATGTTTCTGAACACTCTTAATGTTTTTGAAACCTTTGATGATTTTAAAGATGCTACAAAAATAAAATGTATTACTGTATCTCCACTGTAGTTCTTCAGAAGGTATTGACTTAGCAGTAAATGCCCATTTTGCCTTTATTGCTTTTTGTACTAGAATACAGAGTTTTCTCTTGTGAATCTTAAATCTATTCATCTTAGACCTATATTTTCCCAGGCACACAAGTTAAATATGGGTTTTCACTTTTTTAATTCATTATATACATTTACAGTAATGGTTAGCTGTAAGTATGTATTATATATAAACTGAAACTATTTGAAGGTAAAGTAAATATTGATGCGTTATAGATTTTTATACTTTGGAATTTGGTCAGCCTAATTCATTAAGGATGAGGGGTTTTTCCCTCTGTTGTATTAAGGGTGAATGATGGACCACTTTTTACTCATTCTTCAATAAGAAGTAAAATTTTTTTATCAGATTTTAGTGCTTTTTTGTATTTTATAAATGCTAGGTTATTTCTGAGATAGCAGGCTAATAATCTTAGCAACAATTCATTTGTGTCTGTAAGTTATTTCTATATCTATGATAAAAAGGGAATTTGCTAGCAAAATAATACTGTATTGCATTTGTAAGACATTTATTTAAGATTCATTACTGTCTTTGTGTAATAACAGAAACACAGTGGAGCTAATTTTATTATTGTTACCTTCAATGTTAAGATAAATTTTCCGCAGGAATCTTGTTTAGATTTTTAAACTGAGTATCTTTTTTGGTTGAGTGATGCTGCACCAAGTAAAATTGTCAGCAGTATCTTCTTTCATTAATCAAACTCCATCCTAAGACTTTCTAAAAAGAGACCACTCCGTCATAATTAGTAGTAATCTAATGTAGTGTTATTAGTGGCAATCTAATATGGTGCAGAATGTGTTTGGAAAGGTTGGAAAGGATAGGTATAGGCCACTTGCCATATTTTGCCTTTTGTGATGTGGAAGTGATAAAAGGCCTGTGGAACGACTTTGAAGGACCGGGGAAATGGAGATGTAGCTGTATAACCTGTTGTTATACTGTAGAAGTGGCTCCATTTGTCAGTTTTGCTTCAGATTCATGTTTTTCCTGTAATTTCAAACTTCTGCATGGAACAGTGTGTTCAGTTTGTTTTAAATACCTTTATAATTGGAAAAGGATAATTAGAATTGGTTAGTCTATTGATTGATGATATTTTGGCTAAAAAATTTTTGCTTTTGCTTTCTGTTCTTACAGGGATTGAAATATTTGGGAACAAGGGATAGAAATATGTGTCTGGCTGAAAAGAATTGATATCACAAATGCAAGTAGAGCCATGAGGCAGAGACATTCTAGTGAAAAGTATACTATTAATTCAAATCAAGATGGAGCTGATAGTGTAAAAAAAAGAAAACAGGTAGAATGTGTTTGAACAGTGATTTATAGTTTTGTAATTCTCTGCAATGAAGTCATAATTGCAGAACAAATTAAAATTCCATTGAACTTGACTATTAGAAGGAAGAAGTGAAGGATTAAGGGGAGATTGTCCATCCCATAATAATATAGTTTATATAAAAAAGGCTAGAGTGTATATGCTGTGTTTATGAAAAATAATCCACATAACACTGCAGAACATATTCAAGAATGCTTTGAAAAAGAACGTTTTATTGTTGCCAGGATGAAGTGTAATCCTTAGAAAGGATTGTTAGCTGAGTCCTTGTTGTCAATATTGCAAAGAGCTATAACACTAAAGGGAAAACAGGAATATTACATACCTATCACTGGAAACAGCTCTTTGCTCACAGTTCCAAGCGCCTGTGCAACAGCAGTCTACCCTAAAACCACTTTTAGTATATACTCTTCATACACTTTTCACAGAGGAAAAGATTTCTGTATAGGAGGTTGCTTTAAAATGATTTATTATGAAAATTCTGATTAGCTTGATTGATTTCTCTATTTCCTTTCCCTCTGTGTTTTAGTGAGGGGGAAAACTCAAAGAACTCTCATGGTGAATATGTCTTTAGAGGCAAAAAAGTTACCTTCAGTGTATAAGCCTGCGATTTTGTGCTACTGCAATTTTAAGAGAGTTAGACAAGCTAATTTGTTGATGAAAGAAGATAATTAATGCTGTATCATTTTATGTTTTATAATTGTTAATTTTCACTTAGGTCTTTAAACAATTAATGAACAAAGTCAGTCCTAGAGTCCCTGAAACACTCAAATTATTTGGAAAGTTTAGCACAACAAACTCTATTAATAAACTATTTTAGATATTCATGAGATCATGCTTTTTTTAGGTTATATTCATTATTTTCTTTTGCTCTCTGCCAGCCAGCTTTCATGAATTATAAAGCTGGAAGCTTAAATATAGTCCAGACCATTAAAATGGTGTTGCATTTGATTATAATGGCTATAATTGCTTTAAATATGTAAAGAAAGGGGCCTTGCCAATCTTACAATACATTAAAGGCTTTAGAAGTTTGTCACGGTAGTTGTATTGAAATAAATAACCAAAGAGATGCAGATCATATGCTGAGTATCTGGATCAGCATTGTCTTTCTGTTCATGCAGAGTAAAATAAGTGAACAGGATGCTGCTATGTTTGCATCTTCATTACTGATGTAATGGTAATATTTTTTTACTGGTACTGTTTTTATAGCCTCAATATGCAGTAACATTTAAAAGTCTTTCATTGCTCATCAATAGGAGCTAACTGCCATAAACCTCTTTTTTTTTTTTTTTTTTTTTAAATCAGGTAATTATTTTCAACTAGTTTATTTGCCTCTCCTTATTTTTGGAGGGTAAAACATTTGGTGCTAATTGTGTAACCTAATTCTGAATTACTTCTTCCTGTAATTGTATCAGAACTTATTGGACAGTGAAGCTACTTGAGATCCTTAGGAAGCTCAGGAATGGACTGATGATGGTGCAGTAGTGTCCTGAAGGAGTGTTGGATCGGTGAGATTCACTGAGCTGTCTTCAAGTAGAATGTAAACCCAGTGGTATTTAAAGAACATGCAATACCCTTTTTGCAACCAGTTTTTTAATAACATTAATTAAATCTTTAGTATTTCAATTTCCTATTTACTATTTCAACTGTGCTATCTGTGCTCTATCTTAAATAGTTGCAGTATCACTTTTCTGAAGTGACTGTTCTAATAGCTATTAGAACTTTGATATTTTGTTTAAAATATCAAAGTCCCTTAGAAGACAGGGATTAAAAAGTCTGGATTTGGCAGCTATTGCTAATGTTTCTATAGTTGCTACACAAAAATTGACTGAAATAAAATGTGCTAATTACAGAGTCAATATCCTGGCAATATGGTGGCCCTTTCTAAATTTTTCTTTTAACAAGCAGGTTGAGTCTCATTTATTCTTTGAAGCTGACTTCTGTCATAGTAACTAATTTCTACTTGAGCTAACTTTTATAAGCAAATATTCCAATAATTTATTATGCAAGGAAAAAATTTTCCTTGGTATCAGCATGTTCTTACTTGGTTACACAGTGTCTTCTTTCTTTCAATAGTTAAAATATAATCAGTTAATTTCAATAGTTAAAATATAATTACACATAAAAGTACAAGTTTTGCCTATGAAAAACCTCTCTCACTTCTCTTGAGCATACAGACAGAACAATACTGATTTACTGTTTAACTCTTTTTGTATAAATATTTGAATACTCTTTCACAATTGAAAACCTTTGTTCTCTTGGGTGATGTAATGTTTTGAGGCACTACTGGAATGGTTTAATGTGGCTGAGTATTCACTGATGCTCTGAATGTCTGTGCTTTGAAAGTATGATGACACCTAGGCCATGTTCACATCATCTGATTATCCTCCTAATTTCAAGCTGAGATAATTTCTGAAAGTCTGAAATGATGATACAATGCTAAAAAGAGATTTTACAGTTTCATCCTCTCTGGGACAATCCTTACATACTTCAGACTGTCTTTGAAAATACATTTTCCTTTTCCTTAAAAAAAAATTCCCTACTTTCTATGCAAAATTGTCATTTTACAAGTTTTGCTAGCTTTGAGTCTTCATACAGGTTATGATAGCTTTACTCAGAGTCTTGGTAAGAAAATTTAAACAAATATGCACTAGTGTCAGCATGATCTAAATCTATTTCAGGTGATAGATTTTTATATCTTGACTGTTTTCACTGCCAAGAAGGCAGATTTTATATTTCTAAATAAAAAGGGGTTTTTGTATTGTTGATGAATCAGCATTATGAAAAAATATAATAATGAAATTATTAAATCCTACATGCCTTAAATTATAATAATTACCCAACAGTGTTGCATTTTATCTGCATCACAAAATACAGTATTAATTTTATTTTTTCTTGACATCTTAATTTTATATCCCAGATGGAGACTACTTTACATGTCAGAAATCCGCTAAATAAAACATTAAAGTCTTCATGGAAAATGAAAAACCCAACTTCTGCCCTGAAGGCGCCATGATCCACGAAATTAGCTGTGGCACCTGTTTTAACTGTTGTTCC
Source organism: Cephalopterus ornatus (assembly GCA_013396775.1). Lineage (NCBI taxonomy): Eukaryota > Metazoa > Chordata > Aves > Passeriformes > Cotingidae > Cephalopterus > Cephalopterus ornatus. The sequence continues at coordinate 468,366 of VZRE01001990.1, forward strand.
TGCTGATACTGCAAGATCAAGTGCTACAGCCACCTCGCAGGCAGGCATCAGCAGTTGTTCAGTTGTGTCAAATTGTAAGCTTTGGCTCATTAGCATGGTGGCACCTTTATAATAGTCTGAATGCTAAATGAAAAGCATTCAGCTTTAAAACATAACACCCCCTAAAATTAAATGGCTTTGAAAATCAAGTTTGTATTGTGATTTGCTAGTACTGAAATGTTTTTGTAGGAAGGAAAAACAAACAAATCTCTGCTAAGAGTACAAGGCAAGTCATAAGAAATCCTGGATTGATAGATCTTTAATGATAATTCTTGTCAAAACTTTTTACATTATTTATGCTCTTTAAATAGAAGTTTATTATAAATTCCTGAGAATAGTAGTAGAGCATGAAACATTTAAAAAGAGATTTGTAAAGCCAGCTTTGAAGGAAACGAAATAACTTAAGATGGCTTTGTTCTGTTTGGTCTCTTCAGCAGTTGTCTTCTTTTCTGAGATTAGGTGTAGGTGAAAGTTTTAAGCAGGTTTGTAACACAGTTTACTACATCTCATAGGAATCTGATTTTTTAGGTCTAGTTTTCTTTTAAGGTCAGTATTTGAAGTTGATCACCCTCTGTAGTATTTCTGTGCACACAGTTTAAGAGGCTTAAAAGATACCTCTAAGATAGAGGCCACTAATATGCTATTATTATTTAGTTACCTTCTTTCTAAAGGTTTAGCTTCAGAAGAGGAATACCTAAAGAGTGTATAGTTTTAACCAAGTGAACAGAGTACTGCAGCTCAGAAAAAACAAAGAAGATAGTAAGTAGTACTCTTTCGGTGTTGTGTTTCACCCTGTTTGAATCTATCAAAGAGGGAAAAAAATCCCAGAGTTTATACAAGTATATCCAAGTCAGTTGGGATGTTTCTGACAGTTAAATTGGTCATTGGATCATAACTAGACTTTGTAGAAAACAGGGTGCATAACATTAGGAAAGCAAGTTTAAAAGAAAATTGCTACAAATTGGAAGAGTTTAGGAAGCATTGTCCACCAGCTCTAAAGACTACTGGTAGGTAGTTTAAAAGTATTTTTTCTGAGTCAAAAGCTGAAAATAGCCAACAGTATGTAGTGTGTCAAGGCTAAAGGATGCAGACAGTTGTCAGAGTCAATCATTTGTGACAGTTTGCTACCTAGAAAAAGAAAACCTAAGATCAATTCAGTTTGATCAGTACACAAGATTATAATGTACATGTGTTTATTTCTTGACATCTCTAGAATTTCATTCTGTAGGGTTAAAGGTAGATTTTTTAACACAAGCATTGGTTTACCATGTCTACAGTTCATCCAGATAGTCATGTAGTTATTAGTGAGAGCTCTCTCTGTCTGTAAGAATTAGCAGCCTGGATGTGTTACAGCAAGCAGCTTTGTAATGTTCATTTGTGGGCAACATGAATCTTGTCATGTAAGATGCAGTGGTCACTTTTACCTGTTTAACCAGACTGTCTTGATATCCTTAACATATAGAAGTTCATTGATGTGAGTGATGCTATGGGGCTGATTTCTCTAGCTTGTTGAAAAAGGTTCTCAGGCAGGCATTTAGCACTCAGTATTGAGTAAATATAGTAATTCGGCTTTCTAGCTGGAGCATATCCCCTTTCCAGAGAACATCCTAATTTTTTGGTGTGGAAGAACTATATTTTACTACTTTCTTTGTCCTTTCTGGAGGCCGCTTTGAAGTGTTGCATAGTATATGCAAAATAGTACATTTTGCAAGTGATTAAGTTTAAGGTGTTAATCTTTGTAAATTAGGGTAGGAGAGTTAGAGTTAATGATAAGCATTGTTACTCATTTATCTTAAGTTGTTTAACTTGCTGTTTTAGTTTGTTGATATTATTTGAAGTTACTTCAGTCTTACACATAAAGATTTGTAATAAGCGATACCCAGTGTCATAAACATTTTTCCTTTTTTTTCTTTTTAATTTAAACTACTTCTAAATTCCTCCAATGCACTGAGAGACGTTTAAGATCAGTTGTGTCATGTAACAACAGACTTTGATATGACCAGGATGTCAGGCTTCTGATTTGCTCCATTTCTCTTTTCAAAACCAGAAACAAGTACAGAAATAAGCTTGATGGCGTGGTGTGTGGAGGTGAAAAACTTCGCTTAGTGTAAAAGGAGCAAGGAGACAGGAATGCCTTTTTTCCTCAAAATAACCTGTGCTACTAACACAGAGAATCTGAACCAAGATCCAGTAAATGAAGTATTAAACTATACCATCTCTTGAGTTGATCTTTGTTGAGATGTTTGAAATTATCAGTAAGATACTTTTGCTTCCAAACTTTCACTAGGCTACACACCAGTGTTACAAAATCACAGACTCACGTAATGGTTGAGATTGGAAGTGACTTCTGGAGGTCATCTTGTCCAGCCCCCCCAGCTCATGCACAGCCACCTAGAACAGGTTGCTCAGAACCATTTCCAGACAACCTTTGAATATCTCAGAGGATGGAGCCTCTCTGAACACCCTGACGCTTCTTGCTCAGTCACTCTCAAAGTGAAAAAATGTTTCCTCATGTTCAGCAGAAACCTCACTTTGTGGCCACTGCTTCTTGCCCTGTCACTGTGAACCACTGGAAAAAGCCAGGTTCGTTTTTATGTCCTCCCTCCAGGTGTTTATATACATTGATAAGATCCCTTTGAGTTTTCTTCTCCAGGGAAAGCGGTCTAAATGCTTTCAGCATTTCATCGTGTGAGATATTGTTGATTCACAAAACGTAAAACAAAAAGTGCTCATTATAATTAGCTAACTAAAGTTGTCTCACTATCATAATAGAATCTCAGGACTGATTTTGTCATATTCAGTGACAATTAGTGAGACAGTTTGGTTAGCTGTGAAGACCTGTGAAAGAGAAAAAGCTTCAAAAAGTGGTCTGAGAGCTATAGCATATATATCTATACTTAATGAATACTAAACTTAGTTCCCTGTGCTTCTGTGTGCAAATGAGTATTTTTCTTTAGCCAAAATACAGAGAAACAAATACAGTCTGATCTCACATTTTTGAGGAACAAGTTTAGAAATATGTACCTTATCATGTAGCTTAAAATGTAGTCATGAAAATGTGATTTTTAACCCCAAATATATTTATCACAAAAAGTTTTTTGTTGTTTCAAAGTGGTGATGTAAATCCCTCTATTTCCTGGAAAACTTGATACAATTTACAGTGATTCTAGATTTAGGTGTTAGGTGATGTCAGAGTTCCTATGTAAGAGAAATGTCTTAAAAAAAATATTGTTTGCTTACATGCACACACAATGCAAAAGTCTATAATGCTTCATATATATATATATACACACACACACTATATATATATGAAGCACCTAGACCCTCCAAACTATTCTGTGAAATTGAGCACTGTGATTTATTTTGGAGGGTAACATAGTCATGTACAAGATAGACAGAAAAGTACAATCAGTAGTAGTAGCCTAGAAACCTAACATATTTTCCAAAACATGAGCTCATAAAAAGTCTTGCAGATCATAAAGCCTGCAAAGCAGCCTTTGCTTTCCATCTGCTTCAGGCCCAGTGATGTAACATTCAATTTAATCTGACATAAGCTTTTTAATAGCGTAATGATTTATTCTTGACATTTGGACAAAGGACACAAGGAGTCTTGGAAGTAATTTTTAAATTTCTAGCTATATATATATTTATATCTAGAAGAAAATTGAGGATAAGTGTAAGGATAAAATTATACTGAATTTCATTACCACAGAGGTCACTGAATAATTGCACAATCTACTATTCCTTTTTTCTGTTACTGTACCTCTAAGCAAGATTTCTTCAGACTGGAAGAATGTTTCTTTTGCAGAAAATAGAAATGCATATATCCATTAAGAAGGCATTTGCAGGGAGACTGACGGTGTTGGCATACATTTGTTAAGCACATTTGTTAAGCCAGTTCATGTGTGCAGATCACCTGCACTGCGTATGCAGTGAGTTTAATGTGTCCTGGAGGCTTGCAGCTTAATGACTTCAGAATTGTATACCCTTCTGGGAGAGCTGAACATGAAATGGTCTGGCCAGAGCTTCTGATCTTGTTCTGATATAATCTCAAATTCCTTTTTATTTCCAGAGTTTTGGGGTAGATAAAAAACAGCATTCTAAAAAAACTGAAATATGGGAACTTTTTTCCTATATTGTTGAGCAATTTATTTCAGTGGACATGGATCGTTGTGACATAAAACAAAAAGTGAATACAGAATCCTTATCAAGCATTATAAATGCTCATCAGTGTTATTCTGAACAATGAAGAATTCCTTTTGCAGTGGAAGCCAAACAGTAATTGTGAAAACAAAGTGCATCTGCCTATTGTGATCTTCATAGATGACCTATTTTTTGCTATCAGTGTTTCAGTGTTAGACTGCGGTATTTAATTTTTTTAAAACTTTGAATTTCTTAACCTGTGAAATATCAGACCATACAAAAAGGGCACATTTTCTTGAAGACTATTTGCTTGCTTCTTTCAATACTATAAGAGAAAAAGTTTATATGTGGACTCAAAAATTACACATAACTGTATTCATTTTCTTTGTAGTGATTGCGTAAATGTCAATCAGTTAATTTAAACTAAAATGTTCAGCATCTTACCTTTCTGTAAAAATATTTTACATTTTAGTATTTTCAAAAAAAGAATACATAGTATTTTGGTCCAGAAAAAAAAAA